>JAOTRN010000033.1:7345476-7375246 GCA_028566695.1 Bagroides melapterus
AAAAGAGAGGAGTGATACCGGTCTGTAATTACTGGTGTCAGATGGATCAAGAGAAGGTTTCTTTAGGATGGGAATAATCTTAGCTTTCTTGAAGGTAGTTGGTACCTGACCAGATGTAAGGGATCCATTGATGATCGTGTCGGCAGAAGGTTTTGAGAGATAGTCTGTAGCATAGTAGAAAGGAGCGGATCCAGTGGGCAGGTGTTAGGATTGCTGGACTGGATGAGCTGCAAAATCTCTTCTGCTGCTATGGTTGTCTCAGACTGTGTACAATAGGTTTTTGTATTACATTTTGAAAATGCAGCTGTTGCAGAGGTCTCTGAATCTCATGTATCAAATATGATGCATTTGACATCTCTTTTTATTTTCACTAAATGTTTAGTCATCAATGTCCTCCTATTTCACTGCGGTACATATATGAGGTGACGCAAAGGCCCTTAGTCTTTCATCAGCATAATACAGCATACCTGTTATACCGGATATCTGTTTGGGAGGCACACACAAATGTAAGAACTTGATACTTCTGAAACCAGGTTCTGTGGTCAGATGAGACAAAAAGCTGGTTTGGTGATAACGAATTTTGCAGTCCCAGGTGTTAAATATGGTGGTTTGTTTTCCTCTAAAGAACCTGCAAACCGTGAAGTACCAGAAGTACCAAACTGTCCGTCTCTGTGAAGAAGGGTTTTATTTGGATCGTATGACATTAAGATTATGATCCAAAATGTGTCCAAAAATGGTTCAGTGGGCTGTACTGTACTCAACCTTTGACATGGCTATGGAGTTTCTGGACTAAGGAGCTATCTCAGATTCTTTGTTCTGTTATCTCTGAATTTAACAAGCCTTACAGAAAAAGAGCCACTGTTTCTATGTTGGTTAAGAGAGGTTGCACAGAATACTCAATGCAGGGTGCCGATTATTGTGTCAAAATCAATAAAATTTTAGATACTGTATGTCTCATTTAAGATTAAGTTAATTAACCACAAACTGAAAAAAGTTTCCTACCATATAAACACTTTATTACCAAACCCATTATTGCTGGACCTGACTACAGATGACTATAGAAAGAAAATACATATTTGCCATTTATCATTTACAACACATTATATTTTTTTCTTCACATCTCCCAGCTTGTTAGGAAGTTTGCAAAGCAAATGTTTAGAGCAAACATTCAGCCATGATGCTGCACCCTTGGAGCCAAGAAGATCATGCTCAACAATGGTAGCTTGTGGGTGCTGGGGCTTAGACCTCCAACTGTCTAAAAAGTAACCCAGACTATTAACCCCTGAGCCATATTTGGTAGTTACTGGTAACTTACCTGCGATGAGGTTCCAGAGGTAGAGGCCTAGAGGTCCTTTGATGGACTGGTAAGGCACTTTTCTTGCATTGTAAATGCAAAAGGCCAGACTGACCAGTGCAAAGCCAATGGCAAAGAAGAGGAAGAAGATTATGATCATATGAAGACCACTGTTCACCTTCCTAATCAGTTTGGGGAAAACTGAAAAGAAAAGAGCATATATTTTAAAATGATATACATTATAAGGTCACAGGTTTATGGAAACCTGACCATCATTACAGTGTGTGGTTCTTCTCATAACTGTTGGAAGGACACAACTGTAACAGATGTCTTAATATGATATAGCAGTACAATTTCCCATCACTGGAATAAACCTGTTCCAACATGACAATGTACCTGTGCATAAAACAAGCTTGATGAGGAAATAGTTTGTTTGGACTGGGAAAACTTGATAATCTTGATCCCAACCCCAATGAACACCTTTGGGATGAACTGGAACACCATCTGCACTCAAATCATCAATGTCTGATTTCTCTCATGTAGCCAAATGAACATAAAATCCCCACAGTCCAAACTCTAGTGGAAAGCCTTCCCCTGATCATGAAGAGTGTATTCATATAGTTGCAGTGTTAGTGAAAGGAACGCTAAAATGTGTATCAGGGCCTGAGGTGGGAAGAGGTGGTCTATAATCAACTCAATATGTTAAAATTTGATACAGTCTAATTTTATCAGATTTCATTAAAAGACACTATGAGATGTATAACTTCGACTGATACTCTAGATACATAGAAAAATAACCAAATAACTTTACATTTACATCATTTGGCAGACGCTCTTATCCAGAACGACCTACAAAAGTGCTTTTAAGTCTGTCTTTGAATATATTAATTCAGGTTCTATAGGTTACAAGACTAAAGATACCAAGAGCCTGCTCACAAGTGGGTTTTTTTGGGCAGGGGGAAAACAGGGGAGAAAGTGCTGGCTCAACTTTATTTAACTAACTATAATGAAATTGTTAACTATAGAATGCTCACAATCAAGTGTTGTTCATTTATCAATTAAAAATTGTAATTGTTTGGTAAACTGCTGCGGTTTAATAGATATAAAATGCACTGGGATATGCTGTTATAGTATAATAAGCAGCTTCATTTGGTGTCAATCAACATTACATTATTTTTTTTCCCTACAGCAAGAAGAACTATTAACAGTGTTGAATTCCATACTTATGATCTACCTTCATTCCGTTCTAATTTGATTGTCTTGATTTTGAGACTTTTTTAACATTTGTATTAATATGCAAATGTGCCTTCTAGCAACTTTTTTCTGCATGCTACTTTACCGTAAACAGAGCTGGCGGTAAGTCAAAACCAGCTTTTTTTTCTGCCTGGCAAAGATGGTTTACTTTTTGATGAGCTCGGTTTATGTTATTGTAGCTGGTAGCTGCTCAGATTAAGCTGTGCAAAAAAAACCCCTCACTGTAAATTTTGAAACGACGACTGCCGAGGCCACATCTCCGTGTTTTTCCTCCTTGAAAGAGCCCATAATAAATATCTCCAGTAAACTGTTCAAGCTCCGGCTTTGACGCGTTCACCAGATCAACCCCGGTTTGACACAGTAGGGTCGCAGTTATCCAGCGCTCAGTGGAGAGCGCCACAACCAGGAGCACCACCGAACCGCTACTCAGTATGGAGCCTACAGAGAACACAATCCGCTTCCACAGAGTCGACATGGCTCCTTTCACACGCACCTTCTGGCCACATTCCTCCTTGCTTTGTCACGCAGTATAGCTATTTCACACATCCACTGTTGGAAAAAGTAATGGAATGAAAAAGTCCACAGGTAGACTGTAAATACCCCCCTTTGTGATGTTTTGCTCAGGTCAGTAGTCAAAGTAAACTTAGAATAAGGCAAAAAAGGTGTAGTGTAGCTGATCACTAAAGACGAGGAAACCGAAGCCGAGCCAGGTCAAACACAGCTCTCTCTCCCTCAGAATGAAACCTTATCCTTGAGCTGTGCTTCAGTTCCAAGCCAGGGGTTTTAATGCCCTCTGCCACACACACACCATTCCTATCCTTGTGAGAACATACATTTGGGCCCCACCATGATATAAAAAATGCCATGGACACTTGAACATTTGGTAGAAACACATCAACCAACATCTACTGACTCAATCATTGACACACACACCATGCAAATGAATCCTCTTAATCACCTTGTACATTATGTGCACAAATTTTTGCACGCTGCAGCAAATACACTGCTTTGTTATTATTCATCCTTTAGCTCACAGACCTGGCCTGCAATCTACATCTAATAAAATATCATGCACAGCACAAGGTCTCTATATTTCACTGCCATAACCTTGTCAAATGCCCAATGAAGATAAAGGGCAGGCGTGAGCTGGTCTTGGCTATGTCAAACAGGGAGATGCTTCACTACAGAGTCATGAAACTGGCTTGCATGTGATTTCTCAACTTTTTTCAACTTTCCTCCTTTATCGTGCTTAACTCCAAAACATTCATTTGAATCATAGCAAACGCAAATATCTTGAATACAGGTGAAACCAACTAACTCAGTAACTTTCATTGCTTTCATGGGATCAGCATGGCCACTCTGACCAGTCTGCAGCAAGACAACCCTAAACACAGAAAGCTCTGATACACTGTGTAATCTGACACCTTTCTATCATATCCAGCATCAACTTTCTCAGCAACTTCCTCATAATTTGGCTCATATACAATAGAGCTTTGTCCATCTAAATCAGAGGTCTCCAATATTATCCAGAAAGGGTGCAGGTTTCATTCAAACCAAGCAAAAGCTTATACTTGGTTAGAATGGAAACCTGCACCCACACCGGCCCTTTCTGCGTAAGATTGCAAACCCCTGATCTAAACTATAGTAAATAGGAATAAAGATTCACATGGACAACTAGTCAATGTCTGATTATGATGAATTAATCTAACACGGTGCTGTCTGTAATCACAAGAGGGAGACATTTCATCACTGATCCTTCCAGATTCCTCCGAATACGAATTCGGTTTCACACGTCAGACCCTCAAACTGAATTTTCTACAACGGACACTTAGACAGAAATACCGTGTGTAATGCAAATCACACATTTATGGTAATGCTTTCGTCCTAATACGTTGTTTCTATAGTAAAAACTTCTAAAGGGACTTGTAATTGCACACATGCCACATAATCTGTGTCTGATAACAAACACATCAAAAACTATAATAATACACAAAAATAAAAAATAAAATAATACACGTCCGCTGAAGATTTCTCTAATGTTATTCACCATTTCTGGAAGAAATCTACAGAGTCAGCACTCTGTAACGGCTAGTAAGTTTTCTACCCTCATGGGAAACTGTTGGTTACTTTGGTGACTTTCCAACATGACAAGCTGCATTATCTGTGTCAAGTAACAAAACAAATGGTAAAGAAATCTTACTTTACAGCATCTAATGTTCCACACTGTTTGAATATAACCGCATCACACTGATTTTCTTGAGTCATTACTATGTCTGTAGGGTCCTATGTTCCACAGAATTCAATGGCACCATGCATTAAATAAAAGTTTCAAAATGTTTATGTAGCCAGGACTCAAAATACTCCCATGTGATATGCAGCGAATACAGAGCTAGGGACATGTATTTCATGTTCCCATACGTGCTATATGGAGCTGGAGACCCTGAGACCTGGGGAACATAGGACCCATTGTCATGTGTTCATTATGTGCCATATAAATCTGGGGTACATAGGACCCTGACAACATAAGACCTTTTGTGAGGTGCTCATTATGTGACCTAGCCATCTGGGGAACAAAATGGCTAAAAACGTAGGACCCTGGGAACAGAGATACACTTGCTCTTACATAACAGAAGCTAACAGAATAGCTGTATATTCAGCTACAAAGTTTATATCTAATTAACTTCTATTATTTCTGTTGTCTCAAATTACGCTCCATGTGAGCAGATTAAAAACACTGCACATTCACTGTCACGCCATGACAAATGAAAAAGTATGATGTTATTCTTTAGTTAATCAAAAGCACTGTAATATAGAAGGTATAAAACATTTTGGGATGTGCTGTTTTTGGACATTGGACTCACATCTTTTAGTGCTCACTTACTTGTGTAGAATTCATATTTCTTCTACTTTGGGCAGAGGAACGTGCTGGCTTAAGGGTCATTAAGGGTCAGTGTAGTATAATTCCCACCTCTGGTGTGTGTGTGTGTGTGTATGTACGTGTGTGTGTGTGTGTGTGTGTGAGTGTTTGGTGCTTTGGTGGAGAGATATGTGTGATATTGTGCCCCAGGTTCCTTTTAACCCTGTGCAGGATAATTAGAACAATGGATGCATTTCTTTTACTTTAGCTCTTCAACAAGGGCATGGTGGGTTGTTGGTTAGAATCCTTGCTTCACTCTTCCAGGATTGGTGGTTTGATTCCTGCCTTCACCATGTGTGTAGAGCTTGCGTGTTCTCCCTGTCCCTCCAGGGGTTTCGTCTGGTTTCAGTTTCCTCCCTTATGCATTGTAGGCTGACTGACATCTCTTAATTGTGTGTATGTGCGATTGTACCCTGTGTGGAATCCCCGTGGATTGGCTACAGGATATCTGCAACCCAGTAGTATATGTGAAGAATGGATGGATATGTGTTTGACAAATTCTGTCTAGACATTTAAAGTCTCCATCCATTTTCCAGGGATATATAAATAATCTTTGACTTCAGGATACACGGTGATTGATCAAATATAACATTGTTTTCAAACTTCAGCAACATCCCCCATCAATGCCTACCTTGGTAAATGTATGCATGCTACAACAACTTGTTTTTTTTTTGTGGCTACAGAGTCTTATAATATCGATTAGAGAAGTGGAACTATATTGACCAGAAAAGCAGCAGTGATGCCCGCTAAGCTAACTGTGTAAGTCAAATGACTGGACTTGTGGTTTTGGCAGTCGTTTAATGCATGCTGGAATGTGTTTTAATGCATTTTAATGCAGTTATGAGAAAAGTTATAAAAGCTTCTAGAGGGTTTGATGATAATGTAAACAGGCTAGTATAATTACTCTCAGGGTTCTCTTTGTGCTAATGTATTCCTTGTCCCTTTTTCTCCATTTTTTTTCCTCATACAATTTCCCTTGTTGATTAGCCTATATAAAACCAATTTTTTCTCAATTAAGTGTGGTTTTCCTTATAATGTGGTTTGCCATGAGGTGACTAAAATCATATTCTTAAATCTTATTCTTGTAAAACAACTGGAAAATTGTATCATTGAGCAAATACTCAAAAAAAAGTTATTTGGCTGTAAAGATAAAGATACTGTAACTTTGGTCTTGGCCAGTGTAGGTCAAATGAGTTCGCAACATCTGTGGAAAGGAGAAGTGAAAGCAGACCACAAAACCAATGCTCTCCCAGTCCAAAGAAGTGTAAACACTTAAAAACCACTATGGAAGCCGCCATCCTATACCCTTATTATGTTGTAATCGGATGTAAGGCACTGATGGGCTTTGGATTTTGGTAGACTGGGGTCTTGTGCACAGTCAGCAATAACCCAAACAGGCAAACTTCATTAGGTTACCCTCATCCTCCATTAAACTAGCTCTCATCCATGGCAATCATACCTTTAGAGTGTAGACATGGAAGTGCAAGAAGGGATAAAAATGAGACATTGAAAGCTTTCCTCTGTGCATGGGAAGATTCATGAGTTAATTTCCTATGAAATACATAGTGAACGAGGAAAACACGAGACACCAGTGCATGCTGAAGCTGAAGAAACCCCTGAAGTACAGGGAGAGCCTGTAAGACTTGCACCGATGGGGTGGAGGCTGGAATGTGCTGACCGCTAGCCAACAATGGCTTCACACCAAGAAATGTCAGAAACACAATAAACAATAAAGAACATGGTAATCGCTATGTGTAATTCTTCACTTTGCTGACATTTCTTAAGACCACAGGCTTTTAGTCACATTGTTCATTTGAAAGTAATGATAATTATCTGGAAAGTACACCTAATGCTGCCATCAAATGACTAATTAAAAGATACAGCATTCTTACTGCAGTTTTTGTTTACAGACAATTTTGTTTACAAATGACACATTTTACTTATTGTATAGTGACAGTGTATGACTTTGTCACCTTTCCACATTTCTCAGTGCATAGAAACACTAAGATGATGCAAATTAACCAGTTCCAGTGGAAAGTGAGATTGCAGTCTCTCTCTCTCTCTCTCTCTCTCTCTCTCTTACTCTCGCATCTATCTATCTTACTCATACTCAGGCTCTCAGTGATCAGTAGGCAGATTTATGTCAAATGATATAGTAGTTGTGAAGGTTTTCTTGGGAAAGATGAAGGGGGGGGGGATCATATACCCGTCGAGATTAGAGTGACTCACTGCTAGCGAGTCAGGCAGTGAGTTAGCATCTTCACCTTTCTTTTGTTCTTCCTCTTTCTGTTTCGATCTCAGCCATACACATGCGGACCTATAGATACACAAACACACACAAGAGCTAAAGTGCTGGACTGGTGTGGTTAGAAACAGACGTACAGACAGTTGACACACTTTAGAAGATCAGTTTGAAGAAAACCTGGTTCTTTCAAAATTACATATGAGGACGATGGAAGTAGCTTAGAGGTGACATGTGACACTGTAGTATGAAGCATCTCTCTGGCTACTCCATTAAGACATATTATTATTATTATTATTATTATTATTATTATTATTATTATGGTGAGGAACAAGCTGTTAACACAGAAGAAGCCAAATCTTCCCTGGCCCCAATGACCACAACAAATAATAAGATTGGATTACTTATATTCTTTAGAAGCTACCATTAGCTGATGATATTAACTTCACACTGTTGGCGTACTTCATAAGATGGTGCCTAATGTTATTGTTAGAACCGCCCATCGCCATTGTATAATGCCTGGCCACGCCTCTACAGTCCATGTGTCCAAGTCCAGTACAAACATCATATAATGGTCAATTGATATGTGAATGTATCATCATTCTCTTGCACCCACATACAGAGTATACGGACGCAGCAGACCGTCACGTCATCACTGATGACCTGAGATATTAACTTTTTTCTGCGCGTGAGCGAGCGTGAGTAAGAAGACGGCTCGACTCGTTGAAACAATTACGGCTAAAATGTCTTTCCGAAACGCCGAGACCCACACGGTGAGACAAGCCAAAATCGGACACTTAAGCTAATGAATATCGAAAACAGTTCTGTTCTGAACGATAGCTTAGTCCTCATTTCCGGGAAGCGCGGGCACTGTGCCCGTGTCCGATGTGTGGCACACCGACCTTCTGTCCAAAACAAACAATTCTCATAAGCCGAGAGCGCGAGGCTGGGTTTGAAGGAACACACATACACACAGACGGGCGCGTCTTGTGCGGAGAGAGCCGGGAGAGGCGCGAGCAGTCTCACTCCTGGTGCAGGGGGCAAAAATGATGGCATGCGCTTGGATCGTATTCGCGGTTATACTTTTATTTACCTTACCACCAGGTAAGACGATCAGATTGTGTTTCTTATACTTCTTATGCGCTGTTACTATTTCAGCTACAGGAATAGAATTTGACATTATTTTACCATTTATTTTTTTTCCATTTATACCATTTATTTTTTTCATTTAGCCTATAAAAAGCCTGCCCATGTATAATCATGTTTATCACATCGTTTTGAAAGGAGGTAGTGGGGCAGTTTGATATTTTACTGTGTAGCCTCTTTCTAAGATTTTCTTATATAAATAGGCAGTCTTTTCTTGTGGCTCACTTGGTAATATCAAGAACAACTTTTGCATTTTTTTAATGAAATATATTTGTAGATACTTAAAAAAGCTTATAAATTTAAGTGTAAAGGGCTTTTCTGAGTAAAGGTTTAAGTGAAAAGCCCATCGTCGCTAACGTAGTGTTAGCACTTTTTCCCCACTCCTGATACTAATGCTGATTTTAATAGGTTTATTCTTACAATAAAGCTAATTGGAGCTCTTTGACTGTTCCAAGGGCTGTTATGGCTCTTATGGGAACTGACGCTTAGGTTTGTCAATAATTAATTAGCTTGTAATTAGAGACGAAGTATTAAATTAAGTGCACGCAGTTACGAGCAACTGAATAAGTCCGTGATCCTGTATAACAAAGCAATAATCAGTTTGTAGTTTAGCGTTTAAGTAGCGTTTAATAAAAACTTATCTGTCGATAGACTGGCTTGGTGAGGTGTCGAGACTTGCTTACCTAGCTGTAATTTGGCCAGTTTTCCCACTTCACATTTTTCATTTGCATAACCGCAGTCTCAGGTGTCTGAGGGGATTATTTAAACAGCATGGCTAACATCAACAGGTGTTGGGCAGAGCAATCCCGCTACATGCCCCAATATTTTTATAAGTGGGGGTGTTTCAGTGTGAGTAATCGCTGGCACTCAGCGAGAGCTTTTAATATTTTAATATGGCGATTCAGATATATTAGGGCAGCTTTTAAATTTCCATCTTGAGTCCATGCCATTAATATGTACATATGGACAAAATCCACTGACACGTGCTATATCTATAAAATCCTCAAGCCATTGATAGAATGTGATTGATATGTGAGGGAAAAAATGCTAAAGGCTAAAACTGTTGACTGAAAACATTTCTTTCTTTCTTTCTTTCTTTTTTTCTTTTGGATTTTTTTTTTATATTTGTTTATTAAGGGCATTGTTTTCATTGTTTGTGTTTTAGTTTTGTCTTTAGCCAAAAAAAACCCCAACAAAAAACAAAAAAAAACCCTCATGTCTAAATATACCGGAATTCGCACGTTTTTTTGTTTATATAAGTGTTTATTTTCAAGCTTATCTTAAAGGTTGTATACTGTTCTGTTTTCTGAATGTGGTTTTCATACAAATGACAGTGGGCTTGAGAGAAATGTTGATATAGGATTCTAACAGTTATGCAAATGAAAGGAACTGAGGTTTTTTTTTTGGTTATAAAGTCATAGATTTTCTTTAGCTCAACATTAACCTATGGTTGTGCAATCATACGAGCACATTAAACTCTAAGCGCTTTTTGTTCTGTCTTTGCTGAAGGTATGAGAGAGCCTGGGTATGGATTAAAACAATTAATGATGTGCTGTTTTAGGAAGATAATCCAAAACATGCCTGAAGCATTTTTCTTTTTTTCATACCTCAGCAATTTTTCAACAATTACAATTTTCATTAGTTAAACAAGTCAGTTTTTGCTGTCACTTACACAACAATAGCTATAAAAGGTTGTTCCTTGACCAGCTTTGCTTTTTTCTCTTAGCATCCACATATATTTAGACATGATACCTTGAAACCATCTCCTGTCCTGTATCCTTTCAATGGCAAGGAAATTGAAAGTATCTTTCCTTTCACGATGGAGATTCCTTCTATCCATCTTTCCATTTCTTCTACCATTTTTTTTTTATAGAAAATGTGGTACAAGGCAGGCGACATCCTGGATAGTAGACACTTAGCACAGACACACTGTTACACAATAATTTACACACTATAGACAATTTATTGACATTAGTCAGTGTTATGTACTAGGGCAGGACACAAGAGTACTTGGAGGGAACCCATAAAGCATGGGGAGAACATGTATTCTCTTTAATCGCCCCTATATATCAACATGTAAATTGCTACTCAAGAAATAACAACATATTATTGTTATATTTACTTAACATATAACATGTAGTGGTCACAGTTGCTGTCTGAGCCATGTTCTTCTAGACTATATAATCTATATATGGTTTTTAATATCTGTTAAACATAGTTCCTAATTACTGAATATGATAAGAAAGAACTTGAACATTTGGACAAAAAAAAATATGTCAATCTGCTTGCTTATGTGTTTGAACTGATTTTGGGCATGGAGGTGCTTCAGATGAATTTGATGAGTGAAGCTCAGTAATACAGCAATTTAATGCTTCCACTGTACTACAGAAATACAGGTTTTAAACAATCTCTAACCAGTGATCCTCTACAGGACATTAAATAGAAAGCAATAAATTGAGTAATGTTTTCTTGTGTAGGCTTGTTCAAGCCAGTCATCACTCCTGGCAGTCCTCACCTGGTCATTCAAAAGGGTGGGCAACTAGAGCTGCGTTGCGAAGACAACACCGTGTTCGATGCTGACAGACTGCGGTGGCACCGGGATAAAGGCAAGAGGGTTGAGGGAGAACAAGCAAAAGATGGAGCCATCGTTATTAACCTCACCTACGTCCAGCTTCAGCACATGGGCCGTTATACCTGCCAGAGCACTCAAACAGGAGAAAAGAGCTCCATCTACATTTATGTGAAAGGTATTTGTTACCTGCACAACTTCCGTGTTCCTTCTATTCGGTTCTGGGGTTAAGGACTACTGAGTAAAGTTTGAATCCTCACAGTTTAGGAGTGTTGTGTTTGAGTTGAGGACTGTTTGGTTTGGTATGCAGCAGGGGTAATGTGTTTGCAAAATTGTTCCTGTATGGCCACTTATTTCTAGTTGGAAACAGCATAGAAAACAGTAGGCCTTTCAACACTACTACACTATCAGAAATACAAAATGTTCAAAAGTTGTGCCTTTAATTAGTATAATAGATCACAGGTCACTGGGGCAGTATGCTCAAGTGAAAATATGCGGTATCCATATATAATTTGTACCTTTCAAAGAAAAATATTTACATTTGGTACCATAATGTACCCTAATAAATGGTGCAAAAGTGTCCTTTTAACCCTGGGTACTGTCCCAGAGGCACCTTGCTCCTGAACATCTTCTTCTATAGTAGGTGCAAATTATCTGTGATACAAGGATGGGATCAGATTTCTGTAACAGCCACAACAGAAGAAGAAAACATGGTATTGTTTCCTGTCAGCCAGTGACCCTACAGTGGGAATACTGGACGTACTGGATATAAGAAATCCTTTACAAACATGTCTATTTGAACAGGATATTCAGCATTTGAGCAATCTTTCCATATTTTTTGTAATCTTTCAGGAAAAAAGACTACTGACATGATAGATATGACATGTAATTACATTTCCTCATCTCCTCATGTACAACTAACCCTTATTGGATTTCAGTCTTAATAAACTACCTACATGTTTTGTAGAATTACTCAGAAACGCACATTAGCACTACACATACTATACTCTACTTTATACTATACTGCATATGGCTCGTATATAACAGATTGCTTAGTCAGTGACAGCCCTGAGAACGCTGTCTGCAGCACTTAGGCATGTGTCCAAGGCTTGAAAGTTTGTCCAGTTGAAACTCAGGTTGATTTGTTTGAGGAGGAGCATGCTGTAATTTCTCAAGACAGTAATGGGCATGGTGTTCTGTGGCCTTTGTAGATCCATAGGTCAGACCAAATCATTTTATGAATAACCCCTCTTATTTTCTCCTCCTGACAGATCTGGAGAGCACATTTGTGCCCTCCATGGTGAACGCCTTGCTAGTAAAAGAGGGCGAGGACTGCACTTTGCCGTGCTTAGTGACAGATCCAGCCATAAGCAGTTTGTCTCTACTGAGCTGCAGTGGCAGTGCCGCGCCGGCTGGACTTTCCTACACGGCTGACCCACAGAAAGGCATCGTCATCCATAACATTTCCAAGGCGTCCGAAGGATGCTACGTCTGCACCGGCCTCATGGGTGGGATAACAGTGAAGTCAAGCCAGTACGACGTGAACGTAAGACGAGGTCTGTCGATATGCTAATGCAGAGAGAGGAACGTGCAGTTTCCATCAACCTGTTTTTATGCAAATTTGAAATTTGCACATTTTTTGGAACTGGCAGAAAACTGAAATAATGCCCAAATATATTGAAAAGAAACTTGATTAGACCAACAAGTTCACATAATCATAATCTAATGTTGATAGATGCAGTGAAGCATGATGGAAAAGATTTTATTTTCACATACAGTCCTCACGCATTACCACCATGAATTTGATTATTTTCCAGTAACAACACAGAAATAATAACAAAGCTAGATTCATTGTCAGAGCTGCTGTTATATTAAACAAATCAACCTTGTGACCAATTAGAATAAGAATTTTTTTCAGGAATTTTTGTACACTACTTGTAATAAATGTGTTTAGTGTAGTAGTGCATTTTGGAAATATGTAATAATTTATGCTTTTATTACTGTGGAGACAATTCTTTCTTCAGCATGGTGTTATATTCATTCTTGTGTGTATTTTCTTTTTTCGGATGTGTAGTTCCAGAATCTGTTCCAGTAATAAGTCTGTCCAGATCAGAAAATGTGATATTGATGAAGGATGAAGCTCTTGAGCTCATCTGCAGCACCTCTAACATCAATCATGACATCCATTTGACATGGAGATTCCCTCCAGGAGCGGTACGATCCTCAACCATTGTACATCCACATGTAGGGACAAATTAAAGGAAAAGTTTACCCTGAAACACATTAACGATGTTTATGTATTTATGTATTTAGCATTTGTGGTGCTAATTAGGTGGTCAGATATAAACATTTATTATTCCTGTGGGAAAAGTGGTGGTTTTTCCACATTATTGTCACAAGGGTATACTGCAAATGTTCTCACACTATTTGTCTATGATTAGTTACAATAACGAGTAATCCAGCATAGATGTTAATGCAGATAAGATAGGACATAAGAGTTCCAGCAGAGCCATAAATCGGCTAGTTTTAGCAGTATACAATAGTATTGATGGCTGTATTGGCATGAGATTTGAAGCTTTGGAAGCTTATTTGTTTGAGCAGAGTGTACAGAAAAGAAGGTGAAAGAGCTGGATAAACTTAAGGACTAAGGTAAAGATGAAACAAGGGCTAAATTGGATTCGCACCATTTGTTGGCCATTTTGCATTGTGGGTATTAGAAACTGTTAATATGCTAATTATAATGATCACTATGCAAGTCACTGCAGGATAAGTTCAAACTCAGTTGGCTTTTTCTTTTAAACTCCTGATGTCTTGTGGTTTCAGAATGCACTGGAGTCACATGCCTCTCACATCCTGCCTGGCTCCTGGGGTTACAAGCGCTCATCTACACTCTGGATTAGGTCTGCAGTGATGAGCGACACTGGAATTTACAGCTGCCAGGCAAAGAATGAGAAGGGTGTCTCCACTGCTACAGTTCACCTTGACGTTTACGGTTAGAAACAAGTGAAACGTTGTTTTCCAGTATTACCCACAAGTAGGATTAACCACATGCTGGCTTGTATATCTGTGTGTCTTAGCTAAGCCTTTTACAGAGCGGTTAGATTATACCGGTATGTTACAGAACGTGGCTTCATTAATGTAACCGAAGGAGAGAACAAGGCTGTGGATGTGCGAGAGGGAGAGAGTCTGACGCTGCGAGTGGAGATTGCCTCATACCCCAAGCCAAGCTCTATGTACTGGACTTATAACAACCAACAGCTCAGAAACACCTCTGACCACGTCATCACTCTACATATCCAGCAATACAGGTAAACACACCTACATGCATTTTATTTTACACTTTGTCTCCACATTATTCTTGCTATAACTTCACAATGGGGCACATTCAGAGTTAGCAAATTGAGTGAATCCAGACATTTCTCAGAGAAGTTGATTACGTTGATCTTCGGCACTCCCCATTTAGATTGTGAAAATTCATGCCACAAAGGTTGACAGATTTTTTTAGTAGAAAATTCCAAGACTGGGTTTTCCAGACTCTTATCCATTAAACACAATCAGTAGCCTATAAAGCGGAAAAAATCAGGAGATATATAAATGCAGACTGACAAAAGGAAACATGTTCCCCCTTAGTTATCAAAGAAAATCATTAAACAGTTACAAATAAAAAAGACTTAAATGTTGATTTATGAATGAGAAGATGGCAAGCATTAAAATAAACGGTCGTATTCCCTCTTTTAAGTCTGAAAAAAAAATAATGCAGACTGAAGAAGGAAATGGAGGTTTTTCTTTTGTTTGCTGTTAAAGAAAACCATTAATAAATGAGAGATAAAAAAAGACGAGAATGCTGATATATGAATGAAAATATGGCAAATAAATGAGAAACCTCTAACAGGAGTGTAGTGTATTGCAAAAAAAATCTTGCTGTGTGAATAGTCTTAATAATCACAACTGCTTTTATTTAGCAATAAGAGTTTGACATTATTCAAATTCCAAGATATGTTTTGGTGCTTGTTTTGATTTGTTTGATGCAGGGTTGGAAGGATAAGCTGAGTGAGCACTCATCTTCCATGCGTACAATGTTGTTTACAGGTTTAACAATTACAATGACCGAACATCACAAAGTCCCAAGTCTGTAATGATTCTACTAATATCATTAAATATTTCTAGGTATATCAATGAATTGAAGTTGGTCCGTGTTCACTGTGTCGAAGGAGGCATCTACACTTTCTCAACCAGTCATAATTACACATCCATCAATAAATCGTTCTTCGTCCATGTCAATTGTGAGTTAAAGGGAAAGAATGGTGTCTACCTCTTCTCTTCCCTTCCTTTCCTTTTCCTTTCATCCCATCCTGTCTCCTGTTTTTTGTCTTCTGGGATTATATATTATTCTAAACGTTTATAGCACATTAAATGTAAGCTAATATCCCTCTCTATTTCCCGATCAGGCAAGCCGGTTATTGTTTCTCAGGAGGGGCCAATTGATGGACAGGTGAAGTGTGTTGCCTCAGGATACCCTGCTCCAAAAATATCCTGGTACTACTGTGAACCACGACACACACGGTACGAGTCACGTGATTATTAAACTTCATGTGTAAGAACTCACTGACTGCATTTTACTCATGTAGCATCCATGTTAAATGGCACAAGGACATTAAGACTTTCCAGTGATTTATTTAGATTTTTTTGGTTAATTTACTTTCAGTCTATAACAGGGTTGTAATTTTTATATTTTTAATAATATTCCTCGCTTTATCTTCAGAAAATTTGGATTATGCAAATTCCAGTTGAACGTGTGGAATATACCAAGGGGTAGTAATCATAAGCATATCTGTAAATATACATCAAAATACTTTGAAAATAATTGTTTGATAAAAGGAAAAATGAATGACTTAGAAATGCACAAATAAAAGCGAAAGACTTTGCATTAACGCAGAAACAAGTAACAGAGGTAAACTAATCAAGGGCAAGCACGGAACAGGTGAACACAATCGAATAAAAAGCCAAAGACATGACATTGTATTTAATTTATTCATTTAATAGATTCATTTTAATGATTGAAGGTAAAAAGGTACTTATAATGGTCAAATGATTTGCTTTAAATGACATAAAAGCTTAATGCAGTTACTACTTTTATGCTCACACTTGACAAGATTGGAGTCATCTAAAAAATCTAAATTCTCTTCTTTCAGATGTTCTCAGCTAATGAACGCCACACAGGAAGAAGAGGCCACAGCCATAGTGACGATGACGGTGTCAAAATTTAGCCGCACTGAGGTGGAAAGCCGCCTCAACATCACCAAGGGAAGATACCACACCCTGGAGTGTGTGGCAACCATGCTGGGAGAAGAGGCTTATACACTGTTCTCCATCAGCGGTGAGCTATACAGTACACACACACTACACACACACACACTCCTACACATTACAGTAATGCGAGAAACACTCAGGTCATGCTTAATCCCTTCTTTAGGTCTCAGACACACATATAGCACTCAACAGATTTGCAGGGATTATTTTTTTGCAGAGTGTGCACACCACGGATTGATAACCACACTAAGCTCTTCTCAGAGACACCCACAAACATGTGTGACCTTATACAGGGGTGGACATTCATGAATTCATTAGTTAGACCACTGGGCAACTGAAACCTCTAATGTGTAGTGCAGATAGGTTGCTTGGAAACCTAATTGAATAGTCTAAAAAAAACTGACGTTAACAGGATGTAATAACGTATGTCGAAATAGTCATGAGATCACAGGTTTGAATCTTGGGAACAAAGGGAGAGGGAAATTTCCCATACTTTCCGGGTCAGATAGACGGTATAATCGAATCCTCCGTCAATTGCAGAAAAATGAACCAATCACCAGCATCTCTGAGTTCACGGATGAGGAAGAGGGCAGACAGCTCTTTCTCAGAGAAAGAAAAAAGCAAGTGTGTAGCAGTGACCGTTTGTCTTATCTTTCTCTTTTCTTCATCCCGCATTAAATATAATATTTTTGTTGAGCACCTTTAATTTTTCCTGATATTTTTATCAAATAGCCTGAACTGTGTAGGTCCTTGACTACTGACTAGTGGTTAGGGTGTTGGTCTACCAATCGGAAGGTTGTGAGTTTGAATCCCCGCTCCATCAAGCTACCACTGCTGGGCCCCTGAGCAAGGCCCTTAACCCTCAGTTGCTCAGTTGTATAAAAATGTGATATGAATGTAAGTCTCCTCTGGATAAGGACGTCTGCTAAATGCTGTAAATGTAAATGAATCGTCCAGTCTTGTTATTGCTGTTTGTAATCATTGTGTTTCTCCACACAGAGCGCACAGTTCCTCATAAACTATTCACCCCTGTGCTGACTGGAGTTGTAACAGCTTCTGTAGTGCTCATGTTGTTTCTAATCATACTACTCTACAAGTACATGCAGGTAAACTTGTTTATTATTAATAATAATGATAATAATAATTTAAAAAGAAAATATAAGCAAAATACCTGGATGGATTCAGTCACAAGCACACAGACACACATATACATTTCCACTTGGTATTTATTTTATTTTAAAATGATTCTCTATCCAAATCCAGTCCTTCTGATGAATCAAAGTCTAAGTAAAGACATTAGCATCACATTGCATTTCTGTGACGTGTAAAAGATAGGTAGCAGGAATACTGATCAAATTGACAGGTACTTCTGTCATGGACCGGTAATATGAAATTGAAGCTTCGTCTCTTATGAAGCTTCGTCTCTTACATGTTACATATAACATAGGCTAATTAAAGATAATAGTTTAAGTGCACAGAATGTTTAGCTCCGAAAATCAGATTGATTCCAATGAAAATCCAATTGTACGCCACAAGAATTCAATTCCCTCACACTGACTCTCTTTCCTTCCTACTCTTTCATTTAACCGCAGAAACCCAAGTATGAGATCCACTGGAAGGTGATTGACAGTATCCATGGCAACAACTATACCTATATCGACCCTACCCAGCTCCCTTATGATCCCAAGTGGGAATTTCCGAGAGAGAGGCTGCGCTTTGGTAACTGGGAATTTTTGGGAATCTATCCTTCCCTCTATGTTTGTGTATGTGTTGTGGGGAATGCATCTTAAGAAATGCCTTAACAGAAGGTTACAAACGAATAATTTATGCTTCATGATCCTTTCTTAAAATCTTTTAATACTTGTCAAAATGCATGTTTGTGTGTGCAGGTAAAATCCTTGGTGCTGGGGCGTTTGGTAAAGTGGTGGCAGCTACAGCATATGGTCTCAGCTCGCCTGACACGGTCACCACTGTGGCTGTGAAGATGCTCAAGCGTATGTATATATGTTTGTGTGTGTGTGCGTGTGTGCATGTGCGTGCATGCAGACAAAGAGCCCATTTTTCAATCCAAGAGCCCTTTCCACTGATTTCATTAACTCCACCCTTTGTCTCCTTACTGATTTCTCCTTCTTTTTTCGTTTGTGTGTATCCGTTACCGCAGCAAGTGCTCACTCCACTGAAAAGGAAGCTCTTATGTCAGAGCTGAAGATTCTGAGTTACCTTGGCAACCACATGAATATCGTCAACCTGCTTGGCGCCTGCACTGTAGGAGGTAAGAGGTCAATGTGTTCAAGGTTCAGGCAGAGTTCAAAGTCATTTTGAATTTCCTACAGAAAGAGGTGGACCTTAATTTACTGAGCAAAATCTGCTTCTCGAGTGCAAAAGGTGACACAAATCGGTATGAATAGACACACAAGCTGAGCCGGACACTGTCTGGGACACTGATTCTCTCTCCTTGCTGTAGTGCATGATTATAATCCTTGTTAATCACACATGTGTACACAGACATTTAATTACCCTCTCATTCCTCATGACTCTGCCTCTTATTCCAAGCTGATGCTTGATCACGCCCCTGACCACTAAGTCAGTATGGTAGAAATGGACTATTAAGACCATGAAAGCATTAAAACCATCATTAATAGCAAATAAACAGGAGTTTATTTGCTATTAATGATGGTTTTAATGCTTTCATGGTATTAATTAAAGGAAAATACACAG
This sequence comes from Bagroides melapterus, assembly GCA_028566695.1. Lineage (NCBI taxonomy): Eukaryota > Metazoa > Chordata > Actinopteri > Siluriformes > Bagridae > Bagroides > Bagroides melapterus. Next base: position 7,364,927 of record JAOTRN010000033.1, read on the forward strand.
AATAAAATAAAGATAGTTGGGCAGATGGTTTTCACAACACAACAACATCATCATTAGCAGCGATTTAGATTCTCCAGTGGAATCTTTGGTGAATTATTTAAAAAACAAAACAAAACAAAAAAACCTTTCTCTCTTTAACAGGCCCGATTCTGGTGATCACAGAGTTCTGCTGCTACGGTGACCTGCTGAACTTCCTAAGGAGAAAGAGGGATGCATTTTTCAGCTCTAAAACAGGAGATGGATATTATAAAAACCTTCTAAGTCAGACCCAGTCTTCAAGGTAAAGAAGTATGTGCATTTATACATGGGTTTATGTATGTATACGTCAGAATTTCAGCTTTCACAGATGAGGTAAATAACTTGGATCACATCACCCTTTGTTTGACCCCAGCCATTTTTCCCAGAAATATTATTATATATATTATATATTTCCCAGACCCTGTGACTGCCAGGTATTTGCCCAGGTCTTACCTGCTAGAATGTTTGTTTAATAATAAATAGCCCTGAGCGTCTGCTCTTGGTTTGAACCCTGGGTTTTTTGAAGACCAGAGATATGTTGTTGCAGATCTCTGGTATTCATGTTTTTAATAAGAAATGCATTTTTCACAAACAAAATAAAAATTAGGAATGTCCTGTAATGGAGATCAAAGTTAATGCAAGAGCAAATTTTGTTTCATAAAGTGCAAAACAAGCAACAGAAAAACATGAAAAATCATGAACCATGTGGAACACCTGACAACAACAAACTTTTGACAGGCAAAGGACAAAAGACTTTATATTAGAGGTAAAATAGAACAGGTGTGAGTGATTAGGACATGGTCATGTGATGTGCTGAGGCCGATGGGTAACACCCAGACAGTGATCCTTACAACAAGGAAAATAAGATCTGTTCCATTGTCAATAATATAACACTAATGTAAATACAAAAAATAATATCAGGAAATCAGTAGTACTTTCAAATGGGACTGGATATCAGTGTATCAGCGACTTTTCACATGAACTTTAAGTGTGTTTGTGTGCTAAAATCTGTCTATTGTTATCTGTGTGTTAGGGAAGGCACAGAAAATGGTTACATGCCTATGAGGTCCTATCAGAAGAAATCAAAACAAACAGGTAATGCCAAAAAAACATCATCATGAAATGAATTAATATGAACAAATGAGATTTATTAAGTATCTTAATAATAATAATAATAATAATAATAATAATAATAAGTTTCTTTCCCTCTCAGAATGGAGTGATGATAAGGATGACTTGTCTATTGACACTGAGGACCTGCTCAGCTTCTCCTACCAAGTTGCCAAAGGCATGGACTTCCTCACATCCAAAAATGTAAGATAAGTGCATGTGTAATGGTTGTAAAAACATTAATTCAAAGGTTGTGACTGGAGTACAGTACCTAAACCGCTTTCTCTGCTTATGTGCATTACAGTGCATCCATAGAGATCTGGCAGCAAGAAATGTTTTACTGACTAAGGGTCGGGTTGCCAAGATCTGTGACTTCGGCCTGGCTCGTGACATCGCCAAGGACTCCAATTATGTTTTGAGGGGAAACGTGAGTCACTTTCCTTTCATTATTTATACACATCATTGACTTTGACTTTAAAGACATTAAAGTCATCATTTACTATAAATAAGAATCTCACTTTAACTTCTCCTTCTTTATTCACTGGTGTTGACTGCAATAACCAATGACATATTTGCTTTACAGGCACGTCTCCCAGTAAAATGGATGTCTCCCGAGAGCCTGTTTTCATGCGTGTATACGTTTGAAAGTGACGTTTGGTCCTACGGTATCTTACTGTGGGAGATTTTCTCCCTAGGTATGCTTTATACATAAATGTATACCGTATAACATTTGGGGAAAAAAACACTTCAGAACAAAACAAAAAATTATGACATTTTCATTTGATTTTTTTACTGATGTTATATTATAGCTGGGGAGGTGAGATTAAATCTCTTAACTCTATAATGCAACTCAGTTGAATACTCAATTCTGATTGGTCAGAATTCATTGTTCAATAATTTTTGGATGAAAGCAAAGTCACAGTTTATCATTTCTATAGCAACAGATAATTCATATGGACTTAAATTGGATGCTTCAAATTGATGAATTATAAAATTATTAAATTGATAGCAAGGTTTAGTAAGTCATTTTGTAAGGAATCTCCAGCGTCAGTGATTTGAGGGAATAACTGTTTACAGCTGCTATAACAAGTCATAGTCCACAACATTAAATGTTTCTCTAAACAGATTAAAAAGTATGTCGTTTAATCAATGGAACGTTGCAGACATGCATTGGGTTATGAGCAATTCAAAAATAGCTAATGTGCTATTTTTATGCTGTATATATCGACCGAAATATTATTGCATATCCTCCACAGGTAACAGCCCGTATCCTGGCGTTCCAGTTGGTTCCATGTTCTACAAGATGATACAGGACGGGTACAGGATGAGCGAGCCGGAATTTGCTCCAAGTGAAATGTCAGTAGAATTATGAATGGATGTTAATAAAAAGGCCCTTCTCCGTATTCCATTAGTGTAATTTTAAGTGTAAATAACTGGTTAACAGCATTCACAGCATTTCTTGTGACCATGCTTACTATTCAGGAGAGACATAGCTTGATTAGACATGTAGCCTTGGCTTAAAAGAATCAATCCCCAGGGAGTGGTGGTCCATCTGTACTTTAATGAATGTATGTTCTGTTCATAGCTATGAGGTAATGAGATGGTGCTGGAGCTCTGATCCTCTAAAGAGACCAACTTTCAGGAAACTGGTAGAACGGACTGAAATGATGCTCTCTGAAGCCACCAAACATGTAAGTGTTAAATTGAAACATATACCATCAATATATCTTGAGCAAATATATTGTTTGTCTTTGCATAGTTGTTTGTATTTGCTCACTTGTTTTTTCCAGCTTGAACACAGTCTACAATGTATCTGTGTAATACAGTACAATCTTATGTTTACAATTTTCTAGATATGTACAGCAACAAATAATTGAATTCAGATTTTCTCAGTTACACAAATTTGCTATGGTGTAGTTGATCAAAACAATTGGCTAGAATGATTATTTGGACCAATCCTACGGCATGCTGTATGTGAGCCACTGTTTCTTTGGTTCCTTGCTCACAGCTAATTTCCATTCCCTGTTGAGTTGCAAAAATGGTAGAAAACCTGAAATCATATTCTGTATACAGAGACAAGGCAATTACAGAACATTTTTCTGCTGCCCAACAGGTATATTTGAATCTCTGTGATAACGCAGGCAACAGTATCAGCGAGTCTTCTGATTGTTCAGGGATGCAGAGAGCACCGTCTCAGAGGCTGAGCTCAGTGGGCAGCACTACAGCATCAACCCAGCCTCTGCTGCTAGCTACCAATGATGTTTTTCTGGAGCATGAGACTTACTAAGGACCACTCATTCACCCACCACTTTGATTCTACTCAGACTTTATTTAGTTTTGTAGCTCTCTTTTTGAGTTCTCTATTTTTGTTTGACGTGAAAATTTCGGTTTTCCCTTACAATTAGTGAGAGTCCATTTGCGGTTTTCAGTCTTGTTTTCTTTCTTTTAAGAGTAATTACACCCCTAAATGTTTATTTTTAAGTTAAAAACTGATATAACCCATTAGACTGAAAATTCAGAGACCCTGAACCCTTAACTCTAACTCAACTGTTAAAATCTATCACAGATATTATCTATCCATTTTGAAACTGTAGAAACTTGCTTACAACTGAATAACATTCCCTGCCGCCTAGCTGTGAACACTTTGGCTAAACTGGTGGACTTCCCTGCAACAGATGTTTGTGGCCTTATTAACAGTAATGATTAGAATATTTTGATAGTTGATAATGTCAATAGCACTATAGTTGCTAATGAGCAAATGGATGTAGCTATCTGTGCTAGTACTCTATAAACATTTCATCAATGGGCATTTATCAATATAATGTTTATAGACAACATACTAAAGTACTACAAACAGATGTGACTTGATGTAGAATTACTATCACTATTAAGTTCATTATTTTCATATAACAGCATGTACAGAAGTATAGTAACAGTTTGCCAACAATAACAATTTTTAATGTATTTATCAACAGCATGTCATACTTTTAAGCTGTTCTGGTTGTAAAACCTCCATGAGACAAGCTAGCTCCTGTTATCAGTTATAACAGCTATAAGCTTCCGTCTTTTTCTCTTGAAGTAAAATAAATAAATAAACATAATAATCTAAAACTAAAACATTGAAAAACCTAAAACAACACAGCTTGACATATTACTGAGAAACTGGAAAGTGGTATTGATATCTTGACCTTTGGAAAACTGACTCCTTCCATAACTTTTCAGTAGAGGGCTCCTTACCGATCTGACCAATTAGATACGAGCGAAAGCTGTTTGACGAATGGTGTAAATGAACTAGTTTTGTGATTTAGTTAGATTAGTTAGAGTGTTAAATTAGTTTTGTTTTTCTTTTTTTTAGGTAGTTATAAATAGTAGGTGCTGCTAGGACTGCTCTTTTTGCTAGTTAAACATGTTTACATTTTACGCGTGAATAAGGAAACTTAAGTATGTTTGAATTTTGATAACTTTTTACTGTGAGGTTCTACGTTTAATTTAGATTTTCACACAGTACCAAACTGCTTACTTAAGTACAGTTTCTCAGAAGTTTTCTAAAGCTGCACCACCTCAAATAAAATAAAGCTTTATTCGAACGATCGCTATTAATAAGCATGCTCTCTCTTTCTCTTTATTTAATGTGCTCAAGTCATCTCAAAAAGATCGTAAATATGAGCTGAACACTAATGAACGCCACCACAAAGTCGTAATTACAAGTGTGGGACAATCAGAATTTTCTTTGATCTCCGATTCAGAGTTGGGGCGTGTTGTTCAGAAACTGTCATCCAGATGCAACTTCAACAAGCTAACAAGATAAAGTTTAGAATGATTTAATTTGATTGAAAAAAACCCGCACACCTGATGAAAATGAATCATTCTTCATTTTCTATGTGTTTTTTAAGTTAAAGGAAGATTCAACTCTGTCTTGTTCTGACCAAAATGACTTGAGTGCATGCGATGTAAACTGGAAAATACTAATTTTCCAGGAGGACTTTAAAAAAAACAAGGGTGTAATTACTCTTTAAGTACTGGTACAGTGACCATAAACATAAATTTCGCCATGCTCACCAGTATGTCTCTTGATATGTTTATCCACACGCAGCTGGACTCAATTTCGCTATATTGATCTAATGCAGTATACAGAGTGCATGAAAAGCTGAGTTGACAGTATCTTAAGAGTCAGCCCATTAACCAATATACAGTGTACTAAGTCACCAGAGCATTAGTTGAACATCATTACAACATAGCCATACCGAGGATTAGAGAGATTAATGCCCAGCTATCATGATGACATCATGGTGTAAGTAGCCAGTTTGTCAAAGCTTAGCATTGTGATTAAATCTTTTTTGTGGATTAATGCTCTTTCATGTCTCTGAGGTGTCTTCAGCACTTGGTTCATGCATTAAATGCAACTGTTTGGTGAAAGTCTTCTTTATTACTGTGACTATAAGCATCCATCCTATTTCTAAAGTGTGTACCATGTTTGTAAATGGGGGAAAAGCCTCTTTCTCTTAGTGTCTGTGGTGTTGTAAAGTGTAAATTAATACAATCAAATTGATTGCAGTACTTAAACGCTTTGCTTAGCTAAAATGATCACGTTTGCATTGCATGCTAGCATTTTGTTTTCTTTTTCTGCTGTAAGAATGTAAAGGAAAAACTTTGAAACTGAGCCTCTGAACAAAAGTTAAGGCAGAAAGAAAAACGGTGAAATGTTCAATGTTTATAATTTGTATGTAGCTGAGGATTTTTTCCTGCTGATACAGTAGTAGTAGTAGTAGCTTGTTCTGTTTGGCTCAAGAGCCACAAAGGTTTCTGTAAATATGTTTTAGAAAGCTTTGAGAGAGAACTTTTAATGTTTTGATAGTGAGACCGAAAATAAAAAATGAGAACGAGTACAGTGTTTTTTTTTTTTATCATACTTTGAAGCACTTCAAAAAGTAAAACCCAATACCACAATGATGTAGAACTGTTTTTAGTATAGTCTTGGCTAGAATCTCTGTAACAGTCATATTTCACGGCTATGCAGCTACCGTATAAATACAGTGTATTTATTTTTTTTATGTTTAAATTACATGAGATGGTCTGTCCATTTTTACTTTTAAACATGATGGTGGTGTTACAGGAAAACAATCATAGGTGCATCTCTATCAGTTCTAATAGTGTTTCAGGGCACTGATTAGGGAGTTGGCCATTTTAAGGGCTAAATACACACAAACCTTCGCTCCATAAAAAAAAAAAAATCCCACAATGCAACGTGTTTCTCATGCACACTACTCATTATGTTCCCTTATTGTAAATGCATAATATTTTTAAGCCCCTCAGTTTGAAAAAAAAAAAATGAATGAATCAAACTCAAACAAGTTAATCTCCAAAGTAGCTTATCTTTGTTAAATGATTACTTAGCAATTTTTTTTTTTTACTTTACCTGACATTCTGTTAACTCTAATGACTATTAGGTGTTTAATCATTTAAAAATAAAAGACACTATCCAGCCCACATTCCCACTTGAAATACCATGAGAGAAAATACATTTGATTAAGATAGCATATTTATGACGTATAAATGTTTACTTTTTAGATTTGGGTTTTAACAGTGACTGAAGAGGAAATTAGAACATCACAATTTGCTACTTTTATGTAGTGAGCCTTTGCCAGTACCCCAGTTTAACTGATTTGCCAGTACCCCAGCTTAGCTGATTCCTGAAGAATCTAGAGACACCCAACATTGGATACTCCTACAGTAATATGCGTTTAATACAGCGTTTATGAAGCGTTTTCAAATCCATTTACTTGATGTGTTGGCCATTTCAGCTATTAAGACATTACTACAGAAATTAGGAAAATCTTACATTAGAATTAATATCAACTCTGACCAATCAGCATCCAGCATTCAACAGCACTGTGGTGTAAAGTACTGGTATAAAAGATATATTGAAGACCAGGCCACCAATCACACATTAGCATCAATACACTGGATGACCCATTATCTATGAATGATTTAAAAATAATAAAACAATTCATAGGAAATATTGAATGGATCCAAGTATTAGCCACTGGTTTACAGATCAGCAAAGGTACAAAAAAGATACAAGAGTCAATAGAGTCAAATGCTGCTTTCCTCCTTTATTTTAGATCAATGTGTTGGAAAAAAAAAAAAAAAAATTACCATTAGCTGCCTCCTTACAGCTGTCTAGCTTAATGACTGTTACATCCAATATACAGTTTCATAATGCTATTTTTGTGTCCGTTGACATGATAACATGGGACCAAGTCTTAGACAACATTAGTTAATAACTATACAACTCCACAGCCACTTTATGTAAAGTTTAAAACTCAAAAATACATGTTGTAATGGGTGTTTACGGTATGTAAAGGCGTTCTCGCAGCCTTCCTGTTCGTCTTGATTCATTTTGCTTGGACCAGAACGGCTGCTGATTATTTTTCACTCAAGTGAAAATCAGCAGTTTATGTCTGCCACCATGCCACGGTTGAGATCACAGAGATAAGACTTCTCATATTTACTGAAGCTCTTGTCTTGTAGTTGTAGAATTTTACACACTGATCTGATGATAGCTAATTGGATAAGCGCATGTGCATTCCTAATAAAGTGGCCGGTGAGCGTACATAACAGGAGTTGTCCAATTGTAAGTTATCTTTGGTGGCTAAACGGAAAAAAGGGGAAAAAAAACCTCTGCAAGTGACAAAAAATAAAGATATAAAGCATATAAAATGGTACAAAGGGTTCAGGTGGAGCTTACTATAATGATTTCAGTAATGCTTTCCTAGTTGGAAGATATTAGACACAATGCATACAATTTCACACAACAGTATTGACGGTCTATACACAGCTTTCCACCAGGTTTCATAGTATACGAAAATAAAGTCGCTTTGGAAAAAAAATAATAATAATATTCAATGAGGTATAGAACTAGCAAGTGAGTAAGGAACGTTCTAGAATTTGAAGTTACTGTAATGCAAGAACTGATTGGTTAATGCCTGGGCTTGACGTACGCAACCCGTACAGCAATAAAGGAAAGAGGTACAACTTTTATTTTCTGGTCACACCAGTTCGAATGTCAACACAATCCATGTACGCTCCGTTAATTTTTTAAAAAAGAAATAAAAATAAAACAAAAATCACAAACATTTAAAAGAATTTAGATTTCTTTTGCAGCTAGAATCGTGAATGAACAATCTAGAATAACCCAAATACACCATCAATTAGTGGGTAAATTACAAATAGTGGGTAAATACGTTTAAAATTAGTACGGCAAAAGAGGACAATGCGGCGGCTACGGAACAATCCACAGGATTGTGCAGGTGCTGAATTTTAAGAATATTTTATACTCTCAAAATGTATTTTAGTTGATCACACATTGATCCTTTTTTTTTTTTTAGAATAGAATAAAGTGCGAAAGTACGACACGTGCAGCAAACAGTGTACATGTACTTCTAGTAAGATTCAGGAATACTTGATTTATAAAAAATTGTTTGGAAATGAACAGAAACAACAATTTATTTTAGTGTGTAAAAGTCAATTAAAAAACAACTAACAATAAAAGGCTACTAGTTTATTGTTGCACTATTGTGTTTAAATGAATGAATGAACGCAACGTATACGAACCCCACAATTTGACACAATAATTAAAAACATGATTTTCACTGAACATTTTCAAAAGCTGGTGACACATTGGACAAAAAAAAAAAAAAAAATCACTCTGAGTTGGATGTGACCTCACAAGGTCTGTTGCATAATTCCTATTTAGAGCTATTCTAGTTGAATAGAATGAAATCATTCTAATATAAATATAAATTCCTGCATGTTTATAGAGTCAGGACTTGCTCTTTCCACATTGTAAATTATCAAAATGAATAAAACTGTGATTATTAAAATAAGGGCCATTTAGTGTATGGAAGCACATTAAGTGAAAAACTTCATTGAGACAAAAAAAAAGCCACTATAGTATATGCATATTTTGTTTTTTGGAAGAAGACCTAATTCTTGGCACTTAAACAATTTAAGAACATTTTTTCATGAAATAGAGGTAACACTGTGGTTATGTATAAAATATGTTAAAAGAATACTTTCAAAATGAGGAATAAAATATACAGTTCCAAGCGATTTCTGCGTTTTGGGCTGAATATATATTTATATATAGATTTGAAAAGCTACATAAAAACCCTAACCCCCCCTACAGTCATATAAACAAAGAGCTGAGGACCTTTTTTGTGCGGTGTATAAAATATTCACTTTGTTTCTTTATATTTGTATATTCACAAGGTTTTGTACACAAATCTGTACAGTTATTAAATGAGCAATACTCCAAGAGCTCCTTTAGTTCCAGATTAAACAGTATTCCTTTAAATAAATTATAAAAGACGTGAAGTGAAAGCCTTTTCAAGGACCCTGAGGTCCATACTGTTATTGCTGTGAAATACTGAGTTTTGTATTGCTGCGCTGGTGGCCATCCGGTAGATAGGTGTTCAGTCCTATTGCTGTAGAAATGATGTCCAATGAAGTACCGCTGCTTACAAACTAAAACATGTCCGTCTTGGATCAATGAGTGCTCGATTTTTCTGGTTGGTGAGAGGATGAGGTTTTTGGCTGCTTTATAGTCTGAGGCTTTAACTGCTGTTGTGGTTTTTGCTGTGGTGGTTGTGTTGTGGTGAAGGCACCCTGTTGCTGAATGGGGAAAGCCTGCAGAATCAGTTGTGTAGACTGGTTGTTCTGCAAAATCCGGGCTCCCTAAAGAACAAACAAACAAACAAAAAAAGACTTGCAATCAATAATCATTAACTGAAAACCTTTTGGTCTTGGCAATAAAGTGCCACTTTTGTCCAGTGAAGCATGGTGGTGGGAGCATCACAATGACAGTTGCCTTGTGGTGGCTTCTCTGACATGATGCTCTCTTTACCTGCTCATTTTTTGATCCCTAGTGCTCTGTCTGTTCGAAATTTGGTATTTTCTTTTAAAAATGACCAGACCCTAACGGATACTTTTCCAAAACCTTAACCCAGACTTGAGGTGGTAGCTCCTTGGACTTCATCGAGCCGTTTGTATAAGTATTATCTCTAACAACCTTCGAGTCCTGTACTTGTCTCACATTGTTGTGTATTTGCACCTTACGCAGTCTTGCACCATGGCTCTTGAGAAATGACATTTTGTTTCTGAAGCTATATATAGGAATAACAATCCAAAACC
>JAOTRN010000033.1:7377911-7390124 GCA_028566695.1 Bagroides melapterus
ATCATAAACTTATATAACAAAATTTGTACTACAGATAATATGGTGCCTAAGACTTTTGCACAGTACTGTATATAGATAGATAGATAGACAGACAGACAGACAGACAGACAGACAGACAGATAGATAGATAGAAAATCGGCCTTGATTAATACAGTTCCAGCTAACTCCTTAGCTAGCTCGGTATACATGATGTATATGATGAGGTTTTTATGTAGCTTTTCAAATCTATATATAAATATATATTCAGCCCAAAAAGCAGAAATCGCTTGGTATATTTTATTCCTCATTTTGAAAGTATCCTTTTAACATATTTTATACATAACCACAGTGTTACCTCATGAAAAAATGTTCTTAAATTGTTTAAGTGCCAAGAATTAAACTCTGAAAACTTTGGCCATGGTGAGTGTTGGCCTCACCATGGATTTTGGTCCTACCTGTAAAAACTGTTGCTGAGGCTGCATCATCCCCTGCTGCTGCGAATCAGACGCCGCTGCTATTGCCTGTGTTTGGCCCTGCTGCCGTGTGAACTGGCTGTAAGCGGTCACTACCTGGCCCATAAACATGGTTGTTGGAACCATTACGGTGCTGCAAGCCATAGGAGCAGTGACTAACTTAGTGACCAACTGCTGCCCTGGAAACCTGAAAAACAGAGCTGAAATATTGATTGTGGCCATAATCTCTGTTACCGTATGTGAATATGATCATCTGATCATTTAGAAGGTGTTGATTCATTTTCTATATATTAACCCTTTGTCAATGTGTGTAAACATGAGTGGACAAAAAAATAAAAACAACAGTATATAGCTGAACTATTTACAATATTAAAAGAAAGACAGATTTTAAAAAAATTTTGCTTTATTAAAAAAATTAACTATAAAGTTTGGCATACTGCTGTGGTTTAAATGCAGAATCAAAGACTTCAGGATGTGCAGGTACCTGAAAATAATCAAATCCAGCATGGTACAGTGTCTGTAAAAATTACTGTCCTCAAACAGTACACCCCCAGCTTTGCGTACATGTATGCATACTCCATATATTTTAATAAGATGGTAGTATTTGTGTATGTATACACACCTGTTGATTGTAGTTACTTGAGTGATGTTATGCGACTGGTTGCTGGGGATCTGGACGACGCTGCTGTTGCCCGGCTGACTGACTATCATCGAATTATACACTGAACCCTGCAAAGCAGAATAGAGACAGAACAAAAAACCCTAAGAGTTTAAAAAGAAAAGAAAAACATATAATTAAAGGTAACCTCGAAAAGGCTGTTTCACCCCAACACCATTAGCATAACGACGTGCTATAAGGAACAAGGACCAGACAAATGTAATGATGTCATCCTTAATGGATCGGTCAGAAGTGAACTCTGAAAAAAGCATGAGATCAGTTCCAATGCTTCAGACCCATTTGGTACAATATGGTCTTTTACTGACATCATTTGGAACCGCACTCTTTTCATGAATCATGACAGGCTGCAGTGATTCTTTCATTAATCACAAATGAGTCGTTTTGAGTCAGAAAATGAGTGTATCACTGAAACCTGTGTGAGGACGGAGCCTTGTGAATTCTGCTGTCGGGAAGGCGGAGCTTGCTGCTGTTGAAGGCCGTAATGTGTTGTGCTGTGGGCGGTGCTCGTCACACTCTGCACTCCAACTTCAGCATGAGAGCATGAAGCTCCACTCACCTGAGGGAGCTGCACATTGACCCCACCTGAGGACTGCTGCAAATACATCTGGAAGGGACGAAAACTGTTCGTGAAGCATCAGCAGATAAGACGGTTTTCATCTGCGTGAACTGCTTTTCTTCTCGGCCTGCGATACATTTTGTTGGACATTTCATACCCACACACTCACTTTTACAGCTTTGACTATGTTTCTTTTTGTATGTGTGTAACACACATACAAAACATGTTCCTATGGTTTTGTATATTTTGTAAATAGCAGAATATATGCTGGAAAATGAATTCTGTTACTGCCTTTGTTTTTTTTACTTTTACACACTATATTCTCTGGAATATTTTGCTAAACTGATCCCCTGTATTTATATTAACTAGGTTGTTGAAAGTAACTGGGACTGCTATTATGTAGGATAAGTCTGGGTCATTAAAAGTGGTGGTTACTAGACAGCACTTCAGAGCCAGGACAACTCTGTGGTCACGATAAAACGGACCTTTCTTTAGTTAAGAATGTTAAAGCCTAACTGTAAAAGGTAAACCGTTACAAATGCTGTCATATCAAACACAAGTACCGTATGTAATTAAGTTTTTCTAGTCAGATGTGGATACAGTGTTACATGGTGCTATACTGCCTCTAGAGTGTGTGATATATAGTGTGCGATAATATCGAAATTGTTGTTTTAACTGTTTGCTAAATCATATTATCGAGTATGTCATTCATTTTCAGTAACCAATCAAAATGCTGCATGAAGTGTTCACGAATTCACTGCATGCTGCATATTTCTGTGCAGTGGTACACAGCAGACACATGAAGTTGGACAGAAGTTAAAATGAGCAAAGAAAAAATGAGCTTTTGAAAGATCAGGTTAAGAGACGCCGATCTGCAAACTGTGCAGAAAAGCGGTTGAAGTCAAAGGCAACTCAATGACCAATCTCTTTCACCATCTTTAAAAAACAAACAAACAAACAAAAAAAACACACCAAAGTCTGGCCAAATCATTTAGCAAGATTCTGCAAGTTCTGTATGACAAAAAGCAAAAGATCTAACAAATGCTGTCACCAGATGCATTGCCAGAGACAAGTACCAGTTCAAGCGGTTGAGAGAAATGGGTTTAAAAAGCTGTTAAATGCGTTAGACCCAAGATACACATTTCATGGATGCAAATACTTCAGTGAAACAGCGCTGCCTAAATTGTACGAGTCATGCCATCAAACCTTTGCACATGGTGGTTAAAGATGCACTGTCATTAGGATCATTGCCCGAAGGCTGCATGGTTTACATGACAACAGACAGCAGGACTAAAGTTGTCAGCAGCGGTGTAAAGTAAAAGTAAAATAAAATTACAATTTTTTTTGAGAGTTTTTGTACTTTACTTAGTTTTTATATGTCTGTCAACTTTTACTTCACTACTTTTCTGAAACAAATTCTATACTTTTACTCCGATACATTTTCTGTTTGGCATTACAACAAAAAAAACCCTGCGTCCAAATTTGGGGTAAAGTAAGTTTGTGGTACATGAATTGTAAAGGCTGGCTTTTAGATACTTAGCAGGAACAGCGCTGAAAGTGGGAAGCGAGCATCCGCAAGCTCCTGCATAAAGAACCTACTACAAAAAGATTGTATAAAATACTATTTTATACGATAAAGTTGTGAAGTAAAAGTAAAAGTTGACAGAAATATAAAAACTCAAGTATCTTCTATGTTCACCTTAAACATCAAACAATTTTACTGTTGGAATGTGAAATAATAGCTCTACAAACTCTGTTTCAATATATTTGACATTTTGATTAATTTCCAATTTTGATTGATTTTTTTTTTAATAGACAGTGGTACACAGAGTAGGTCATACTGAAGTCATAAGAGTTGATTGCACGGACTATCATTTTGAAAAATACATTTTATAATCGATTAAATAGTGCCTCCTGGTGCAATTTTTTTGGACCGATATGATTTATCAAATTTATTTATTTAATTATTAAAACAGTCCATAGTAAAATTGACTGATATTCATTTTGCTAATGGAGCAGGTTATACTGAAGTGATGCGAGATGGTTTTGCCAAATAACATCTTGAAATTTTAATTTTATGATGAATTAAAATGTGCTTCCAGGCACAGCTTTTGCCAGATATAGTGACTTTGAATAGGAATTATTAAAAAAATTCCTCAGTAAAATTGTTGGATTATTTTCGCTAAAGAGTAGGTCATTATGAAGTGATCTGAAACAGTTCATCAACTAACAAGTTGTATATTTTAGAATGCATTTTTAAAAAAAAAAACAGTGTAACAAATTGGCTTATTTTCTTTTTCTTTATGTAACTCATTTTCAATATAATAATAATGTTTAAAACATTAAGACTTTCTTAATACTGACAAATACTGTGAATTGGTTTATATTCGTAAAGTCACACATTTATTACAAATAACATCGTTTTATTATAATATATTGTTCTTTGCATTAGGAGCTCGCGGATGCTCGCTTGCCTCTTTCAGCGATATTACCGCTAAGTATAAAGGCTGCGGCCGTAAAATACACGCCTGTCTAGTTTAACCGTGCTTTCAGACAGAAGGCTGGCTTAACCGCAGTGAAATACTGGCATTCAAAAACTCACTGTCAAACCTAAAGGTAAGACAGATTTAGTTTAGCCAAAACAGTTTTAACATGTTATACCCTGTAAGTTATGTGTTTAATATACTGTATTTAGTACTTATTAGCTAATGTGTCTGTTTGTCTAGCCATGCTGTGTAGGTTGGTTGATGTAACGTTGACATTAGCCAACACTGTCTTTAGCTATATTACTGTCACACAAAGCTGATATCACTTGTTATTTGGCTAGCATAACATAGCGTTAGTTTTCACTGGATAGTTGTGGTTTCTGTTTTTCTGTCACGGACAGCCCAAAAATGTTTAGCTTTTAGCAAATAGAATATGATTATTTATAAATGTCACAGGCAGTGTTACATGGGCACATGTATGGAAACACTGATACTGTACAGTTTATTACAATACAGTTGACTGTTCTAAAGGCCTCTTCTTTCTTTTATGCAAGTCTTATTTTTTTGGTGGTGCACGTTGAGGTATTTAGGAAAGAAAGCACCACAGAATAAAATTAATAATTCTCCAAATTATTACAGTCTTGATTTGTTATTAACATCATTTACTTCTACTTTTCCTTTCCATACTTCAATACATTCATGAAAATAATACATTTGATACTTAAGTACAGTTTATTTCAGATACTTTAGACTTTTCTCAAGTAGATTTATAATGGGTGACTAACTTGTAATTGAGTAATTTTCAAACAAAATACGTGTACTTTTACTCAAGTGTGGCTTTTGGGTACTTTATACAACACTGGTAGTCAGTGCGCTAGGGATTAACAACTGGCAGCGAATTCCTTGTTTTGGTCACAGGCTTATTAATGCAACTGTTAATAAATTTTACTGCTTATTAGAAATTAAATTAATTTATTTTTTGGGTTTTAAGTTTAAAAAATAAAAAAAAAAAAAAAAAAAAAAAAAAAAGGATAAAATAAGCAAAAAAAGATGTTATATCTTAAAATGACAGCAAAGTAATGAAAAAAAAATAATATTAATAATATATAATAATATAAAATGTATAAAGTGCCATACTTCATACTTTGAATGTTAAATCGGCTCAAAATGTAGTCATTTGATTTAAATACTGTAGTTGTTTTGTATCTTTGACTATGTTGAAGAAATACCTGAAGTCCCTGGCCATGCACCTTCTGAAGCTGCTCATGAATTTGCCTCAGTTCTTCCTGCTGCTTTTTAATGTTGGCCTCGATCATCTGAGTCCTCTGTTCCAACTGCTCCTTCAGGTGCTGCATGGCATTCAGCTGTGTGGAGTTTTGCTACACGCACACATACGCACGCGCGCGCACACACACACACACACACACACACACACACACACACACACACACACACACACACACACACACACTCTCTATCATATTGCTGATGGAATGCAATTTTTTTCTCTTCAAAAATAGAAAGAATTCAAGAGTAAACCAACCAAGCTGTAATTAGAATAATCCTTTCATGGAGGAAAAAAAAACAACAAAAAATTGTGCTTTACTCTTTCAGTTTTGTTTATATTATTTCTGAGCCTGCTAAATTCACTCAAACTTGAACCATTATTTACAAAACAGTTATTTCCATATGTAAAAACTTTGTGATTCCTTCTCACTACATGACAGGATGCAAAAGGTTAATAAAGTCTATGTATGTAATTAAATAAATAAATAAAATAAAACCTTGTCAATGAAAGATGACAGACACATGATGGAGTGACTAAATAAAGGGAAATTGTGTGTGAAAAATGATTACGATTTTGATATGCAATGAGGTGGTTACCTGCGTGTTGTGTTGAGGCTGTTGCTGGTTAACATGAGCAGGAGAACTTGTGTGGATATTCTAAGGAAGAAGGGGAAAAAAAATAAAATAAAAAAAAAAAAAAAATACACCATAAAACAATATCTTATATCTCAAGGAAAAATGGGATCTCGAAGATGACTGAATACATCTGCAAAGTTTTTATTTAGAAAGCTGGAAATCAAAGCCTTAGAAATTCATGAATATATAAGCAGACGTCACGTCACTGTTTATCTTCACCTACAACCACATTCAATGCAATTTGAAATGCCTTAATTATGAAAAACAGACCATTGCTGCGACTTTGTAATCATGCATACAATTCTGCCAAGCCTTTAAAACGAGGTAGGTTGAATCAGATGAATTACAGCATGGGAAATTGCGATGTTTTGCATATCATGCGTAGACATCATTATGAAATTGTTTCACGCAGGTTTGTATAAAAGGCTGAGTCCCACTCACCTGGCTGCTAACAGAGGAGCGGCAGTGTTGCGTCACTTTGCCAGTGCTAGGCCGAGGTGGAGTGCTCAACTCCATCTGCAGCTTAGAGGGAATGGCTGAGACAGAAATGGGACACAACAGAGTAATCAGGCTATGGTTTAAAATTATTGAAGTGATGGCTTTGCGTTTCTCCCCAAGTCAGCTCTCTGGGCTTCATGCTGGTTTATCCTTTTTAACAACAAATATACTCTTCACAGAACACCCTGAGCTCAAAGCAAGAACAGACATTCTACATTGTTTTACACAAAAAAAACGAAAGCTGGAATTTGTATCCTATTCATCTTTTGATCAAACACCCAAATATCTTTAGTTTATAGGAAAAGAGAAAGAATTGGCCTTTTCTGTTCCAATACAGTCAGAGAAGATTATATGCAGCACTTTTATTTTGCTGTAATAAATAAAATGGCAGCAAAATAAAATGAAAAAGTGGCTAGTAAGACTAGTGGCTGGTTGGTTAATTTTTTTTTAAAAAGGATGCTACTCAAGAACAGTAAAGCCAGAACTGTTTTTTTTGTACAAACAAAAAAAAAGTATCCACAGCATATTAATATCCAAAACAAGGTAATGGCACTTACAGGTGCACGTGCTGTCAGACCTGGCTGTGTGCGAGGACTTGCGGGAGCTGTGTGAGGAGGTGGACGGTGTGCAGCTGTGACCGAAGCGCTCAAGCACCTCCTTTATGCTGGAGGTGTTTAACTGGGATTCAGAACCAGAGTCCTGAGACTGCTAGAGAGCGGTCAAGAGAGGAAACTTGGGTTAATTTAATTAAACCAAAAGTTGTCCAGAACCTGTCATTAAATTTATGTAAAGAGTTATGTTAAACATTAAAGCTATTCGTTCATTTCACTTTACTTTCAGTTGCATCTCACCTTGTCTACTGGTCTTTCAGGAGGTGACTCCTCAATGCCCATCTGTCTCCTCTGCTCTGCCCGTACTTCAGCATATCTAAATGGAAAGTCAGGGTGAAATCTAAGTCTAAAAGAGTGAGGGGAAAAAGTGAGGTGAATAGAGGAAGGCACTTGGCTTCTAAATACTAATACTTGCACTACTGAGTAATGCATACAAGAATACAATTCAAGAGAGAATACAAGCATATACAGATTTTAAGGTGAAGTGTCTTGCTCAATAACCCAACATTGGTTCTCTGGTCCTGAGATTTGACCCTCCACCACTAAACTCTCTCCTGCCTTCACACTACAGAATGGTTTACCACAACTTATTTAAGGCAAACCATAATTCTTAGTTCCTGGCCTCTCCAGACTTCTCCTATGAGCAGGCTTCACTTCTGTAGCACTCCTGCTTTTGCTGTAGCCTTTCCTGCTTTCTTAAACTTTCAACTGTATCAGAATTTCAACACTCAGTGACTTTAATCACTCGAAGGCTTCCCTCACCAATGGTTGGGAGTCAAATTTGTTTCTCAACAAAACTTGCACCAGTACTCCCATGCAACCCATGCAATGGTGTTTACGAGTCTCAGGTAATCCATTCACAGCTCAGTCCCTTTCTTTTCTTTTCTTTTTAAACTAAAGTGTCCAAAATGTAAGACATCAGGTTTGATGATACAGTCACAAGATTGACCACCAAACTTTGGCCCAAGGTGCTGTGGTATCAAGTGGTGCTTGTTATTGATAATCCATGGATAAATCTTATTTCATTTTTTGGGTTCAGAGCCTAGAGGCCAATCATGCTTGAATACACCAAACTGTTCTTTGGTATAAACATCAGTCAAGTGTCTTTCTTCCTGTATACAAGCAATATTCCTGAACAACTGCAAGACCCTCAGTCTATAAGACTGGTGAGCATCCTCAAACCAGACTGAGGCCCATCTTCTTTTGGAAGCCGAGAGAATAAGAGAGATCGTCTATGATTAAGAAGTTTGGTACTGGAGCCCAACATAGGTCCAATTATATCTAGTCCAAATTCCCAGAGCCACTTTCTATGGCAAGCACCCAGTCTGTCCATTGTATACTTGCCAGCCAATTAGCATTTGCACCTGAACCCCCACCTTTAATCATGCTGGTGGTGAGCTCAAAAACTGAGCCTGACCTGATGTTTGCTTGTGGACTCTACTCTAGGTGCCTGATCTCTCCCACCAGATCTGTTCACAATAGGTGGCCCTACTGAGAGCATTAACCTTCGTGTGACATAACCCTCAGGTTCAGTGAAGTACACAAGTCCTTGGTCTTGGTCAAAAGGTCTTGGTCTATGACGAGGCAGCAAGCAGTCACTTGAATAAATAATACAAAACTCGTATTTGTTTGGATATAGTGAGGAGCATGTAAAAACATTACCTGACTACGGTATGTGTGCACACGATGAACTCGGGCCGCGAGTTCCACTGGTGGTAGGTGATGTAGTAATGAGTCTGGAGCCAGATCCACTGTTGGCCTTTGGTCAGGAATCGATAGTAACATGACTTGCCCTTTCCAAACTGCATCACTACACAAGGTAGAAATTTGCTTTAACAAAGTGGCACACCTTGCCTGCTGGGATGTGTTATTGTGTGCAAATATAAATTTACTCACAATGCTCGTGACATTTAGCCAGTGACTCCAGGTCATCTACATGATAGTAGTCGTAGCCTGACGTCCCCAGAACCTCAAAGGGAAGATAGCCGATGATGGGAGGAGCTCTGCAAACAGCAAGCACTTGTTTAAAAAGCCTAAACAAAGGAAAACTGTAAGAGCTTAAATAGATAGAAGGAGGAAAAAACTTAGGTAGAACATTACCTGTGATCTAACAGAAGAAATTTCCACTCTAGACTGTGTCTGGAGGTAAATTCTTCATTGGACTCCTCCACTGTACACATCTCCTGCAGAAAAAAAATCAATCAATCAATAGAATTTAAGCACACACGTACCTGTGGAAGACAACATCTGCAGACAGTCTATCAGTAATCAATACAAGCTAAACACAAATGTGTTGGTCATGGCACAAGCTAAATTAATCAATAATCAGTCAATAGGAGCTAAGCCCCAGATCTGCTCAGAACATGCATTATGGACTATAATTAATCCTCTTTCTAGGGATACAAATTAGCTCTAGGGTGACAAGAACATGTAACCATCAATACCACAATAAACTCTAAAAGCAAATGATAACACCAGTAAAACCAGGGACCAATAATTCTCATGTGAGCGACTATTTAAAAAAAAAAATACTTAATGGAAAATCGACACGAACAACAAACATGACAAATAAGACGAAAGATAGAATTTCATAATGATGTTAATATAAACAACTAAAAAAATACTGGGTATCTTGCCTTGATGAACTGAGGCTTGGCTAGCCGCACTGTTGCTACAAAACACACATGGTCATCAAACGCTGGGCGCAACGACCGCTGGAGTACTCCTTCCAAACCGTTACGGCTTATACGAGGCACTGAGGGACAAAAAAAAATCAAATAAAAAATGAATTAAAACACTTTATTCCGTTTCTTAAAATTTATCAACATTTTGCTTACACAGAAACCGGGAATATTTAAGTTTTTTTTATATACGTTTTTTTTTTAAACTCACATATTAAATTCACTTCCAGAATTTTTCTCTGTACTATTCAGGTACTGTGACTCCAGTGAATTTGTTGCTAAATAATGGTTTTGTTCTTGTATTGAATCAAAAAATCACTAACAAATGACGAATGACTTCTTAACTTTTGCATGTTTAGTAGCCATTTTGTGTTTTCTGCTCTGTGAAATTGCCTTTTATGGAATTTTGTGGGCGTCATCAAATACAAATAAGCTGTGGTATTGCCATTTATCAACATACACACAAATCAGTTAAAAAATAAGAAAAACAGCACAAAATGTTTGTAAACCCAGTGTACATTTTTTTGATTACTCCCGTTATATGATACTCACTGTTGCTGAGGGACTTGAAGTTGCCGATGAATTTGACATTCTCGTACACAGGCGGTTCTTTGGGGTCCACAGATCCTCGAAGCATGTGACAGCAAAACTCCAGCTGACTCTTAGCTGGAAAATAAAAGAGGGATTATCAGGTATGTCAGGTATCATGAGGTCGAGCTACACAAAGATACTATACATCGTTACTGAAACAAACAGCAGCTATTGATTAAATCACTCACTCTTGAGGTATTCTGGGCTGAGGTTCTCGCCTTCTGGGTGTGAAGAGAGCGCTTTGTATACGTCAGTGTGCTCGCTGACTGGAAGGAAGTTAAGCAGGTTCTGATCCACCAAATCCGACTAGAACCCAAAGACAAAGTATTAAACACAAAGTCAACATGTATGACCTAATTAACAATCAATGATTGTTCAGTTTTCTTCATTCAATATTTTTATAAGTGATTTGAATTGGTCTGACAAGCAGCAGATGTATTGGCACCCCTGTAAATTCCCAAAATAGTTTTATTCCTCTTACACCACAGCAATATGGCAAAAAGTAAAAGTTTTTTAAATTAGTCGTTTTTAATAGTTTTTTTTAACTGTTTCCTCAACACTCTGTTTTCTCTCTCTTGCAGACAAAAAGAATTAGAGAGAAAAAAATTACAAAAAAAGTTCACCATCCTAAACTCTTTCCCATATATTAAAAAACAAACAATGTGAAACATTAAAAGCAACTTTACCAGTTGCTTAAATCATAATAATTTCATTTAACTTCACCAAAAATGAACGCAATGCCATGCAAGTTTAGATAAACCTGGCTAAATGACTTCATGACTTCGTGCTTGTTAAGAGCATGATCTGTAACAAACATAAAACTGTACAAACGTAATTTTGTCTGTGGATTTTTATGTTAAATTTTATCATGTCACACAAACACCCAAGCACTTACCGGTAGGTGGCCGAGTAAGGATGTGACGCCTTCAGAGACATAGATGACATTTCCGTCGGTCAGGATAACGAGGAAAAAGCCGTCCAACGCCTAGGAGTGACAGAGAGCAGACATGCAGGGGAGAAAGATAAAGATTTAAAAAAAAAAAAAAAAAAAAAAAACACACACTAAGACATAGATTTTGAAAATCATACCTCCAGCATTAGCTGTGTGAACTCCTCATTGCTAAGGAACGGAGGTTTCCAGTCCTGTCTGATCTCGCTTGACTCTGACTGCGCAGCAATTTCTGCACAAAAGCATCATCTCTGTTATCATCATCATCACCATCACCACCACCACCACCACCACATCTGCTCCTGGCACAGACATGCACATTAAAGATTGCAAACGTTGTCTGCTTTGACATACAATGGTCTCAGGCACCGGAAGTCTTTGGAATTTTCCTCAGAAGAGTTTCTAAAGTGTGATGGAGTTAAATGTAAACAGACTGCTCTGACATGAAAGGGAAACATCACTCTAAGAGGTGCACAAAGGCTCAAACTCAAAACGTTACAATTCAGACATTACAATAATAGAAAACGTCTTTTCCAAACCGCCTCATCCTCTCTCCATAATGAAGCATAATTCAGGCTTGCAGTCGTCGTTTTACTGAGTCAGCTCCTTTAACGGTTCATGTTTGTGGACTAAATTCTACCACACTTGCAAGAAAATAAAAACCTAAAGCAAATAAATGGAAATGGCCTTAAAAATTAAAAAGCACTGTGTGTAATGATAGGACTATTCCCTGCCAGCCCACTAGAGGGGGTGCTGGCAGGGGATTGGACTGTTGTTGTATGTTTCT
>JAOTRN010000033.1:7399297-7419795 GCA_028566695.1 Bagroides melapterus
GCTGCATCACGCCTGTTCTAAAGCATGACACAGTAATTAGAGATGCTCGAGGCATGTCATTTTCCTCCCACCTATTCAGTGTGCGTAAAAAAAGGAAACACCCTGTTTAAAGAATTTAAAAAGCATTTCCTCTCTCTCTCTCTCTCTCTCTCTCGCTCTCGCTCTCGCTCTCGCTCTCTCTCAGCTTCTCTTCTTCTCCACACTGATATTCAATGCGAGTAGCGTATTAGGGTGTGTTGCAGGTATTGTCAGAGAATAAAAGGTCTTTTCTGCAGGGCACTGGTCTTGTTCCTATCAAGGCTTTGTGTAGTTTACGCAATCTGCTTATCATGGAATTACTTTTCCTTCAGGGGACAAAAACAAGAGTCACAGACTTACTTTACCTTTTTCATTTCCATTGGCAGATTTATGTGAAAAACCTACTGAGTTACAAAGTGAGACAGTTGAAAAAGTTAAGGGTTTGAGATCATGCTCAGATGTTTCCGCTAGCAAGGCTGAGATTTTTAGACTTTTTTACTTGAGCTGTTGAATTGCTAGAGTCTTAAGAATATGGTTAATTCGCAGCTTTTGTTACAATGATGTAAAAACAGTACTTTAACTCTATCACAGCTTTTATAGTATATTAATGCATTTTTTTTCTATGGTAACTGCTCATTCACAGAGACTTTAAGAGCAGATAATTCCACATTTTAACTTCTGTTGGCTGAATTGGTTCGCTGTGTATAAGTGGAATAAATCAGTAGGGCGCTTAAACTTATAGGTTTGCAACAATCCCGCTGATTATTTTCCTGTAACAGCACACGCTGACACACACTTTATGAAGGTCAGAGTGAACTGGGTAAAACTGTTATTTTGAGGTTGGGATGGCTCAATTTGTACTTCCTGCTACAGAAACTACAAGTTTCTGAGAGAAGGGTGTGTGTCTTTGTGTGTGTGTGTTAAGTGATAATATTATTAGTGCATTCATACAAAATCATGTTGTTAGCATGAACATCCAGAACTGGTGGTTTTAGTGCTTTCACCAAAACCTGTCTGGCTGTGTGTGTGTGTGTGTGTGTGTGTGTGTGTGTGGGTGCGCATGTGTGGAATGCTGTTTTGGCTGTTGGCCAGGTTGAGCGAGGATAGTGTTTCCAGTACAAGTACCTGGACGCATTCTGGTTTGGTGAGTTTCTGAGCAACTCACACACACACAGCCAGCCAAACTGACATGAAACTAAACTAATCATTTCCTGGTACTGTATGTTTCAGTCTCTCTCTCTCTCTCTCTCTCTCTCTCTCTCTCTCTCTCTCTCTCTCTCTCTCTCTCACTCACACACACACACACACACACACATACACACATCCATACACTTTGTCATTTTATTTATTTATTGAATTTTTTAATCTTTTGTGAAAATTCTAGAACTTCTTTCATTTCATGTTCAACTATTGTTCCTGCTTCACCCCTCTTTTTTGATCATTTTTTTAATCCGATGAGAGGAATGTGCAGATTATGTCAGTGAGAGGCAGGTACTGAGACTAGTGCTAATTATTCTCTCTCTCTCTCTCTCTCTCTCTCTCTCTCTCTCTCTCTCTCTCTCTCTCTCTCTCTCCCCCTCCCTGCCTCCACCTGCTTGCTCTCTCTCTTCTCTCTCTCTCTCTCTCCCTCCCTCCCTCCCTCCATTCTTTTCAGAGGAGAGAAGTGCAAGAAGGAGCGTCAGCACAGACGGGGAAGTGAAAGAGTTCAAGAGACAGAAATCAAAAGAAGAAGAATAAGAAGAAGAGACATACTTCATATAAAAAACCTCTCCTGTCTTTGCTGTCATCAGAGCTTGGTTTGTCATACGACTCACAAAAGAGGGGATGATGAAAACGTCTGGATTACGGCGCTGCTGAACGAGACGTCGACTTTGACAGCTACTGAACATTACAGGTGCGACGCTTGCTTTCTCTTTTTCCATAATTTTTCTGCTCAGGTTCTCTCTCTCTCTCTCGTTCACTCTCTCTCCTTCTCTCTGTAGCCACCTGCTTTTCTTCCTCATGTTTATTTCTTTGCTGTGCAGATGGTCCTGAGGCTATGATGACTCTTATGACCTTATTTATTATGATAGTTACTAAATGACCCTCTCTCTCTCTCTCTCTCTCTCTCTCTCTCTCTCTCTCTCGCTCTGTTTTAAAGTGGGTTTTAAAGTGGGTTAAAAGTTTCTGTGTGTGTCTGTGTGTATTGTGTAACTGCACTCAGGGGGTGTGCTGTAATTTAATGTGTGCGAAAGAGTTGGGTTTCACACACTCAGGGATGTCTCAATCAAAGGCAAAAAAAACGGAAAAAAAACTCAACAGAATGAAAGAAGGAGAGATGGAACATGTCATGATCAGACACAACGTGTATAGAGTATCAGCATGACCTTGGACTGTTCCTCTGTATGTGTATATACACAATCTATACAAATGACTTCTCAAAGAATGTGCACCATACCTTTAAGAAGGAATTAAATTGTGGTTGAGCTAGTTATCTCTTATGTTGTTTTTTTTTCTTGGAAAATAATACCGATTTATCACAACAGAAAAGATTTATCACACAAACTTCGGAAAGACAAGCAAGTGTCATTAAATATTCAATTCTGTGATTGGGTTTAAAAACATTTTGAATTCAGCCTTCACTGTTTGTCAAACCAGATGTTTAGAACGCTCGAATTCTCGGTTCTGATTGGTCAGAAAGTGTGGATTCAGTTTCTGTTTTCTATCAGCAGCTTTAACAATAGGGTTTGTGTTTGTGCACTTGCTCAAAATCATTAGTGTTTTTATAGCAACCAGTGGCTCACTGAGTTTCTCAAAAAAACTAAAAATGAAATAAAAGTTGATTGTTTGCCATTTTTTGTAAAGGAGTCTCCGGTGTTAGCACTTTGAGACTTCTTGTCTTGTAACATTCTTGTTTTTTTTGTTTTGTTTTTTTTAAAGAAATGAAGAAATGGGTGAAAGGAATAAAACCCAATGGGACATACTGCATCACACCACCTCAGACAAATAACCACTATTTTTCGATAACAGCACAGTCCTGTATACTGTGTTTGAGTTTCAGTCCTGCTGTGTGAGTGTGTGTTTGAGAGAGTGTGTGTGAATAAAGTATTGCCATGGAGTAGAGGTCAAAGGTTATAACCAAGAGGCAGCGTCCAGCTGCTTTGCATTGTGGGGGTTGTAGTTTTACAAAACCTATGGAAAGAGAAGGAGAAGTCTGTTTTGGATGGTTTTCTTTGAGGTTTTTTTATGTGTGTGTGTGTGTGTGTGTGTGTGTGTGTGCATGTTTGAGAGAGAGAGAGAGAGAGAGAGAGAGAGTGTGTTATTAGGTGACTGTAGGAGTCACTGTGTTTAGTGTAAATAATGCATTGTTAAAATGTGCAGGGATGTTTGTTTCACAACAACGTGAGCGAACAGGTTTTTGTGTGTGTGTGTGTGTGTGTGTGTTTGAGAGAGTGTATATGTAAGAAACTGTGGGAGTGTGATCCAATTGGCTGAGACCAAACCTGTCTCTGTTTTGATGCTTATCAGTTCTCAGAATTCAGCACTTTCAGGTATATTTAAGGTGTGTTATAGGGTTTTGGAATAGTGTGAGTGAGTGTGAGTGAGTGTGAGTGACTGTGAGTGACTGTGAGTGACTGTGAGTGAGTGTGAGTGAGTGTGTGTGAGTGTGTGTGAGTATAGGAATTTTTACATTTTGAAATTTTCTTCTCTAAAATAATTCTGGCTTCCTTTAATCTGATCGGGCCACTATAGTGCGTCACAAAGGGCATTTTAGATCCACTTTGTCATGCTTTATTGACTGGGTTAACGCATACACACACACACACACACACACACACACACACACACACACACACACACACACATACAGAAGGGGGCTAAGAAACACTGAGGTCACTTCTCTGTCTCAGGTCTTTTAGTCATATGATTGGTCATATGACCTCCCCAGCGTGACTTTAACCCTGACAGACATCTGGACGACTGTGTGTGTGTGTGTGCGCGTGTGCGTGCGTGCATGTGGGAGACAGCAAGACAGAAACAGGATCTTTTCTCTTTCCCTTCTGCTTTTCTTCCCATCACCATCTTAGTCTTTCTCTCTCTCTCTCTCTCTCTCTCTCTCTCTCTCACACACACAAACACACACACACACACACACACAATATACCTGTGCTCAATGTTCACAATGAATGCTTTCTTCCTCTGGACTGGATGGACTGGAGGTGTGTGTGTGTGTGTGTGTGTGTGTGTGTGTGTGTGTGTATGTGTGGTAGGCCCCTCCTTTCTATAGTTTGATTGGTGGTGAATTTAAATTAAGGTTTATTTTTGGGTACACACCACACACAAAAACACACACACACGCACACACACACACACACATACACACACACACACACTATTCTACAGATGCATTGGTCTTACACTCAGGTTATAATCTTTTCTTCTCTTCACATTTATATTGCTGCAGATTGTTCTGCTCTCTCAGTAAATCTTTGATGCTGTAGTTGACTAAACATCCAAACACATTCTAATGATTTACATAAAAATAATTGTAAGAAATAATTTACTTCCACGCTCTAATTTGTGTAATGGAGATTCAGCGTGTCCTTGTCAGTCCATAACACAATGCTTCTCATAAAAGACACACATATACAGAAATACAAACAGAGAGACACACATCCATCCATACAAACACACACACTCACAAACACACACACACACACACAGACACACACACAGGCACATACATATACACTTACTTAATTGATGATTTACTTCCAGGACAGAATTTGTGTAACAGTGTTATACTATCAAAGCATCTGTCAGTCTATACTGCAATATCGCTGAAAATTAGGAACGAAGAAGAAAATCATTTTCTGTTCTTCTACATGTGATCTTCAGGTAATTTTTCACGAGGTAGCTTCCTGTTCAACATGTGACTTGTGGAATGTTCCGGCTCTTTCACAGAGGGAAAAGTGTTGAAGTACCAGGGATGAGTTAACATGGAAATACATGTACATTTTATCAGAACCTAGCAGTAGAGTTTAAAGTTTTTCTTTGGGTTGTTTATCTGAAACACACGGAGGTTGTTGTCAAGGAAACTGTAGCTATGTTTAAAAAAACACTTGATCACTTGTGTTGATCACTTGAAATACTTGAGACGGTCTGCAGCACTTGAGATAAAAAGATATCGTAACAAATGAAGATATCTTGGATGAAGTAAAACGTGGGTAATAGTCAGTATGAGAAAATTAAACTTCTTAGGAGACATATTTACGAATTTGATGGCTAAATATGTTTAATTGAATTGGCAAAAGCGTACAGACAATTTATAGACAAAAATAAATACATGGAAAATATGCAGAATTTGCATTAATAAAGCTTAATATTATATTTATTTTTAAATGATCTAATATGGAAAATGTAAAAAAAAAAGTGGAATTTGCCATATTCAAAATATTATTACTAGCCAGGATGCAGGATGCATGTAATTTAGCTACGTTTTAATGCAAAACAATGCTAAACAAACAACATTGTACTGAATTGAAATTTCTTCATGTGATCCTTAGGAAAATCAAATATTCCTTATTTCCTGTTGAACATGTGATTTGTAAAAATATTTTAATGTTCCAATACTCCTTTCAGTTTGTTTTTTGGTTTTGTTTGATTTCACACTTTTGGTCAGGTCACGCATGTAGTAAATGAACAGTGAACTACAACAAAAATCTCTCGCATACCTCTTTCATTCATTGGTTAAAAATATGATGAAGAAACACGTTGTGTATTTATTTAAATCAAGTAAGCACAGAGATCATAATCACACAGACACACAAACACACACAAGTCTAAAATTAATGAGTGTAAATCATTCTGTGTATCATTCACTGTTCAATGACTAAATTTCCATCTTTCATGATGTCACACCTCCATCCTCAAGACTTTACCGCTTTACCTTTGTCTTGACACTTTTCAAAACATCTCTACATTCAGAGATGAATTTCTTTCTCACTGTAACCTCAGCAAATTGTGTTATTGATTAGTTTGGTCTGCATTAAAGGGAAAATCAGGCTGTTTCATCAGTTTAAAATGAAACAATGCAAACACATTAAAGGAGCAGAGAAGAGCTCTTCAGGTCCTCATTTCACTGCATTATCTCTAACCCATTAAACGATAACTTCAGCTTTTCATAAGTCAAGAGGACTGAAAACCTTACTGAAAGTGTTGTTTTCAGACTAGCTATTGCATTTAATAACCATTTCATTATTTTTCTAATGAAATAATGAAATAATTATATTAAATGACATTTCTAATTGAATATAATTACCTTTAAAGTTCCTTCTTTTGTCGCTCTACTTTTCAAGGTTCAGCTTGACCTAGATCATTCAGAGTTGTGTTTTCAGCAGTGCTTTAGTGATTTGGTGTGTGTGTGTGTGTGTGTGTACTTAAGATGTATCAAAGATACAGAAAGAACACACTGAACCCCTGGACTGCAACAAAATAAAAACACACTGTCACAACAAAAGACATACAAATTCACACATACACACACACACACCATTGCAAGTACACACAGACACACACTCATTGTGCTTATTGTGCTTATTATTATGCTTGCTTGAGCGCAAACTAGTCTCAGAAATCCTGGCAAAGTCCTTATAATGGGAAATGAGTATATATACACACACACACAAATCATCAGATGACCTTGACTCAACAGGTTGCAGCATCAGACATTCTTCCTAACTTGCTATAATCAAGTGACCGTGTGTGTGTGTATGTTTTAAATAGTACATTTACAGCAGACATTTAAGTTGAACCTGATTTTCCAGTTTCCCACTTTAAATAATGCAGTGTCTGACAAAACCTCGGGTGTCTGATGCAGGAACACAGACACACACACACACTATACTACATCCATATCTCTGGTTCATCTTTCTCTGTTCATCCACCAATGCTGTTTATTCATTCATTAAAAGGGTGTGTGCTGCTATGACAGTGTACTGTAATAAGGATAGCTGAAATATTTAAAACATTAATGCTGCAGTATTTCTTTACAAATAATGACCTCACACAGAATTTTCCAGGTGCGGCACATCCCTTTAAATATGAATACATAGATTAAGAAGAATCACAACAGGTGGAGATCAGAGATATGTGTAATGCAATGTGGTTGTGCTAAAAGACTGATGTTTTTTTATAACAGCATGGCTGTTTTAATATGTCATTGTTTCTATAGTTACAGATTTGTATGGCAGACTCTCCATACAGTTAACAGTAAACTTGTGTTGTTTAAAAAAGAAAACGTAATTTTTTAGTTGTTTATAGATAGAGTCTCAGGTGACAGCGCTTTATAACTGTCACATGCTTTGTAAAGTTTAAAGAATTGCTTATTGTTGCTATAAGCAATAAGCGGAACTAATTTGTCTCAAGCTAACCTTAAATCGTACTTATAACCTGTTAAAATGATTTTAATTAAAAATTAACAGACTATTATAGAATTTTCACATAAAACACAATCCATTATAAACATTTTGTCTTTTTTGTACATGATCTAACCAAAAATTTAGGCTAGCTGTGTAAGATGGGATGATTTACAACACCACTAAGTTGTTTTGAGATCACATGATCACATCAAAACTCTTTATGTGACTGATGTTTTAACATGGGTATGATTATGATCTCTCAGGAGGTTGATCCATTCAAGTGAATAGTAATAAACGTAGCTGTTAACCTAAACTTCGAGCTGGGTATAGACTGATTTTAGAACACCTTTTCATAGCACAGGTATTCTGAAGGCTTCATTCAATTGAATTATAGCATAATTTTTCTTTTGCGTTAAGATTGTTTCCCGCTAGGTTAATACTATACTGTAAGTAATGATATTAAATAAAGTTGTGAATGTGTACTTATCTATTGCTATTATATAAATACTTCATATATAGCATGTCGCTGTTATTGTACACACTGCTGATTTTCAGTTTATGAAAGCTTTTGTTGCTTTCTTCTGGACATTTTACTAAAATAGTAAAATACTAAAATAGTAAAATGTTAGCATCAATTTAATACCTTCATTTTATACTGAAATCCCTGATGTTGCACATTTATAATACCATTGAAATGATCTTAGCATTCCACCTGTAAGTCATTCCTTTGTTTATACAGCAGATAAGCCCAATGTGACCGAGGTCTGAGGTGAGAAGTCGCAAGATTTTTTTTAAACTATATACCTACCGTACTTATGTCTGATTTGTACTTGTATTTGTATTTTATTTGAGTTTTTTACTATCTATTTTTAATGTATATTCCTATCTTCGAAACTACAACAGTAATATTTACACTACAAACACTAGATCAGGACATTTGAATGTAAACACCACATTGCATTTACACTATACACACTACACCTGAAAAAGATCAACTAACAAATCTAAACTTTAACAAATCTGACAGTGAGCATGGAAGGTAATGAACGTAATTACAACAATACAAATTACAGCAATATTCAGTACCTGTCACTTTAAGTACCCCCACCTCATTTTCCCCTCAGTTGTGTGTTTAAAACATTGACAACTTGCTAGAATTGAGATTTACAAACACGTCATTCAAAATTGTTCAAATTTTCAAATGTTTCTAGTAAAAATAATTTAAATTGATCTTCAACTTTTACAGTGTTTATTTAAGTTAATAATTTGGGTACTTTTATCACTTCTGTAAAATCACATTGCCAATAAAAAAATCTAAACCATTAAATAATAATAAAACCTCAACACACATAACTCTCAGTAAGAGAGTACTTAACTATATTTAATTTTTCAATCCAGAATTTCACCCCATAAAATCCTACCTCACACTCATAAAAACAATATTCGTTTAACTCTGTGAGTATGTGTTAACAGAAATGCGACACTAATGATTATACGGTTTTCGAAAGAAGACTTTGCTCCTCATCAAGGTTTGTTTACACTTTAGTCAAGTGAACCTTGTTTTATGGCTTACCCATGATACTCATGATGGAGTTTTATGATGTTTTAGATGTTGCCATAGCAATTTGAAGATTAACCCCCAGGATTTTCTCCATTTCCAGGTTCAGCTTGAGAGGTAGATTGGGGTCAACATGATCAGCCAATGACCTGGAACAGGAACTCAATTTAACCTCCATAATTTCCTGTTAGTATGTCCTCTCTTTTAACACTCTACTTTCCTTTACACTTTTTTTTTCTAACACACACACACACACACACAAACACGCGCGCACGCAATAAGTTACTGTTTAGGTAAAAGTTGAATGTTTAACTGAGAGTGACCATCGTCATATGACTTGTGACTTGGCAGAAACCATTTGGCTGTTTAGCTGAACATAAATGAGCTGAGTGTCAGAAGTCTCTTGTTGTGTTCTTCTCCTGAACCATTTTTATTTGTTATCCAATTGCTGAGACTTTCTTAAGATGCTTGTTTTTACATCTTGAACCCTGTAAAAATGTGTTGCTAAAATTTCAGCTTCCTGCGTTAAGCAAATTATTAGCAACAGGCTGGTGTTTAAAGCTACCTGGCACCACACTGAGGTTGATTATTTTCTGCTAACAACATGTCCTGAGGTATTTTAATCCGCTCAATCATTAGCAATTTGCCAAAACTTAAAAGAGAGGCAGGTTGTACTTTTTATCCGTTTTTTGTTAGAGTTAATGTTGTTGAAGCTCCACAAAACATAGCAGGCACAAATGATCCTTTTTTCCTGAGGTGTCACAATAAAAACATCTTAACCTTCCGACCAATTAGATTGAATCCTGACCGAACAGTTCAGTTTTACACAGTTTCCATTCCACCCAGCTTCAGAGCGTTTAAACACGATCGTTTTCTGGATTGGAATTTATTACTGGATTGTTCTCAAGCTGAGATGAGCACAGAGCGAGGTGTGGAAGGGAAACGGAGTGTGTGTTAGGGGTGTGTGAGGCTGTTGTGATGTGAATGTACTAATATTAGAAAATGGCTTCTGGCTGTATTACGATATTACCACATTCATTGCATGGATAATAAATGGTAGTGTACATCATGACTAAAGCATGTGAGTGTGACGTGAATTTGTGTCAGAAGCGTGTCCAACTAGGAATTATTCAGATATTAGGTATGAATGATATTAGTGTTTAGTGTGTGGTTCTAAGTCAAACTTTTTGCCTGATCAGAAGTGTGGATCTGATCTGATATTATTTTCTTAAAGCTGTTCTTGTATTTGTGTGTGTGTGTGTGTGTGTGTGTGTGTGTGTGTGTGTGTGTGTGTGTGTGTTTTTAACACATCTGATAAAAAATGTAAATGTCCAAGTGCGGAAACGTACTACAAAAAAAAAACAAAAGCGTGACTTCCAATATATTACGGGCTAAAGTTTATAGCTCTCTGAACTCTTAAAAGGAGCCATTATCCACCATTTTGAAGGATTTTTTGAAAGGAACCCAATGGAGCTCTTTGAATGCAAATGAAAAAGTTTTATTCAGAATGATTTATCTGACTTATTATATATAGACATACAAATTTAGACAAGAAAAAACAGCAAATTCAAACCCAGTATAAATTAATTTAAAATAATTGAAACCAAAACAGCAACATTGTCTTACGGGAAAAATAAAACATGTATTGAATATCAATAACAGCGAAATTCCTCCCACTTATTGAATTGTTTCATCCTTTCAGTTTGAATTATTTCCCAAGTACATATAGATATACAGCGGGGAAAATAAGTATTTGACCCATCAGCATTTCCATCAGTAAGGGGATTTCTAAGTGGGCTATTGACACAAAATTTCCACCAGATGTAGCCATCAAGCCAAATATTGAATTCATACAAAGAAATCAGAACATTTAAGTATACAAGTTGAGTCATAATAAATAAAGTGAAATGACACAGGGAATTGAAGTATTGAACACATGAAGATAACAAGGTGCAAAATGGCATAGAAAGCCAGGAGATCACCTGAAATCTGTCAATATTGAGAGATAAACCCTGCCCCCTATCAGTACTAATTGATATCAGCTGCTTTATTCCTAATTGATGGCCTATAAAGGCTACTCATTACCCAGGAGGCACACAGGAAAGACTTCATGATTCCCCAAATTAATGGCACATTGCATAAATTAAAGGAGTTTTAATGTGATTATTTTAAAAGTGCTTCTATATGAACAAAAGTGCAATAACATTTAGTTTGTAAACACTTAAAACAAATAAAAAAAAACAGTTTTCCCATTACATAGCAGTAAAAATATTTATTGTAAATCTCAACTTAAACATATAAAGTTCTCCAATGAGAAGTAAATTCAACTTTGCAGTGGCTATAAATAACTTTGGTTCTATTAATTTTACCGTGTAGAAGAGATGAAATGAAAACGTGAAAAAGAGTTCGGTATCTTTCTCCATTTAAATGACCCTTCTAGTTCTTTTCCAGTTTGTATGAGGGCTGCAGCAGTCTAAGCCCCACCCAAAATGCTCTCATTGGTTGAGACACAAGATGACGTCTATCCCAAGCCAGTACTGATCAACATCCCACCCCTCCTGTGACCCACGGTTTGTCTGTGTGTATTCAGACCCAGTGAGCAACGGACTTTATAAATAAAAATAAAAAATCTGTGTTAATACGTGATAAAAATAATTTTTGACATTAAATAATTAATTACAATGTGCCCAGCCTTAGTTTTAATATAAAAGTATAAATTCATTGCTCTCCAAGGATTCTACATTGAACCTTCTTTTGGCAAGTGCCAAACTCCAAGGAGTGTAGCTATACAATGAATCTTGAGTGTTGAGTAAATTGTTCCATCATGAATTCTCATCAAAGACAGATGCTGTTGTGATTTATAATTTGAATTAATAATTAAGATTCAAAATGTGTGTTTTGAGATGCTTTTCTCCTCAACATGGTTGGAAAGAGTGATGTTTTGAGTTACCGTGGCTTTCCAGTCCCAGTTTCTGAAATACCCAAGTATGTATCAGAACATTCACCGCAACCTCTTTCTCCATCACACACAGACACACACGTTCTTTCGTTCACTAGCCCTCCTTCTTTATCTCACCTGTCACACCCAAGAACTTTGCTCTCTTGAAAATCCTGGAAGGAGAGTGTGCTTAGGTAGGAGGGGGCACCGTTTCTTCGCCCCACCCCGCACAAGCATTGAGCAAACACTTCACCACCTCCTACACACACTCCACTCCAACGATTTACTGGCTGTACCAGCGTGTCCGTGTATGTGTTGAGAGAGAAAGAGAAAGAGAGACAGAGAGTGAACATTCAGGTGGCAGCAGACACGCACATACTCACACACACACACACACACATCATT
Organism: Bagroides melapterus; assembly: GCA_028566695.1. Taxonomy (NCBI): domain Eukaryota; kingdom Metazoa; phylum Chordata; class Actinopteri; order Siluriformes; family Bagridae; genus Bagroides; species Bagroides melapterus. Next base: position 7,411,617 of record JAOTRN010000033.1, read on the forward strand.
AATTGGACACACAGGCGCACCTGAGGAGGCAGGTACAGTGTCACAGTTCTTTTTCTTGTGGCGTGTGTCAAGTTGTTTTTTAATGGGTGGATGCAGTTGAAACAACTTCAGGCATTTTCAGTGTTGGAGTGTGTGTGTTTGTGTGTGTGTGTCTGTGCTTGTACTGGTTTTGTAACTACACTGATGTTTGTGTGACCTTGCTTAACCTTCATGTACACAAAAATAGGAGCTACTTCAGTTTTTAAGGTTGAGAATTTCTTTTTGGGTGTGTGTGTGTGTGTGTGTGTGTGTGTGTGTGTGTGTGTGTGTACATATATGTAGGTTTCTTGGTCCTGCCATCTTGGTCTTTGGACTCGCATTTTCCTCCCATGTTTGCTGACAGGGTGGGCCCAGAGTGTGTGTGTGTGTCCATGTCCATTATCAGCCAGACTGCCAGGATATTATTTGATGCATTGTTTTTTCCAAGTCTATATCTGAGCTAGTCACGTCATTAAATAATTTGATAAAAAAAAAAAGTCACTTGTCATGCTAGTGTGAACAAGATTATTTTTACAAGATTGCTGCAGATTTTAATCCCACTTTTCCCTATTTTTTTTCCGATCCTCTTTAATTTATACCCACACCAAAATAAATAAAATAAAACAAGAAAACGTGACATAGTTTTAGGAAAATGATCAGTTACACAATGCAGCGTTTCTGTCCCAAGCTGATTATTTTCATCTCATAATATAACACTTGGAATTATAGTAAAGTACAACACAGTGCACTTTTTATCCATTTATAGTTTTTTGATAATTCCTAAGTACTCTGGTACAACTGTTTTTATGCTCTTTTATGTTCTGTAAAGCTGCTTTGAGACAATGTCCATTGTTAAAAGCGCTATACAAATAAAATTGAATTGAATTGAATTGAATTGTTACAGGACATCCGTGAATTAACAAAGTTTATCATTTATGTTATCGCTGAAAAACAAAAACAGCTTGAAGGTTTCTTATGTTTGAAAATTTTCAGCTCCAACTGATCACTGACACTACAGACTACGTCCATGTATAAACTTTTCCAATCACAGTTACTACTTTAATGGTTACAGAAAATAAATCCACACCTTTAATGACCAATCTTATTGGAGAATTCAACAGTGCTGTGGTACAACTCTCACAATAAACACCTTTTGTTTGGTATAGAAAAATATCGTATGCTTTTTTGTTTGGAACACAATGGTAAATGATGAAAGCACTTTGCATACAATGCTGAATACCTTTGTTAGGTCTCGTTTAATGAGCCAAAGCTTAAGCAATGAAATACTATGGTGCTGTTACTCCAGTTAGTTTAGAGCAACATTTCCAAATAAATTGGGATTCCCATTATTTGGAAAAGTTTTGTTCACCTTGTGCCAAAAAACAAGTTGGCAGTTGAGCTGATAGTGGTAATTTGTCAACCTTACAGTATTGTGGCAGGATTTAAACTGTAATTTGGACTGGACTTAAGTGCACACAGGTAATCTCTCGGAAAAAAGGCTACTGGTAAACTAGCAACCAGATAAAGCTGTGTTTTTAGGTAGGGAAGTGAATACTGCTAGAATAATCAAAAACCTTTCATCGTTTAAAGGAGCACCATTGTAGAAATCACAAACGTGATAAACATGAATTTAACTGTTGAAAAAATCATATTTATGAGCTAAACGCACAAGAAAGCCACCACAAAGTTGTAATTACGACCGGAAACTCAATCAAAAAACGTGGTGGAATCAAAGCCAGTATTATAGAATTACGATATAATATGTAACGATAAAGTTTACAGTGGCTTTAGAAATTGATAAAGCAAAACTCACTTTATGTGCATACCTTCTTCAACATTTTCAAGAATTAGAGTTTAATTTTTTTTTTTTGTAGTTTACTAAGAGAAACACCTCCACCTTGCTATGACCAAAGTGACTTGAATGCAGCTGATGTCATAATCCCAACTGGTAATTACATACTTCACAGGACAAAAATTAAACAAAAACAAAAACCCCAAAAATTAAAGTATGACGTTTCGTGTTTTTTTTTTAATTATTAATCTTAAAAACAAACAAACAAAAAAAAGTAATCACAGTTTGGGGGGAGGTCTTCAGGGCCGATATGGATAACATTTCTGTATTGCGGAACATCGCACTAACATGTCGTTCTATATTTTCCTATAATAATATGTGTTTTATTCCTTAAATAAAACGCAGTAATAACCTTTGGAACCAACTGCACAGAAATGTCTTTTCCAGGCCAGGAGTCAATAAAACGAAATGTCCTCATTAGAAACAATTGAAGTTTGGCTTCCTAAAAAAAGTGCGTCACTTTCACATTGATGCAGTTGAAGCAAATTTTTGTCTTTCCCTAGCGATCAGAGCGATCCTCGTGGCTTGACCAAGCCTGAAGAATGTGTGTGTGGGGCAGGTATGCACTGTGGAGACAGGTGTGTGTATGTGTGTGCGTGTGTGAGTGCATGTGTGTGTGTGTGTGTGTGTGAGTGCGTGTGAGTGCAGGTGTTTGTGTATGCACGCACACTTTCATTCAGTTTTAATCAGGTCCTATTTTTTTTACTTCCTCCTTCCTTATTCGTTTTCTCAGCCACAGGTTTCTATAGCTGATTTTATTTTTATGTCTGGCTTCCGATTATGATTTATAGTGTGATTTAAAAACTTTTACTCTAATGTTGAGAACAGTGTGCCTTCAGGACTTTTTAACCTTTTCATTAAACAAACATCAGTCTGCCAATAGTGTGCCTGGGGAAACCCGTCACATGTTCCTATTGCCATCTGAAATTAAACAGATATATTTCACAAAAAACAGCATGGACATCTTAGTTGCTTCTTATTAATCTAAAACCTTGTTCATTAAGTGTGATAGCTCCTAATGCAATGAAACAATAATCGAGTTGTAGGATAGCTGTGTGTCATCGTAGTCAATTCAGTTTGAAATCAAATTCTCATTTACATTTTATTAACATTTTCAATTCAAGGGAACAGTAGAATCTTTGAAATAATGTCAAATGAATGCACTCAAGCTGTATGATTCTATCAGCTTGTCGTCCGATCATGTGTTTCAATAGAAGAAATTAGACATGAGATAAATCCAACATTTTCCAAATCAGTTGGAGAACACAAATCTGCTTAAATCAGGATCCTGAAAATGAAATATTCTGAATTAAAGATATTGAAAAATGTTTAAAATATTTCAAAATTCTACATTATTTACAATTTTAAACAAGAAGAAAAAATCTTCAGGGTCCCCTGGGTTACATTTGAAAATGTGTAGGCCACTCTGTTCTACAACACGATATTAGAGAAAAACACACATTCACCATGTTCATTTCTCTACCCCTACTTTTGAGTCACAACTTCATGCGTTGCATAAGCAACGTTTCGTAAGACAATGACTCTTTAGCCAAAGTCATAGTTAATCTACTGGGGAGATAATATGTGACTGAGATAGAAAGCTTAAAAAGTGCATAACATTTCTGTTAACCTTTAGTCAGCATGTGAGCTAAAGCAGCACAGAGAGCTACGACACTGAAAGAAAAGCTTACAAATTTAATTTACCACTTTTACAAACAAGGACAAGAAAATGCTATGTGTTTGTGAAGAATTTTTGAATATTCCTGTGTAATATAATGGATTAATAATGTTTTCATTGTCTGGAAAAGTATGTGATTAGGCTGAAATACAGGAGTTGTGTTAGTGTCTCATAAAAAAAATCAGCAAGTTAGCTAGTGCGGCACTGTGGCGCAGTCTAGCTAGCTAGGATCTTTATTTTTTTAACCACAATATTGCATGTATTGCAGTCTGGTTGTATTTTCTGATTTTTAACATTGACTATAATCCATGTTTGTTAACAAGCTCACACCTTTCTGGGGAACAAGAAGTTTGCTCTATACCAAAGGTACAAAATTGATATGAGATTGTTCGAACAAAGTAAGTGACTCCACAAGTAGTAGGATTTAGTTTCTTGTTCTGGTTTGGGAATGTATTCAATATAAATAACTCAAATTTAAAACCACTATCTCAATGATTTGCTCTTCAGTGTAGGACCTGCACATTGTAAAAAATAAAATAAAATGGAAGCCCTTTGTTGCAAAATTAATGGTCCCTTAATAAAGTCCCCATGTAAATGCTCTACAGTTCCAAGTAGTGAATTAACAGGAGTAATAAATATAGAAGTGTAAGTTCATGGTGGCAAGGATTATTTCAGGGGTGGCTGTCACCCTGCACTACCTGTGTGGTGTTGCCTCTGGCTGTTTAACTGCTCACACCAAGTCTTACGTCAACAAAGATGCCAGTAATGTCCCTTTTACCTCAAAAATACAGTTAGAGTAACTTATGCATGTAAGGATTACACACATGGTGTTTTTACTTCATCGTGTCACAGCTGACAAAATAGAAGCCAACGTGGTTAAAAAAACTCACAAGTTCTTGCTTGTGGTCCCCTTAAATTGTTTCCTAGAAATCTTACACGAACAGCCACTCCTGTACGGACATCTAGATTATTGTTATCACACATTGTAAAAGACTACATGTCCCTCTTAATGAGTAGTGAGATAACTTGGTTTGAATGTTTGAACACAGTTTCATATGAGGTCAAAGTTGTCTACAAAGTTTAATCTGTATATCCCTGTTCCAGAGATAGTTCTGAATGGAGAACAGTGAAGTGTGTAGTGCAAGTTTGTATGTGTGTGTATGAGAGAGTGTGTGTGTGTGTATGTGTGTGTGTTATAGTTATTATCATGAAGGAGTTGTAGTCTTACTAAATGTCTTGACCTTTAAATCTAAGGTCACTTGTTGTGGTATGTGGAGAGTGTTATCAGAACCTTTCTTTATTTCTATCTTTTCTATCTTTTCCTCTGTATTTATTTGTCAGACTTCTCATTCTGTCTCCCTCTTTGTCTCTCTTTCTCAATGTCTCTGCCGCTCTTTGATCCTGAAAGCCTGCCACATCCTTTCCCTCCTTCCTTTTCTTTGCCTTGTGCACTGGTGTGTGTGTGCGTGTGTGCGTGTGTGCGTGTGTGCGTGTGTGTGTGTGTGCTTTTGAGACTTTTTTGTTTCTTTTTGCCCTCTTGGCTACTCTATACACTGTGCTGTTTGTTCAGGACAGGTATGACAAGGGCATCATATTTACACACACACACACACACACACACACACACAGTCTTTCTTACTGTTGTTCCGAGGCATATGTATGATGTGTTCCTTATGTATGCATCTCTCTCTCTCTCTCTCTCTCTCTCTCTCTCTCTCGCTCTCGCTCTCTCTCTCGCTCTCTCTCTCTGTCTCGCTCTCTATCTCTCTCTTATGGATGTAGCGTTCTTATCAGCATTGTCATCATTGGAGCAGACACACAAACACACAAACCATGAGTGAAAAACCTATTTGACATGCTAGTAATGAATGAAAAAATTTCAACACCCACACATATTGCTTACACACACATGCGCATGAGCAACGTCAGTGCTTTCTCCGTGTAATCTTCTAAGCCTTAGAGCAGGTGTGTGTGTGTGTGTGTGTGTGTGTGTGTTTAACTTATTCTTATATTTACTGTATACTTATATGCTCCATGCCTTGCTGGCAAAGGACAAAGAAGAAAACAAAAACTAATTATATTGCAAATTACTCTGTGTGTGTGTGTGTGTGTGTGTGCTTGGGTGCATGTGTGTTTGACATATCATTAGTTCACACATTGTGTCTGTGTGTGTGTGTGTTTGTGTGTGTTAGTGGAATTAGTCTGTGCTATTGTGATTGGTGTGAATAATAAGTGATGTGTGTGTTTGTTTCTGTGCGTTAATGGTATTAGTCACTGCATTATTGTGATTAGTGTGAATAATAAATGATGTGTGTGTTACTGGAATTAGTCATTGTGTTATTGTGATTAATGTGAATAATAAGTGGGGTGTGTGTATGTGCGTATATGTGTGCGCGCGCGTGCGTGTGTGTGTGTGTGTGTGTGATTAGTGTGACCCTGAGTGTCTCAGTATTAGAGACTGCAGTGTCTAACAGCGTGTTCGCTCCTGTTCCTTCCCTATCAGTGGTGTTTAGCTGGAGGTCAGCATTGCTCTGCACTTTCATTTCCCTTTTCCTTTTCTTAAATATGGAATATGGAATAGACCAGTTCACATTAGTGAAGGTCCTGTGACATAAAATTCCTCACTTAAAAAAGTCTGAATAAGCAAATAACACAAGTGAAATGTGACAACAGTGACCTTATACTGCTTTACTGCATTACTGAACTATTCATGGCTACAGACGCTTCTCGTTATCATTACTGCATATGGCACAGAGAATAAACGCTGTCAGTGCCTCTAAGTTGTTGAGTGTCTAGACCAATGAGCTGCTTTTAGCTGAATAATTGGGCTAAAAGGCCATGTGTAGAAAACTAGAGTTTATTACGAAAAAGCTAGGATTCTGGCCAAAGTCAGTTTGTTAACAAAGTTGATGTATGCATTTGTGAGTCTGTTTCTCTGCATCGTTAGCGTTTTTGTTGCAGAAAGTCAAAGGTCCTTGTGTCAATCAGTGTCTCATTTAAGCACATGCTCATAAACTCATTAACGTATCGTACACTGTAGTGTGTAATGCTCTTTCTGAAGTTTCTAAAGTTACAGGCAGTAAAGCAATAACAAGAACCCGCTTCACGATACCTCATATGATAACCTGAGCAATGCGCATGTGTGTCTATTATGTGTTCATTATGTGTGTGTAACAGAAAGGGGATTAATAGGGACCTGGAATCCTGAAATATTTCCTCCTCCATGAATGGAGGTTTCATTTCATTTCATCTTTCTCTCTCTCTCCCTCTCTCTCTCTCTCTTTGTTTTTGTGTATTTTTTTTATATCTTGATGGGGACTAAATGTTCTCACAAGGTCAAAACTGTTAGATTTTCCTATCCTTGTGGGAGTGTTTGTCTGGTCCCTATTAGGTAAAGTCTGTTTTTTTTGTCAGTATGATTGTTCTAGAACTTTTACTTAAAACAATAAAAACGTATGGTTTTGGTTACTGAGGGTGCCAAAGAGTTTGATTTAGAGTTTGATTTAGGAAGCTCATTAGATTAATTAGTGTTAGCATTATTAGCATTAATAATTCTGGCAGTAGAAGGTCCTCACAAGTACAGTATGGCAAATGTGTGTACTTGGGCAAGTAAGCAGTGATTTATGTAAGTAAATCATCCACCTTCTGCTGCCTTTGGTCTCTCTCTCTCTCTCTCTCTCTCTCTCTCTCTCTCACACACACACACACACACACACACACACACACACACACACTCACACACAATGTTTTGCCTGAGATTCAGTGAGAAAAGTGGCTGGAAAATGGTTGAAACATTTCTGTTTCACTCTTTCTCCCTCTTTCTCGCTTTTTTCACTTCCAGCTGTTCCTACCACCTCATAACGGAACTGCGACCATAACAGTTTCACTTCCAGAAAATATAGACATATACGTGTGTCTGTTCACACAAACACACACACACACACACACACACACACACACCCCAACCCTTCACATACTTCCAGCACACCACGTCCGACCTCCTTATTTCTACTCAGTTGTAATTCAGTCTTGATTTATCCCTCACAGAAACACACACAGGCTGAGGTTTAGTTTAAGAGATTTTTATTACTAATCCTTCATTGGAGAGTTAATTATTCACACAGACATTTTGAGTAGCAGGAATGGGAACGATGACTTGCCTATCCATCAGTTGCCTCGTGATTGGCCAGTCCCTTACTCTTCCTGTTTCTGCTTGGCCTTGAGCCAAGATACTGCTTTTGTATCTGTGTGTGTGTGGATGAGGAAGTGTGTGTGTATGGGATTTGGGTTAGTTCTGCTGACTTGTCGGTTATTCAGTCATCACACTCAGTCACATGCTTTTACAGTGCATCTCTCGGAGTAGACCATGAACCTTGCATGTACTTAATGTGTGTTTGAGTTTGTGTGTGTTTGTGTGTGTGTGTGTGTGAGAGAGAGAGAAAGAGAGAGAGATATGCATGAGTGATTATAATCTTGTAAACTGGAAAGATTACTTATTGCTGACCTTTACACTCTTTTTTTATACCGACATGACCCTGAGAAGTGTGTGTGTGTGTGTGTGTGTGTGTGTGTGTGTGTGTGTGTGTGTGTGCGTGTGTGTGCGTGTGTGTGCGTGTGTGTGCGTGTGTGTG
>JAOTRN010000033.1:7435662-7446992 GCA_028566695.1 Bagroides melapterus
TGTGGAACTGGAGTCAGATAAGTATTAATTGATAGTCTTTTAGTGATTGATAGATAGCATACATCGTCGAGCAAAAATATTTTCCACATTGTTTTGGTGACCCCGACGTGATTTGAAATAGACATGATTGGAATATACGTGATTGAGGAAAGTTCAGCAGAGCTCCGGACCTGAGGCCGTGGTCATGGCCGCCACCCACAGACCAGACACTGGATCCATCTAGGGCAAGGGTAAGCAGAAGCCTGTTTGAAAAATTCTGCATTGGTTGTGTGTGGTCCGGGGAGGCGGAGGTGCCCGGGCCGGGGAATGGATTGACTCTGCTTTGCCTCAATACAGTTAAGCAGTAAGTTAATGTCAAGTAAATCATATGATAACATTGCATGTTTGACATATAATAGAGGCTGGATGAATGTTAGATGTATGAATGTGTAACGGCCAGGGTATGATCGGAAGTCCTGGAGAGGTCCAGGTGGTATGAGAGAAAGTCCTGTGAAAAAGATTATTTTCAAGCAAACAGAGCGTCAGTGGCAGAAAGTGAATTCTGTGAACAAGATCCCTGTCACTGGACAAAGATAAATAAGAGTCAAGTAACAGGTGTAAAAACAAAGACAAAAAAAGAGAGGAGAATAAAAATTCCTGGATCCTGGGTGATAGTGAAAGGAATACAAAGAGGAATACAAAGAGAAATACAGAGATAAAGATTCCCGGGTCGAGGTGAGAAATGATAAAGAGAAATATGATGAGAAAAAGCGCTGAATAAAAAGTCCTGGATCTAGGTGTTAGTGAAAAGAAGAAAAATAGTAACGAGTAAAAGAAAAAGAACAACTTGTAAAAGGAAAAAAGAAAAAAAGTAGAAAAAGAAGAAAAAAAAAGGGGGGGGGCCCTGTTGTCTGTCATTAATGTTTGTTGTTGTCTGTTGTTTTGTTGACCGTTTGTCATTAATATTTGTCTTTGCAGCCCAGCAGCTCACAAGGGTGTTGTCTGTCATCATTAACTGTTTTATTGTTTATTACAGCAGTCCACTGATTGTGAAATCTACAAACACATGCTTGAAAAGTTGAATTGTATCTGCTTGCCCCAAGGGAGGGGGGCTATTGTTCCTGGCCTTGAAAAAGTGTTAAGAACCTCTATAGCTTTTGTTATGGTGTATAAAACTTAACTTTATTGCCTGTGCTTTGAGGTGGATGGAATATATCACGCTTATATCACGCTTACATTTGATGTATATGTTCTGACAATACGTAGCAGCTATGTTGGGGAAAAACTAAGGGTAAGATTATCGTGGGGACGGTTTCTGATAAAAATAAATCTTGTGTTAAAACGACTACCTACATATCATAGGTAGAGAAAAACCAGTGCCAGATTTACCAGCACATAGCCACACCATTACACATTTTTAATGAACTAAGATATGTGGCTTGTCATCTGTGAGATCAGCATTGTGAAATAATAATAATAATAAAAGTATTAAGATGTTATTATTCCCAGTTGGTGACAATATTTCCGTCCCGTCGGACGGGAAGACATTATGTTATTTCTTACTTCACTATTACAGAAGAACTGAGAGAAGAAATGCCTAACATTATAACTACAAGAGCAGTGAAGCGAGACGTGTGTGCGTGAATAAGACCATCGGTCACGTGGTGCGTTTGTGTGTGTGTATCAGAGCAGAGAGATTTGGGTGCATTCCAGGTTGGGAGAGAAGTGTGTGTGTGTGTGTGTGTGTGTGCAAAACCGTAGGCCAGGAAGTGTGTGTGTGTGTGTTTGCAATGTCATTGGCCTAGTGTGTGTGTGAGTGCGAAGGGGAGGGTGAATCATTTTACCCTAAGGGAGAGAGAGAGCATAGCGGATGCAAAACTTAAACAAACTCACCATTGAAAACAACCCACTTGTAGCACACACAATACCTAGATTTACTAATTATAAACTAACTGATAAATTGTTTGGAAATATTTTAAAAAGAGTAGTCAGAAAGAACTTTTTTGTATACTGTTGGGGTACTCAGTAAACTGTAAATGGTGTGATCCAGATGAGACCACAGTGCCCTTGCTAATAGATTAAAACAGTATAATAACACACCCAGTGAATGTGTACTGCTGTCCATTTCAGATCGCAATGATAAGAGCTAGCCCTGATTATGAGAAGCCATTTTACTTGTATGTGTCTGAGAAACAGGGGTTTGCAATGCTGTTCTGACTCAACAACAAGGTCCAAGTAAACAGCCCGTTGAATACTTTAGTACTAGCTTATATAACATAGAGAAAGGGATGCCACCGTGTTATCACTTTTTCGTATGCACGAAAAACAGGTTATGATGTCATTTTGTCTTCACCAGAATTGACCATTCCACGTTGTCAAACAGTCAATCCAGCTGATAGAATGATGACCCCACTGGATGGAGAGCCATATTATTGTCAACTAATATCAACCTTGTACCCGGCAAGATCTCGAAAATGAACTGTTGCCACACTCAGATTGAACTTTCTTTGTTGATGGTTCCTGTTTTAGAGGCCCAGATGGCAATTTGGCCGGCTACGCTGTGGTAACTCCAAGTCATGATTTAACTGATTTTGTCACTGCACAAGCTACTCCCGTCGCACAGCCGTGCTCTGCTCAATTGGCTGAACTAAAGGCACTGGCTGCAGCCTGTAGGTTGGCTGCAGGTAAATCTTGTACAATTTACACAGATTCACAGTATGCTTATGGTGTGTTTCATTATTTTGGCCCAACATGGGCACAGAGAGGATTATTGAGAGCAGACGGAACTCCCGTCACACATGGCGCAGCCATTTCAGATCTACTATATGCTATAACACTTCCAGCTAAATTGGCTATTGTCAAATGTTCAGCACACAAGACTGATGGGTCTTTTGTGACTAAAGGATTTCATGAGTTGAAAGAAAAGAAGAGATATATTCTGGTGGTAGAGGACAGATTTAGCAGACGAGTTGAAGTGCGCCCGACAGCTAAGGCTGACGCAGAGTCAGTGGCTAAATTTTTGTGTAGAGAAGTCATTCCGAGTTTGGGGATTCCTGACAAGATCAGCTCAGATAATGACACCCATTTTGTTAACAATGTAATCCGTAGGGTGTTCCAGTACCTAAGAATTAAACACAGGTTGGGATGTGTCTATCATCCGCAGTCGCAGGGGATGGTGTAAAGGGCTAATAGAACATTGAAGGCTAAATTGGCAAAAATTTGTGAAGCAGGGAAGATGAATTGGGTGCAAGCCCTGCCATTGGCTTTAATGAGCATGAGAATGCAAACACATTTAACCCCACATGAAATGCTCATGGGACGACCTATGCCTGTCCCCTATTTGCGAGGACCCTACAAGGGTCCTCCGCTTAAACAGCTTGAAGCAGAGCTTGGAAATTATATAAAACTTCTAACTGAAATACACAGAGCTTTGTTTCAACAGGTAAAAGGTGCCACTGAGGGGAGGACAAGTGAAATTGATGAGGAGCTGAGGACCGTGCAGCCGGGAGATCTGGTGTATGTCAAGGTGTTCAAGAGAAAGTGGAACAAGCCCAGATGGGTTGGACCACTGAAAATTGTCTGGCAACTTGGCAGCAGTAAAAGTAGAAGGAAGGAACACGTGGTTTCACCTCAATCACTGCTGCAGAGCACCAGATCCAGAAACAGCAAAAAGGCAAGAGAGATTGCAAGGACAGGAGCAGGACTCATTGATAAGAGACGTTGAGGCGCGAAGGCAAGACCCAGCTATGCCAGCATCTCGAGCTCCTGACCTACCAGCACCTAACCCACAAGTGAGCCAACCCCTGCCGTGGGAAGGTCCCTTACAACGAGAAGAAGGGGATCCAGAGGAGGGGCCATCACACATGTGGGAAATACAGGACTTGCCTATAGAACCCGAGCTAGAGCACGACGAGAAATCCAATAGAGTAAAAAGGGACAAGGACAGCGATGAGAGCAATGAAAGACAGTGCAGTCGTCTGATGAACATGAACTGGAAAATACTAGTGATTATACTCCAAGTGATAATGAATATAGGGACATGGACACTTATATTTGTGCAAATGTTCAGAAAAATCACCGACATAACGGATTATAACAAACTCTCAGCTCACTCACGACCCAGACAACGTAGGGAAATTTCAAAAGAGATTATGGACAAAATAGAACAAGAAGCATGGACAGATAATTTGTTTTAAAAATGGATGAGTTACACAGCCCAAAAAGTCACAAACGCTTCGTGCATAGCATGCCACGATAGAACATCACGAGCCCCTAGAGTCATCCCAACAAAGGGACCAGTATACTGCAACAGTATAGCAAACACTCTGTTCCACGTGTGTTCATTTGTGTGTCTTCTGAGATCCATGTCAACAACGGATAGTGTGAAGGAAGTGAAACAGATGAACCAACTCTGTGACCTAGAAACACTTGAGACAAAAGGACTTCCGCCCGCTAGAGTATATGCTCCCAGAACACAGAGATATCCTTATTGTTTTTGTTCCAATGGAGTACGAGTATTTGTTGGCAACCTTTCTAAAGCCTGCAATGAGACAGCAGATGCAAAGAATCCGAAAATTGTTGTGTGGGGGAGTAACAGCCTTGTTCAACTACAACTGCCAGACTTATCAAATGGCACTAAGCCAATAGCAGACAAATAGCTGGTATTGTGGACACAGAATCGCTAGACAGACTTTGCCACCTGGATGGGCAAGATGTTGTACAATAGTATTGCTTACGGGAAAACTGACTATTCTCCAAGAGGCAGATGTATCCACAGTACGTTAGTGAGTCAAACAAGAAGTAAGCCCATTCAATAGGGACGATGGGCTATACGTGGATTGGAGGGGGATTCCAGTTGGAGTCCCTGATGAACATGTGGCAATGGGACGACCAGGAGCAGGCGCATTGACCTTCTTCTTACCATGGGCACAAATTGGAAAGAATGTGAGATGGATTAATTACATCTGGTACAACCAACAGCGTTTCATGAACTACACAATACAGGCACTCGATTTAGTCCAAGAGCAATTACATGCCACCTCTACAATGGCCTTACAAAACAGATTTGCCATAGACACCATACGGGCTCCAGATGAGGGAGTTTGCACAATGTTCGATAACCAATGCTGCACATATATTCCGATGCACACTGGACCAGAAGGCAACCTGAGTAAAGTTCTGGGGCAGCTCAAATGTCTTAGAGATGAACATGTAAAGAATACGTACAAACCATCAGAAGACTGGTTTGCTTGGTTGTTCTCATCAAACGGGAAGGCTGTTTTAGTTAGATTAGGGACTATTTTTGCGATAGGTTTGTTGATACTTGTATCTCTGACATGTTGCGTAATTCCTTTACTCTGCAATTTGATTGAACGCATGACACATTCATTATTTGGCCAGTATGTTCAAATGACACACGAAAATGAGTCACAGTTTAACTCAGTTGACAATATTGATGAGATGGACCTGATAAAGCAAATAGCATAAATGGGGGTTGCTGGGGAGATAAATGGACAGGTCTTTTAGAAAACGAATTGGGAAAAATGGGGCCAAATTTAGGTCTACTAGCATATCCATTTATAGGTTAAAAAATAATAAATAAAATAATAAAACAATAATAAAATAATAATAATAATAATAATAATAATAATAATAATAATACATCGGGTAAAGGAAATTTCTAATGATAAAACATCTATCATTTATATAGACACACATACATACAGTCCAAGGTAGAAAGTACATACATTTATTAAAGTTGAACATGCACAACACTGTATTAACATGGCCTTGGGAGCTTACTCATGCTGCCTCCTGTATCCAAATGAGCTACTGTATCTCTTATGAAAAAGGAGGGTAAAACCAGCTGCAAGGATGGGAGTGCCTTTCTAATATTAAAATGCTGGGAAACTGCAAATTATAATGGTAGCAGAAAAAAGCTACAAGTTAAAAGATAATGGTGTCCAGAAAGTTCCCAAGAGAAAAAGAGCGGGGACTTCTCCCCACAGCCAACCCCCAAAGTGTGTGTATGTGTGTGTACCAGGATGGTCTCTAAGTAGCCACTCATCAAAGATGGCATCAGTAAAAGAGTGCAGCAGAACAAAGATGGGGTCATTGGGGGACACATGGGTCTGACTGCCAGTACCATTGAGGAATAAATGAGCCAGATTGTGTAGACTCCGCACCACCGGGTCATAGATTCCCTGGGGAGTGCTGTAACCTAACAACACACACAAACACACAAAGTAAAAGTCTATAGGATGTGAGCATATTGGTTTACTTGGTTCCAAATAGCAAGTTAAAGGCGTGTGTGTGTGTTATGTGTGTACCATTTTTCACAGATACCATATTGAATCTTCTGAATCTGTGTGTATTACCTTCAATAATATTCCTAAAGCTCCAGGTGGAGGTTAAGTAGTACGGAGACGTATCATAATTGTTAAGCTCTAAGCAATCAATTACATCTTGATTTTATGGTAGATTCTGTACTATCGGCTGAGCTACATTCCCACCAGGATTCCATCTGATTGGACCACCTTCTGTACCCACACACACACACACACACACACACACACACACACTAGCACTCCAGAATAATCTAATAGACTTGTAGAGCAGAAGATACAGATATTGTATACTATGCATTATATTTCATATGGAACAGTTTGAGATTTAGAGACCTATACTGGCTACCAGGTGACTAGCTACTGTAATGAGCATGAATGGAACTGGAAAGTGCAAAGGGCAAAGTTAACAATCTGTAATGTCCACTGACTTTTTAAAACCATTCGCTAAAGTCTAATTTTGCTTCTACATTTTTAACATAGCATTTTAGAATATTCTGGAATCAATTTTTGGTACTTTTACAGCATTTTTGTGTGTGTATCAGTAGGAGAAATGTTGTTTTTCTATATATCTAATTAAGAATCTGAACTAATATAGAGGAACATACATTTATAAGTATATTATTAGCCCACACATAGCAATGGTTTTGTGATGCTACATCTGCATTAATTTTTACAAATATTTGATGTGCGTGTGAGTTTCTCACTGTTACAGATGGTCTCTTGCTTCTCGTACTCCCCCACGTGTTCACATATCACTCTCCACTGAGAGTACACAGAGTTAGAGCTGATACTGTTCACGTCAAAGCTGCTCCTTGCTCCAAGCAGGTCGTCTGTGCAGATATCGCATTTGTCTCCTCCGATCGCAAAGTTCCAGTACAGTAAGGCGAACGTCATGTTCCTGAGCATGTCCTACACGCAAACATGTAAAGCGGCCCATATTTTCAACCTCAATTACAATAGCACTTTTTATTACAGCACAAGTTTACCTGCAGTACACACTTTCACAGAATTATCCATTCAACCAATCACCAGTAATAACTAACCAAATAACTACACTGTACAATGGTGATGAGGAGAAAAGCATCCCAGAATTCAATTCACAGGGAACCTGGAGTCTATCCCAGGGGACATGGGACAAGGTGTAATACACATAGCACACAACACAATCCTGATGCCAATCAAGCTATAGTGCATGTCTTTGGACCTGGATAAAACCCCACAGCACAATCAGACCATGCCAATACCGCCATACATGAAGTTACTATGCCCACCATTTGTACTGCTATACAATCAAATATAAAACAATAATAAATTCTCCCATCCTTCTCCTTTGTTCATCAATTTTGGCTAAATATTAGCTATTAACCATTTCTGTAATGACTTGGAGGCATATCAGGAAATGTCAGTTAGTAATTTCTAGTAGCAGATTAAGTAGCAGTGATCTTTTTATGAAAACAATACAATTCCAGAGTACAAAGTATCTTCATATAATAATAATAATAATATTATTATTATTATTATCATTATAATAGCCACCTTTTACTTTCTTGTATTTTCATAATGTAATGTTTTCATTTCCAACTTAAGGCTAATTGAAAATTCCATATAGATTTGTGTGTGTGTGTGTGTGTGTGTGTGTCTGTGTCTGTGTCTGTGTTCCAACACCTGTATATCACTCTCTAGTTGCAGCAGGTGGAATCGGTGCCATGTAAGGAATCCAGGACCTTCATGAGAAAAATCCACATGTCCGAAGCTATGCTGTCCCAGCCCCATGTACATCTTCCCGACAGAGTAATAATGAGTCCAGACAAAAAAGTTGTAGATGGTGATGTTTTCACACTGGCCACTGTTTCCATCAGGGCCAAAGAGCTCCTTGTAACGTCGTGTACAGATAACCAAATGAGGATGTACCTTTCTTTTAGCTTGATCCAGAGCGTTGACAAACACCCATTTTTCTTCTGGTGACATCTGCAGGATGTTTCGTCGCACTGGATTTCCAACAACATGGGTATGAATGATAAAGATGAAGTAAATATATTGGAGCAGAATCAGGTTTGAAAACAAAAAAATATTTAGTATCATGTACACAGTCATGGTGAATTATTGATTGTTCTTCCTTAAAAAAGTTATATGTACCAGAAGTTTTTTCATTATTTTCCCAGAACAGCATGTATAAATGTGTGTGTGTGTGATCCTCAACCACAGTGATTTTCTGATCACAGTTCTCTCCAGTTAGCCCATACCTGCACTGTCCACAGCTGTACCCACTAAATTTTCTGTTACACACACAGGTCCAGTTAAAGAAGTGCAGCGGCCATCGTTCCCGATCATCCCATCCGTTGTGAGGATACTGAGGGCCATGTGGGTGCAGGTCAACGACAACTGGCATACACCAGCCATGCCCTGTCCTTAAGCCACATTCATCATTACGCAGGACTTCGGGTGTCACACACTGGCGAGGGAACTGAGCCCGGGTGACTGTGAAACACATGCAAAGTGACAACACACTCTGCCACATCCTGTCGACCTGCACGATGTCAAACTGTTCAAACACAGAACTCTTGATTTAGGTGATAAATATGACATTCTCAAAATCACAGACATCACATCATTGCATAAATAAAGATAGATAGATAGATAGATAGATAGATAGATAGATAGATAGATAGATACTTTATTTATCCTGAGGGAAATTCAAGATATCCTGATATTCTCTTTAAAGACTTCTGGGAAGGAGCCTCCAGTTTCAGAGCTTCATGTAACAGAGAATCAAAGCTAAACTGCAGGACAGAGGCAAGATGCAGTATTTCTAACCTATTAGACATCTAACCTACTGCATTTTTATTAATGTTCAAGAAACATTAATTGTAGCTATAAATGGATAAAAAGTGATATCACTTTTTAATTAAAAACTGTGGTAAAACTGATTAAAAACCTGACATCGACCTGTCACCTGTCCAACTATGGGCCAATATCA
Organism: Bagroides melapterus; assembly: GCA_028566695.1. Taxonomy (NCBI): domain Eukaryota; kingdom Metazoa; phylum Chordata; class Actinopteri; order Siluriformes; family Bagridae; genus Bagroides; species Bagroides melapterus. The sequence continues at coordinate 7,444,966 of JAOTRN010000033.1, forward strand.
AACCTCTAGAATTCTAGAACCTCATCAAACCCTAGAAAAGGTTGTTTCACAGCAGTTATGCTCATACTTACATATGAATAATATTCATGAAATGTATCAGTCAGGATTTAGGCCTCATCATAGCACAGAGACAGCACTGATTAAAGTTGTAAATGACCTGCTACTGGCCTCTGATCAGGGTTGTGTCCCCTTGCTGGTGTTACTCGACCTTAGTGCAGCTTTTGATACCACTGACCATGCTATTTTACATGACAGGATAGAACATGTTGTTGGTATTAAATCAACAGTCCTCTCCTGGCTCAGGTCTTATTTGACTGATCTAAACACACTAAGGTTTGGTGTTCCACAAGGTTCTGTTTTAGGCCCATTGCTTTTCTCCCTATATATGCTACTCCTTGGTGCAATTATTTACAAACACAGTATTAGTTTCCACTATTAATCTGATGACATGCGGCTATATGTTTCAGCAAGATCAGATGTGAGACACCCTGACCCTAGAACTAACCCTAACCCTAACCCTAGATTAATAAGATTGAAGACTGTGTTAAGGACATCAGACAATGGATGCTTACTAACTTCCTTCTGCTTAACTCTGACAAGACAGAGGTACTTTTACTAGGGCAGCCAGAAATAAACTTTATACAGAGTAACTCTGGATGGTCTTTCTGTTTCATCATGTGTAGCAGTAAAAGACCTTGATGTGATTATTGACTCTGGTCTCTCATTTGAAGCTCACATAAATAATATCATAGATATTTCATCTCAGAAATAATGCTAAGGTAATAAATATTATGTCACTGTATGATGCAGAAATACTAGTTCATGCATTTTTTCCTCTAGGTTGGATTATTGTAATGCTTTACTGTCTGGATGTTTCATTAGGTGCATAAACAAGCTCCACTAAGCATTGGCTTCCAGTCAAATTTTGCATTGATTATAAAATACTATTAATGACCTACAAAGATCTTAATGGTCTTGCACCACAGTACCTCAGCAATCTTTTTGTTGTTTTATGATCAGCCACACCTGTGGTGATAGAATGTATATGCATGTGACAATACCAACTCTAGCCACTAGGTGTCAGTAATGTGGTACTTACCGGCAGAAGTGATAAGAGTGAAGAAGTGTTGTTGTGGCGGCTGCTGTAGACCATGCACTGGAAATAAACGAATCAGTTGGTTATTAAATGTTTCTTTACTGACTTTAGAAACATTACATGGTACCAGGAATAGGGTAAATGATCAGCAAATCCCAGAGCCGTCATGGAAAGTGTTAAACCGCCTGGCGCTGTGAACTGGACTGGAAATATCGACTGTGAATGGAGAACGTTTAAACAGCGATTCACCCTGTACCTGCAAGCGGTAGGACTTGATGAAGCTTCGGATACACGTAAAATTGCACTTTTGCTAACCGTCGCGGGACCGCAAGCGATTGAAGTGTTTAACACGCTCCTGTTTGAACGGGCAGAAGATAGAGACAAATATGACGTGGTAATCGAAAAGTTCGACTCGCACTGCTCGCCAAAAAAAAATGAAACTTTTGAAAGGTATGTTTTCCGATCTCGTCTGCAGCAACAAGGAGAGGCTTTTGACAGTTTCTTAGTGGATTTGAAGTTAAAAGCAAGAACATGTAATTTCGGACAGTTGCAGGACTCTATGATTCGTGATCAAATTGTGTTTGGCATTAACGATAAAAAAAAATGAGAGGAAGGCTCTTGAGAGAGAAAGAGCTTACTTTGAATGAAGCAGTACGGATATGTCACGCCAGTGAAGTAGCGCTTCAGCATGCCAAAACATTTAATGAGAATGCAAAGACGAGTGGAAGTACAGCTGTAGCTGCAGTGACAGAGAAAATGCAGAGAAGCGGAGTGAGTAAAATGAAGCAACATAACGAAAAAGAACTGTTTAACTGTAAGAGATGTGGCAGAAAACACGCACCAAAACAGTGTCCAGCTTATGGCAAAGTCTGTGCTAAATGTAAAGGACAAAATCATTTTGCTAAGCAATGCTTTTCCAAGAGCAAACAGA
>JAOTRN010000033.1:7465642-7506660 GCA_028566695.1 Bagroides melapterus
ATAGATAGATAGATAGATAGATAGATATAGATATAGATATATATATATATAGATAGATAGATAGATAGATAGATAGATAGATAGATAGATAGAGAAGTTACCCCACTTTTCTTGCTTTAACTGATTCCAACAATTCATCTTTGAACCCTTATGAACAGTCATGCAGTTATGCAGTTATGCAGTAATTAGCTATAATGATGTCACTCCTTAACAATTACACTCTGTAATGGTTCATTACATAATTCCTAGCTACCTGGGAAGCTTCAGTTCAGATACCTTACATTACAGACCTTTATGTTGTCCTCCATCTGAACAAATCTGGATTTAACTTGGAGAGCGGCTGTGAGCGAATTTCTGCGTTAGACACTGGTGTCCTGAAAAAGGTGACGTGTAGCACACCTGGGACTGTAGCACAGACTCTTACACGAGTGTTTTTACATATCCCTGTGACACCGTTCTACGCATACAGTCCTGAGGAACCGAACTCGGCTGAGATGTATTATTTGTTAAACATATTGCACATCGTTGCATCATTGTATGTTTATCATGCATTCATTATATGTTTGGCATCACAGAAAAACACTGTTACATTGAATGTCTTATTTGCACTAGTAAAAAAAAAAAGAAATGACATTTGCGTCACATCACATGTAGGCTCTTCAAGCATATAAAGATATATCATCATTGTCCTTACTCAATACAACATATCAGGGTGTTCCTGTTTATCCTTAGGTAATGTTAGTAAAAGTGACATACAGCTTTTCCAGAGAAACCGGATGTTTTGGACATCCGCTGTACAAGCAAAGTGCATCTGGAAGTGCAAGCAGTCAATTTTCAAAATGGCCAAATGATGGGATAGCTGTTGACAAAATGTGACTTTCATTCGTTCTGCCATCCACACTAAAGGCCAGAGAGGGAAGACCTGCTCTCTTTCCCACTCCCACTTTTTTCAATTTGATTAACAAACAACTATTGTGAAGTAAATAGTTGTCGTTAATGCCACATCCATTGCTGTTGACGCTTCCAGCTGCAGGAGAGGTGAAATCTAGCGTAGCTCTTACTGCAAAAGAACTCCAACTGTGTGTATCTTGTGAACATGAATATCAAAATCTATGATATTCCTTGAGCAAACTTTCTTTTTATGAACCTAATGCCGGAGCACCAGCAGCACGTAACACTTTACTGTAGAACAATACACACAAAGTTAATTTCTGTGTGTACATGAACAACTGCTTGACTGAAAGAAACAATGAAGCAAGAAGTAAAGTTTAGATCTTAGTTTTAAAATATTTGAGTTTCACCAATGTTAGATTAGACCAACTTTAAAATAATGCATTCTTGACTAAAAAGGGAGTAAACCACATGAGTAGACCTTTCTTTTTGTATCTCTAAATTTTTATATCTGATGAAATAAAAAAAATAAAAAAGAGCATAAATCACAGCCCCAGATTTTAAACCTTACAATGGTAATTCAAGGGATCTTTCTTTCTCTGATACAAGAGACAGAGAGAGAGAGAGAGAGAGATACAAAAGTGGAATGGTGTAGCACCCTCCAACACACACACACACACACACACACACAGCTAGGATGACTTAGACTCTCTCACCTTCATATTGACACCTCATCTGTTATCATTAGGCACAGAGTCAAACAACTTTCTCAAGATGTGATTGTGAGAGTGTGCTTGTGTGTGTGTGTGAAAGACAGAAACAGAGAGTGGGGGAAGACAGAATCAGAATCTGACAGAATCACATACATCTGAGTGTACACACACACACACACGCACACACGCACACACAAACATAAATATATCCCCTTATATGATTGATGGAGCTGGTCATTCTGTGTATCATCTCTCTCTCTCTCTCTCTCTCTCTCTCTCTCACACACACACACACACACACACACACACACGGGGTAGACAGGAGATTTAGGGATTTGTGTATCGACGTGACATGACCTTTGCACTGTCAGGCTGAATCAAGGACACACCTGCCAGACGTAGTACAAAATACTTGTTCTATCATTTTTATGATGTATTACTGTATATTCAATTTAGAATTTAGAAGTCTATATCAAACTCAGTTCTCATGACACTTAATTTGCTTTGTATTATCATACTCGTTTTATACTTCTGCAGAAAGCACAACTAGAAAGCACAACTAGAAAGCACAAAGATTCCTCCACATACGAAACATACAGCTTTATTTTTGGCTGTTACACCTGAGCTTTCTTCCAAAACCGGAACATCAGCATATCAGTGTTTATTTAGTGGATCGCACGTTCGCCTCACACCTCCACGCTTGGGGTTCGATAGCTGTCTCCGCCGCATGTGTATGTGTAGTTTGCATGCTCTTCCTGTGTTGCTTAGGTTTCCTAAGCTTCCCTTAGGTTCCAAGTCCAGAGACGTGTTGTTGGCTGACTGGCAAATTGTCCAAAAGTAAATTGTCCACAGTATTTGTGTGTGTGTGTGAGTGTGTGTGATGGGTTGACACCACCTCCAGGGGGTCCCCAGCCTTGGGCTCTGAGTCCTGTGGGATAGACTCCAGGCTCCCTGAGACGCTGTGTAGGATAAGCGCTACAGAATATGATGGATGGATGGATGGATATTTATTTGAAGCATCTTACCACATCGAAAATGTGACTCTTTCTATAGAAATGAAACATTATAAATAATTACAGTATGTGCCTTGCAGTTGGACCTAGTGTCCGATTTGATTCCGGTCCCTATTGAAAATAACAATAATCACCACCTTCTGACCAATAACTATCAGGAATGAATTTACTGTTGTCGGAATTGTATGATCACACGATCACATGATAACCTTGTTGTCTCTCTTCTCTCTTCTCTCTCTCTCTCTCTCTCTCTTTTTCAGATCGCCTCTGTGGGAGAACGTCGAGGTGAGTGAGAGATGATATTTTTACTGTGTGAGTGAAGAATGTTAACGAGGAGCCGGGTGTGAAACAGGAAGGTGATAAGTAATGTAAAACAAGTTCTGCTTGACACACACCAAGGTGATAATTTGATGCTTGTTCCAGCGAAGAACAGTTGTTTCAGACATGAGAACTATGCTGTTGAACAAGGCTAACACTTTCATATGCATCATCCTATGTTCTCTCTTTCTTTTGCTTTCGTTCATTCTTCTCAAGGTCTCCGTATGGACGTTTTAATATAACTCTCAGTCTGATGTCCGTTGTGATCAATAAAACACTGCATTCGAGTAAATCTTAGTCTATCTATCACACACACACACACACACACACACACACACACAAAATTGTTTTGTGTCTATCAGCAGCCTCAGTAAATGTTTCTGTAAATCTCTGTTTCTCTGTATCTTACAAACATTCACTTTCTCCACATGCAAGGCAAATATTCTTGCTATGATTATAAACCCATTTGGGGCTGAATCAATTTTTTTTTCATTCGACTTATGTGTGAAACTGTACGTATGAAGCACATTCCAGCCAATCACAATCCAAAGAACCAAACAGCACAAACTAGTGGCCATACCAAGCAACAATCTACACAGTGCATGTGTACAGCACATATAGGCTAGACATATACTGAGGTAGGTACTGGTTCATGTAGGGGCACATGAACCCATACACACACACACACGCACACACACACACTGCACTTAAACCCGTAATGCTCTCTGATATAAATTTTCCACTATCCACAAAAACACACTCTCCTTTTTGTTCTTTCTTCACACATATAAAGACACAATTTCCCTTTCTGTGAATCAAAACATGTATTTCTGCCTCCCAAAAAGCCTGAGCAAATCTTTTTTTAAAGATATTTTTTAGTTGTCTTTCTGGGAACCTTTTATGTGGAGTTGGGGTTTATTTATTTATTTAGTTTTTTTTTTTTTTAGGATAGTACACTTAGACTATACAAAGGACCCTGTTGAAGGACCCTTTTTGCACAACAGACAGGAAAAAGGTTCAGTCAATCAGACAGACCATATTCAGTACAGACCCTGAAACACATTACACACACTTACACTGGAATGTTCTGGAACATTTGTGATGTGTGATTTGCTGGTCGGTGTTTGTGTTATTCCTGTAGGAGGCTTTGTGCTGCACTAACATCAAAAGCGGACACCGTCCGCACACTTAGTGTTCAGTAGAGCATCGGTGACTGTGAACATAAAGGAAAAATAATCCGGCGATGTTTGTTGTCATATTAATGACAAATCCAGCATTGCAATAGCCTTCCAAACAGTAGTGGACTTTAAGAATATTAACATAATATTAAAAATAAATTACACCATACATTCATCTTAGCTAATCTGTGTATCAGCTCAGCTAGTCGGTGTTGATGATGGTAGCATTAAAATTTGATCAGTTTGAGCAAATTGCACAGATACAGTGAAGGTAAAAGAGCTGGATTTAGCACCGCTACCATCACCTAGGCAACTGGCATTGTGGGTAAGGAATTGAAAACAGACCAAAACAGATCTGTCCCTTCTTCTTTTACTTCTCTCTAACTCCCATTTATATAGTAAATTTGCAGCAACACAAGATAATGAAATGGATTGCAGAGTGAGGTGTGGATTTAGAACCCGGACAGACGTGCATACATAATGCATACTGCAGGGCAGTGACGTCACCCGGTCTAAAGTAGCACACTCAAAGTGAAAAGCCCTAGTTTTTCTTCACTCACGTTAGCTGTGACAAATGTTTAAACATATAGCGCTGGTGAAGAGAGATGTTTGGGTAGAGGAGGACCACTGGTCAGAGTTTGAGACCTATTCTCTGCTCTAACAGTTTTCTCTTCCTACATTTGTAGCCTAAATCCTATACTCTCCAGCCACTTTAATAGGAACACCTGCACACCTGCTCATTCGTGCAGTTATCCAATCATTCAATATGGCAGCAGATCAATGCATAAATCTTGCAGATGCAGGCCTCTGATGTTCACATGAGAACCATGAGAATTGAAGAAAACCTGCGTGTGATGGCGGAGGCTTTAACCGTGTCATGGTTGTTGGTGCCAGATGGGCTGGTTTAAGTTTTCAGAAACTGCTGATCTCCTGGGATTATCACACACAGCAGTCTCTAGAATTCTTCACAGAATGGTGCGAGAAAAAAAACCCATCCTGAGTGTGGAGGTTCTGCTGATGAGAGAGATGAGAGGAGAATGAGACTGTCTGAGATAACAGGAAGTGTATAGTAACTCAATTAATCACACTACATTCCAGGGACAGATTCCTGATCTTGGTTTACAGGAGTGGAACCTGATGTGGTCTTTTGCTGTTGTAGCTCATGCACCTCAAAGTCTGATGTTTTGTACATGCTGAGATGCTTTTCTTCTCACCAAAAGAGCCATTATATGAGTTACTCTATCCTTCCTTGCAGCTTGAACCAAAAAAACTGTAGTTTTCCTCTGAATTCTCTATCAGTACTGCGTCGCCACCCACAGAACTGTCACTGACTTTTTTTCTCACCAATCCTACATCCTGTTGTGTGTGAAACTCTCCGGAGATCAGCAGATTATAAAAGACTCAAACCAGCCCATCTGGCACCAGCATCCACACCACGGTTAAAGTCACAGAGATCAGAACTTTTTGTCATTCTTCCTTTTAATGTGAATATTAGCTGAAGCTCTTGAGCTGTGTGTGTATGCTCACACACGATTGGCTGATTAGATGCACAGGCGTGCCTAATAAAAGTGGACGGTGAGTGAATGGACGGTGAGTGCTGAGCAGTTTGGTAGATATACGGTAGGTTACCTTTAAGTGGGACGTTGATTAAGTTGCCATTACATCGCAACTTAATGCCACTGTGTCAGGAATAGAGGGCAATAAAAATTGTTTATTTGCTTTTAAACGTACAGGCCCTTCATTGATGTTGGTGCAAGCAAACCTGTTTGAATTAAGTTTATTTACTGACAACATTTTTCAATCTGACATCCATTCCCCCGGGTGCTCTGGTAGAGTGAGCGTGCCCAGAAATTGCTTAGTTTTGTTTGCCCTATAGCTTTGCTTTGGCTCTATTGTATATCTGCATCGAATTATTTGCTATAACGCATCCATGCGCAGTCTGCCTCTGATGGTGTGCATGCATACAGTGATGTCTGATACAAACGATCAGACATTTCAAGGAAAAACCCAGTGTAAATCTCTTTATAATAAATATACAAGCTCCAATTGCTTCAATGGCCTATTTTCACTTTGGTTAATTGTTTCGTATATTACCCACAATGCCGTTCGACTGCCACTGCATCTGTATACAGAGATTTCCAGAGCTTTAACGTTCAACTGTCAACACCATCACACTCAATATCTCTTAGATCCCTAACTAGCCAATTCCAATGTCTATGCAGAATTAGCATGGTTGTGTCTACACATAGCTACATATGTTCTGGAGTCCAATATTTCTGTTTCCACTACTTGGAATAACTGATTTCTTTTTCAAATGTATTTGCTAAGAAGCTCTTGCAAAAACCAAAACCGTTAACCACTTCTGATTCCAGTTGCTAAAACTTTGCTACAACACACAAATCCTAACTTCTTATGGGAATTATAATGATAATAAAATAAACAACACCAACCAACAAATTATCATGGACCTTTATGACTAAGAACATTACAAATATATTATAATAAACATTTTCAGTGTGGGGAGAAGGCTTTTATTAATATTCTCCATGGTACAGTTGGAACGCTTGTAGCACTTGATGTAGCAATTGCAGATGAAGGTATAATGTCACAACTCTAGGTTGGGACATTGCAATTTCCTTTATTAGCTAACATGCAAATTTCCCTGAGAGATTTGTTGTGTGATTTCTTTAAAACTATCTATTGCTTTTTAGGAAGTTATAACTAGCTAACATTTGAAATAGCTATCTAGATGTTCAGTCTGATTCTATCAGAGTATGTCTAATTACCCTGCTAACTAACTAACTGGCTGACATTTTTATTAGCTACCCTGTTATCGAGTTAGTGTGCCAGTTAACGAACACCAACTAGAAAGTACAATATTTTTAGATATTTGTTCAGTCTGATACTAGTAGAATATGTCTAAAGACCATGCTAACTAATTAACATTCTATTATTCTGGTAGTTTGCCAGCTTACAAGCACAATTTTCTTAAAGATTTGTTCAGTCAGCTTAAACTATGTACTGCTACTTGCTAATTAACACACTAGCTGATGTTCTAAGCAGCTAGCTTGCGAACTAGTTAGTGTGACAGCTAACAAGTAGAATATTATTTATTCATTCAGAATAAACAAATAGTCTATAAAAATGATGAATCCTGTATAAAAAAATTGAAAAGGTATAAAATTCCCGGTTCATTTAACACCGTATTGACGAATTGTGATTAGTATTTGATTAGCACTTGAACTTACCTCGTTAAGGTTGTCATGGATTGATGGTGTAATGAGAAAGTGATTCAGTGTGTTCGAGGGCGTGTGTGTGTTTAAGATGCTATTAATCTTTCAGGAGAATCCAGTGGAGTCTGTCTTTCATTCGCCCAGCATGAGGCAGCATCTGTTTACTCTCAATTTAGCACAGGTAAGCAAAGCAGACACATATTTATACTGCATTTATGTTTCCTTTTTACATGTCCACACACATGTTCTCAATCCCTCACTCATTCTTGAAGACAAACTTTCTCTAAGAAAGGTTTTTTTTTGAGCATGTGTAATCCAGTACTGCCACAAAATCTCTTGGGGTGTGTATGTGTATGTGTGTACATGCTCATAAAGATGTCTCAGAGATAGTGGGAGAGTTTTAGAGCATACTCTGTTACATTATTGAAGGCAACTCAGAGACTCATCCTACTCTTTCTGGCAGTCAGACGACGTAGTATGCTAAAAATATACATTTACCTCATCTGCTTCAGTCCATCTCTCTAAATCTCTACTTCTCTTTCTCTTCTGCACGCTCCGGTTTCAAGATGATGTCTCTTTCTTTACCCCATTATTATGCTGACGTACCAGGATGTAACATAGCATGACAACAAAAAAGCTAAATTAGTCATAAAGCTTACAGTGACAAGAGACAAAAGACAAAGAAAGCTTAATTTCTAGTTTTTAATATGAAGTTCAAAATACACTATACACTATAAACTGTAACCCTATCTGCAGGACCTGGGGAAGTAAATTTAATGTTTCTTTAAAACTAATATATGGTATAAAATTAGACCACGGTTGTACCCGCGAGGCACATACACACACAAAACCTAAAATACAGCATAAGCAGAAATACAGCACAGGGAGTGCAGTGAGAATCACCTGGATACCTCTTTGCGCTCATACAGATGTAAGCCTGGACATTCCACTATGATTTGATCTGTGGCATACATGAATAGCATTTCTGCTTCTTTCTGGAACTATTAGAACTATGGGTTATTAACATGCAGTCAAGCCTACGATATCACTGACAGAGACATGTCCTTGCTTCAGCCAGAGGGATACAGACTCTAGCTTGCAGGATGACGCAAGGCTTTCCCAGTGAAATGTCCATTGTTGTGTGATGCCTCACTGGATAGCTAGTCACCATGGATACCTCTTCACTGACTGGGGTTAGTATGTTACCATGGGGGCACAAGTATGTTACCATGGGGGTGTGGATCTGAATGTGCCAAAGGAGTAGATATGAGGGTGGTCCATCTGGTCTTATAAGCGTCTCTTTTAACCAGTTTTGAGACAACGTCATGATACTCATCATCAGACAGCCCACAGGGACAAGATCCGTCAGCCTACAACTGACATCGTCATCTACTGTATGCCTTTTCATCATTTAGTGTTCAAAAGCTAAACCACAGAGCCATACTTGTAGCCCTCAGATGAGCTAGTAGGTTTAACATCAAGGACTTTATTGAGGACTTCCACCCTTACAGTCCAGAAAACACTTGTGAAGATAAGAGTCCTAGGTCACTGTTTTTTTTTTATTCTCACTGAAAGGTTTTCAACAAATGATGTGCACCTATTCGACTGGATCTGATGCACCACCTAATTTCCAAATATTAACTTTCTTAATTGAGCAGAACCAAGACCATATTCACAATAGAGGTGCATGTGGCAGCCATTACAGTGTGTAACAGCACCATGGATAGCACCTGTCTGGGGGCTAAAAATAATTTGCTATTATTATTACTTTCTATGATCTTTCTAAAAGGGACACAGTACCTCCATCAGCCACAGTACTCAAGAGCTTGATGAAGTGCATTTAAGGATACACCTTTGTTTTCTATGCAACATCATATTTATCAATTTGATGAAACACTCAGTAGACCATGCAGTGTTCAATGAAACCAAGTCTTGCGGCGTTCCACGTGTGCTCTCTGTTTTACAATTTTAGATCAAATCAGAACCGTGCAATCCAACAAACTGTCTGTCATTTGGTGGAAAGACATGAGGGTTCCCTTGTCTAGAAAAAAAAGGCAACTTTTGTGGTGGATCAAGGCCTATAAATGTGCTGGACAACCTGTCTAACTGTGACATACCACATGAGGAGTGTTTCAACACCACGGCAGGTGCTGAGAGATGTACCGCTCCGTAAGATTTGCATAGCTGCTACCACTGGCATGATATTCTATGATATGACATGGCTCACCTGTGACTTGAGCGCTGCAGTCCTCTCTGAACACCTTAAATAAACACGTTGTTCTTACTGCCCTGGAGGGGTGAGCTAACAGACTAGCTATAGTGTTACACAGATTTATTGATAGCATTTCTGCCCTCTAGTGATCATAAATGCTATAAGCACCATGATATCTTCTGTTAATTATTCACTACATGTTTTAGAAAATGACTAATAATACAGGCTTCTTTTGCTCCCTCTTAGATTCTATAGTTCAGTTACACAGCATGAAAAAGGTAAGAGCTAGAAATTTGTCTGAATTATTATAAAGTATGGTAAAAGATAAATGACAAGACGTGCAGCTGTATTTTACAGGATGTACATGTTAAAGCTGATATTTTATTAAGTTAGACATGCTGCGGTCTAAAATTCCCTGTTGGAATTATGGACATTTACATAATATTGCCAGAGTAATGGAAACTGGATAGCATATAAGGTACACTTGTGATTTAGTAAATTAAATATTTACTAAATTTCTGCTTTAAAGTCACAGTAAACTATCTAAAACATATTATTCTATAATTGATTTAAGTGCAGAGCAAAAAAGGAAATACGTTAGTTAGTACTGAACATGTGACGAGGCATAAGTACTAGCATTTTATACGGCCTAGCATTATTTTAGAATTTTGTTATTATAACATCCCTGGGTTCCTTTTCTTTTTCTTTCTTTCTTTTCTTCTTTTGCCCCATTTTCAGATTTCAGATGTAATTTTCCTGAACCGGTTCATAATTCTTCAATACAGAGAGAATGGTTTTGAATATCTTCAAGAAAATAGATTATGTAAAAAAAAAAAACAACCTATAGGTTTGGAGGAAAAGTAAAGATGACAGTTTCAGAATGCATGGTTAGTCTTTATGGTTAACTAGCATGTGGAGAGTACGTGTTTGATGTGTATAATATGTAAAAGCTTTATATTAAACCCTGTGCTGGCAATATTGTATTTCTAGAATATCAGACATTTTAAGAAATACCCTATTTGCGTTTGTTTAATGTGTGGGGTTCAAGGTTGAGTAATTGTGTGCAGTACCCATAATGCACTGGTAGGATATGATATGTGGGCCAGACAGCACGATAATATGGCTGCTTTGATGATTGTGAAAGGTCATCCAGATCATTTTCCCTACCTTTTCACTGAAAATACACTCTGAACTAACATTACATGCTGTTTACCAGGAATTTTTACTCCATGTGTTTTGGTACATGTTATGCTGTGTTTCTGCTGAAGTCATATCTCCTTCCCTCTCATGTCATTGGCGGATTTTCTGTGTTTGATGTGTGTGTAAGCTCTGCCATTTTGTTCTCTCAGTGCAAAGTGTTGGACTTGTTATGTAGCTATATAATTATGTTTTGGGGCAAAACTTTACTAAAGAATGACATCTAGATCTAATTCTAGAATCAAATCTAATCAGTGGTCCAGTAGCTCAAGCTGTGTACATGAAAGCCTACATATTTAAAAAAAAAAAAAAAAAAAAAAAAGTCCTGCTTCCAATTTATTAGCAAGGCATCACTCATGTCCCTTATGAGCACAATGATACTTTATGAAAATCTTTGGCTGGCTGTGGCTTAAATGGTTTTGGATGGTTTTGGAAAATATTCATTGAACTCTGTACTGGACATATGATGGCTGGTGCAAGGACTCGATTGAAAGCTTTCATGCAGGATTCAGGCAGATACCTGCTCTGTGGCACCTACTAATAAGCTAATATAATAAATCATGAGCAGGTTTTAGCCACATACTTGCTGATTGGTGGGGTTCTTACTGAACAAAGTAGTGTTCCCATAGGTACCAATCAAGTGCTGAATGCAATAGGCATAGGCATTGTGGTGTAATCCTACAATACATCATTACGTGTGGCAGAATTCTATTGGCAGTATGTTGGAGCATTAAGGGTAGTGCCTCCAGTCAGCAGATGTTGATCCAAGTGTCATGGAATGGATTGACAATTGATAGACCAAGATATTGGGTAACTCTTGGATGTGGCTTGTTATGGATAGATCTCTTCACCTGTGTCAAGTCAAAACACTGTTTGTTGATAAAAAAAAAATACCTTAAAAAAATACCTTACTGCATGCCCTTTTTTGGGAAGATGGTTGGCAAGGCCTTGGTTGCTACTGCTGCTTTATCTGGTTGTCAGAAGACCTTGGCAACTTCCACCTTGAGCAGATTTGCTGTCTCAGATGGATGGAGAGATTTGGCACCCTCAGCCAGGTCTCCTGCATGTGTGGGTCTGGTCCCCTGGACTGAATTACCAACTATGTTCTAAACGTTCAGAAAACACTGCAGAATGCAATGTATGCAATTCAAACATGGGCCATGTTTGCACTTAAGTGATAATTGCTCTGCAAATGGTGCTTTGACCTCTCTGGGGCAGGCTAAATAGCAGTTAGTCTACCCTAAAAGTGCATGAAGTAGCCATTGTAAAGCAACCCATTGCTTTGGACAGTAGTTCTCTGGGGAACCATAGGCTTATTACTGCTTTCTAAAAAGGGCAAGCCACTTGAATCCACCACAGTCCTTGTGAGATCTCAGGCTTGTACTGGACTCCCTTATGAGCCTATACTTCAGAGTATGTGAAAGTCCCTTCTGCTAGTTATCAAGGAGATTGACATATTCTGGGTTGAAGTGGTAGCGTGGTGTTTAAGCAAGGCCCTTAAACTTTAACTCAGGGGTATAAATGTGTTAGGTCACTATGGATAAGGTCATCTGCCTAAAATAATGTAAACGTAAATATTTAGGGAGTGGCAGCTCAATGGTTAAAATGTTGAACTACTAGCAATTTCTCAACTGGTTAGTTGAATAAATAGATACGGGCATCTGCCATCTCTTATAAATGATAAGCAGGCATGGATACACTGGCGGCAAGAAGTCAGATACCGTTTACCATATACTGTAGCTGAATCCATGTTTGCTGCCTTGTGGTGTAATTAAAACGGATGGCAACCAGGTGAAACTTCAGACCAGCTGTTGGTGGAGATGCCACACATCCTCTTCCTCTGCCTTATTTAGAAGGGTCTAACTCCAGGAAGCCTGTGCTGCTGCTACCTGGATGGTATCATAAGCTTTTGTTTCCCTTCTTGTGTGTCTGATGGTTGTCTCTGAGCACATGCTCTCCTAAGGTGATAACAAAGTGTGTTTCTGATGAATATAGAGTGCTATCTTGTAGTTTTTCTTCGACTGTTCCCATTAGGAGTCACCACAGGGAATCATTTGTATGATCCAGCATATTTGATTTGGCACAGGTTTTACACCGGATGCCCTTCCTGACACAATCCTCCCATTTTATCTGGACTTTGGACTGGCACTAAGATTGCACTGGCTTATGCAACCCCCAGTGGCTTGGTTGGTCCTCTGCCCAGGAATCAAACCCAGGCCATGGCAAGCAAAAGCAGAAGATCCAAGCCACGCTCTCTAGAGTGCTATCTTGTACGAACCAGTAATCAGATAGCAGTTGAGAGGCTGTTTGTTCTATAAAATTTGCAAACCTTCATACTAGATGTTATGGCAATACTGTTTATTTAGTTTCCTAATCACCTTTAATGATTAGAATGAATTCTAATGAAAACTCGGCTGTTACACTGTGCATATCGGATGCACCCAAAATATATACACTCCGAGCTGAACACCAGCGTAATCTTATGTCAACACCTGCATGTTTCTAAAAAAAGACTCCACAGCACATGGTGTATGTGAGCAGACACATTGTTGTGGCTTAAAATAATTTTGCATGCATGTATGCGTTCGATTGAGAGAGCGATTGTATGGTAATGGATTCTATGTGTTGCTGGAGGCCTTTTTTTCTATAGAGTCTGAACAGCAACATGACAAAGGCTTGTGTGTGTGTGTGGGTGTTTGTGTTAGAGAGGATACATATGACTGGTGTTTCTCTCTTTCCTGTGTAAGATCAAATTAGCAGACAGACAGACAGAGAGAGAGAGAGAGAGAGAGAGAGAGAGAGAGAGAGAGAGAATCAATTCACATCTTGATGAGAGAGAGTGATAAATGGATTAAGCATTTAACAACACTTCTTCTTATTTATGAATCATTCAAATCCGACAACAAATATTGATTTGGAGTAAGATTACAGAAGTTCAGACTCAAAGATTATTTCATAGGTGATTCCTCAGAGTAACTTTCCTTTTTTTGACTGTGGCTTTATTACATACTTTCTCAATTTTGACTCAGTTTATCAGTGTCTTTTTTGTGAAATACTGGAATGAAATTAAATTATGACCTTTCAGGTAGGGATTACAAACTGATATCATTCTCACAGAAGATGGGCAAAAAGTAGATTATATGCTACATATAATTCAGAGACCTTTTTAACAAACACTAAAATACAGCAAATGAGATGCGTATTAAAATGTAGTGTTGCTCACACTTGTGATCCTTCAGAAAGCACACTGGTAGTTTGTGCTAAACTGTCAAGGATTAAAAGCATTCAGCTCATGAAAGTATAATGATGATAAAGAACTGTATTGATCATGTGTAATCCTTGACAGACTTATTAAACACTTGTCGTTTGTGCTGACTCCAAGGTTTTTGGAAGCTGTTGTGCTGTTTGGGAAACTGACCTCTAATCACATGGATTAACATTCAGATAAATTAAGGTTTAAAATATGTGGCATGTATTTTTAACATTCTCTCTCTCTCTCTCTCTCTCTCTTTCTTGCTCCCTCTCTCTATTTGACTTGCTCAGATGTAGTTTGACTAATTAAATGTCACCTCTTTGATGTGTGTGAGTGTGTGCTTGGGCCTGGTATTACGTTTAACGATGTGGGATTATAAAGCATTAAACTTGACTCTATACTGTTAAGACAAACAGTATTGTGTTGAAATGATGTGTAGGATGAGTAATGTTTATGAATACAGCAGCAGAGACACAGTAATAGAATAAGACACGACCCCCAGATGCACCACTCCAGTGACATTATCAACACTTTTAATGTATATTGCATTTTCATTTCATTTTTATTTAACCAGGTGTGAAAAACAGTGAGGAAAAACAAAACAAAAACAAGAATGTACTACTATAATAAGTTCAGATATAGGACTTACATGAAATAACATGAAAACAACAATAATTACACAAACTTTAAGTCATTTATTGATGATGGCACACTGCTAAACACTGCTTCAGATCTCAGCAACGGAACATAGTAATAGAAATGTAAAATAGATCTAATGTGAGCTTTTTTCTTTCCAGTAATACAGACAGACATGAAAGAAGCTGACCAATAAATGGCTTATACTATACACTTCAAAATGTATCAATGAACTGTGCTACTGGAGCCTCAGTTTTTTTTTCTTCTTCAGTGACAGGATTGAAACATGATGCGGTCTTCTGCTGTTGTGTGTTGTGTTGTTTTTCTGCTCACCGTGGTAGTAAAGAGTGTTTATTTGACTCACCGTAGCCTTCCTGTTCCGTCTTTTCGGACCTCGTTTGTTTTCACCTGCACAAATAAAGCACACACTATAGATTATGTGCCACAAAATCTAAACAAAATACCAGGAAATTTCTTAAAATACTCACACTAGTTTTTCTGCCACATTTTTTTTTTGCCTCATTCTCATGTCTAATGAACGTTCCACTTAAATTCGTGATGTGTACCTTCTCGAGTTTAAACATTACGTTGCTGCCACCTGATTGGCTGATTGCATAATTGCGTGAATAAGCAGGTGTTTCTAATAAAGTGACCGGTGAGTGTGAAAAGCACTGAACATATATGGTTAGAAAATGTAGGAAACCTGAGCATTAGGTTGCTTCGGATGTAGTTATAATAGAATAATAGTAAATATAGGCTAAATACGCTGTCCAATAGGAAAATGTTTCGGTCAGTACATCACTCATCTCCTGGCTTTAGGTGCGAGTGTGAAGGAGTGTGTGTGTGTGTGTGTGTGTGTGTGTGTGCGTGCGTGCGTGCGTGCGCGCGCGCGCTAGACTCCCCGTCCGCACGCTCCGCTGCACACGCGCAGCATCTCTGCAAACAGAGGCAGCGCTCGCTCGCGCGTTTTTAACGGGAGCACGGTGCCTTCGCTTATTTAAGAAAAAAATAAATAAAGCAAAGAAATAAATAAAACAAATAAAGTACCGAAGTGTTCACGTGACAAGTGGCGGCGACGACGAGCTGAAGAAAAGGAACCGCTGCAGGATTTAATGCCGCCGGTTATCTCTCCACTGAGGGATGCGAGCGCGAGACTGATGTGGGTCAGGTAGGAGAGATGCTAGTGCTTTAGGAATATGCTAACAAGCTATTTAAAGACGGTGAGCGCCGGATAGTTTTACCGCTGAGCCTGGGGTGAATTTATATTTATTATTTAATTTTTTTTTTGCAGTGTTGTTAATTCGGATGCAGTCGGTTGTATTCGAGTGGCTGGGATTCTGTGTGAATAGCTTTAGCATCTCACTCACTTTTGGCTCGTGTGAACAACGTCTGTCTCTCAGCTTTAGCATTTAGCATTTCTGCTTTGTTTATTTATTTCATTCCGAATTTAGGTTAGTTTATTCGATTCCGCAGCAAAACGCTGAAACGCTGGCGTTGTTGAGGGCTGTTAGTCTGTTTAATTCTTATAATGTGGCTTCAAATAAAGGCATTATCTATATAAATATACTATATAAATGTGCCTCTTTATAACTTAAATTTATATCCTTGTCCTGAGGACGCGAATATAGTATAGTTACAGTATATAGGGTATAGTCAGTGTAAAAGTCATTTATGGTACATAATTTTAACTGTAACAAAGTCCACAGACATGTGTTATAGGACTAAGCTCATTATTTATTAACATTATTATTAACATTAGTTCCATCAAGTCAAACAGGCTAATTTGAGAACAATCAGAAAGAAATCATAAAAAAAACAAAAACAAAAAAAAAACACCTGGAGCAGCACTTGAGTTAGTGATTTATTCCTTTTGTACCAAATCAGATTTCCATTGATTGCATTTTTTCCCCATTTATTTATTAATGAGCAGCACGTCATACACGTCATACTTTAAACATTTATAGTTATATTTAATGTTGTGGACTCTTTGCTCCTGTAATCACCTCCATTAAGACAAATAGTCATGTCACAGAGAAACCGGAAAGTTCTGAAGTCATGGATTGGAAATCTTCTTCTATAACTGTTAATGTTTAAATTTTTTGTTGTAGATGTTAATATGTTTGTTATTAGGTTTGGATTGTGTGGCGCGTCCTTCGTATTAGTCCTACGTACGATCTGTTACTATGGAAATGATATCGTATGAACATGAGAACAAGAGCATGGATATAAATCTGCGATTTCGAATAAAAGCCAGATGTATAGTCACTGCTGATGTTAAAATGATTCACAAGATCAGATTTGGGAATTCAACAATACTTTATGTGATCTATAACTTGGCAGGTTGTGAAGTTGTGTAGTGCTTATCCCACACATGTGTCACAAGGAACCTGAAGTCGACACAAAGCAGGGGAGAACCTGGATGGGGTACCCAACCCATCACAGTACACACTGTAGACACACTGCAGAAAATGTAAAGATGCCAGTCTACAAAACATGTCTTTGAACTGGGGGAGGAAACCAGAGAACCTGGAGAAAACCCCAAAATTACTGGTAGATGATGCAAACTTCACACACAAGGAAGAGGCAGAAATGGAACCTCCAGCCAAGGAGGTGTGAGGCAAAAGTGCAGACCACTAAGCCCAAGTGCCACTATTTATAGAAAGACATTCCTGAGAGCAAGTACAGGCTGTCGGTTAAGGTATGACGAGTTTGCTAGAGAGTTCCTAAAAACAGTGAACCTGTTGGTGTGTGTCTGTGTGTGTTTGGGCTCACATTTGATTTGCAGAGTTGACTTGGCCCCGGGTTTTCCATCAAAAGCGTCATTATGAGAGCGAAGTGCAAAGGAGAGAGGGAGAAGGCGAGAGAAAAAAGAAATGTTTTAAATAATTCATCTCTTTTGTATTAATCTTAGCTCTGGACTCTTAGCTCACTTTGAGAACGCACACATAAAGGTTGCACATTTATGAAGTGTGTGGCCACAGCTTCAGCAGCATATGCTTCTGCATTAATAGTGCACGTGAGCCAGGAGCAGCTTTGTGCTTAAAGTGCATTTGTACACATTCCTGGAATGACGATTTATAGGAACAGAGTGATGTTTATGCTAGACTTAATGCTTGGATCGTGCTATATATATATATATATATATACACACACACACACACATATGTATACATATGTACACCAGAGTGCTCTTAAGTGGGAACTTGGTTTTTGAGAGGCTGAACGTTGGTTAATTAATTAATTTGTTAAACTTATCTATTCCACTATAGACACAGGAAGAACATTTCAGTTCTCTGAGATTAGGATCCTTAGGACCTTGAAGCTGAGAGGCAGCAGTGCTTCCCACTGTAGGATCCGACCACGTTGCATCATCGTGCCACCCTAAAGAAGATACTTTACCCCTATTTTCTCCCTAATTTCATCACCTGCCAATTCGCGCCAACCAGCCAGCTCTCTATCATACAGCTATCAAAAGGGAGGGTGGAGCCCACAGACACCCATGCTGGGCTGTGATTGACAGGGGAGAGAGTAATAATAACCAGAGAGCACAGGCCATTTTACCCCCTTAGCTCCCGGCCATGGATCGCTATAATAGTCATTATTTAAACTAACGATATCTCAACAGTAGTCTAGACTATTTTAATGCTGCCCCACAAATTTCCATTTTCAAAGAATAAAGGTTGCAGTGCATGATATTTATGTTCATTTACCCTTATTTCAGTACAGATGCCAAAATATGAGGACATGTTTAATAATTCCAATAATGTTTCTGAGCTGTGTGACTACTAGCTATAACAGTGGCTACAGGGTGAGACTGAAAAAAGAAAGAGGCAGCAGGGAGGACAGAGAAAGAGAGATACACAGAGACAGAGACTGATCCAGTCAGAGCAGAAGCTGAACAGCTGTGGGCGAATGAAAATTAGTGGTGTTGGTGCAGGATATGTCCTCTCCTGCCAAACCAAAATTGAATGTAGACTCCTACAGTTCACAATCCCACTAACCGGGTTATCACTAACTTTTTTTTTTTTTTTAATTAAATGAAAGCGAACAGCAAGACCAGACGGACCACATGTTAATATAGAAAGTGAACTGGACCGATGGGAGATCATTTGGTTTCCAGCAATCGATATTTCTATATTCTGATGTGATTCATGATTTCCTTATGTTATGACTTATAGCCAAGCAGCTGAACATCCTACAGCTTTGTATATGGCATAGATTCCTTCCACTGAAGATTAGGCAGGCTCGGTATTAGAGAATTAACACCAAACAGCAAAAGAGGATTAGAGAAGCGTTTCTCTCAGAAACTCCACTCAAATGTCCAAAATTTATTATAGTTCTATTTTAGAGTACTACATTGGTTTGCTTACTGACATTGACTAACATAACGGTGTTACATTTATTTATATTGAAAGCCACGAAATATTATGGTCACATAATGGCCAATTGTTTGTAAATGATTGGAATTATGTAATGTGTTTTTGGTAAACTGCATATATTCCATGGATAAAACTCTATATACAGATTGGCCACAGCATTAAAAATCTCTGACAAATGATGTGAATAACATTGATTATCCTGTTATAATGGCACTTGTCAAGATATATTCGGTAGCACATAATGTGTCGCTTGTTTAAGTTGTTATGCTGGAAGCAGGAAAAATGGGCAAGTGGAAGAATGTGAGTGACTTTGACAAGGGTCAATTTTTGATGTCTAGATGACTGAGAGCATCAGAGCATCCCCAAAACAACATGTAGTGCCCTCCAAAAGTGATTCAAAAACAGACAACCAGTGAAGCGGTGACAAGGTCATGGGCCCTCAAGGATCAGTGATGCGTGAGGTGAGTGAATGCTAGCTCTTCTGCTCCGATCCCAGAGAAGACATACTGTAGCACATATTGCTGAGGAGGTTAATCCTGGATATGATAGACAGGTATCAGATCACACAGAGTACCACAGCTTGCTGCATATTGGAACTGTGTAGCTGCAGAAAAATCAAAATGCACATGCTGACTGCTATCGACTGATTAAATAGCTACAGTGGGCACATTAGCATCAGAACTGGACCATGGATCAACGGAAGAAGGTGGTCTGGTCTGATAGATCACGTTTCTGGTATAAAATGTGGACGGCCGGGTGAATCACTTATCTTGGGGAAGAGACGGCTCCAGGATTCACTATTGGAAGAGGCCAAGCAAGCAGAGGCATTTTGATGCTCTGGGCAATGTGGTGCTGGGAATCTTTGGGTCCTGGCCTTTATTTGGATGTTACTTTGTCATTAACATCCTGCCTAAACGTTGCTGCAGACCTCTTCAATGAAAGTGTATTCCCTAAAAGTACTGACCTTTCATTCAGCAAGATAATGTGTCCCTAGAGGCCTCACCTCACGCTTCACAGGAGTGAATGGATCTGCTGTTAATGTGTTGGTGCCAGATACAAAAGCACACCTTCAGAGTTCTTGTGACAGGTCAGAGCCTACACAATATTAGGCAGTTAGTTTTAATGTTATCTCAGATGGGTGTAGGTATCTTAACATATTTCTTGAATAAATATCATATTGGGAGCCATTTAGTTTTAGTCATAACTTAAATTGTGATGAATTGTTGTCAGTTTCTACCGATTCGATGACGTATGTTACACACAAAATTTCCTAACAACATAATAGAAGATGTTAGGTATGATTTTATTGTCCGCAATCCTTCTGCCATGGAGAGAATAAACCAGCACTGTGGCGTTAACTGTATCCGTGGTCTCCTGGCACACTGCTAGAATGCACACGTCCACATTTATACACCAGGTGGCCAAGGCTTCAGCCATATGGTTCTGCTTCAATGATGATATATCACAGTAGCCATTTTGCGCTTACAGTGCATGCACTTTTTCTTGTGCTCTTTTAAATGAGCAACAGAGTGCTATTTAAAATTATCCTTGTGCTCATGAGGCTTATATTGTTTTTTATAGCGAGTGGCCTGTAAATACTTTCCTTCTAAAATACCAGATGCTTCAGCATATTGTAATAAATTTGTGTTAGGATACACTATATAACAATGCTGGGATTATAAAAGACTTGGTCATAAAACGTGACATGTCATGAAACATGACATGCTAGCATTTTATTTGTGCATGTATAGTAATATGACCACATCATGTAAGAAAATGGGAAGACCCAAACGACACGGCAAATAACTTAAAGAAGCGACAGAACAGAAACAATATCATTGTGCTTAAAATTTTGCCCTTGTCTTACTACACAAACAGATTTAAAGATATAACGGGATTTCAAGGATCCGGTTTAAATAAAGCAGTAAGCTATGAGAGCGTCACAAAGTAAGGGTGAGGTTAGACACAGCTCACAATGGGTTCATTTAACGTTTGACTGAAAAGCCCGAGAAGTTCATGAAACCAGTTTGAGACCACTTTGGCACATTGGGCTGAATTCTTAGATATTTTGGGATGCATGTTGTCAGCAACAATTGTCAGACAGACTTTGGCATTTAAATGATGCTCAATTGGTATTAAGGAGCACAGTGTGTGCCAAGAATACATTCTCCAAACCACACCACCAGCAGCCCGAACGGTAGACGCGCGGCAGGTTGGAGTCGAGCCTGATCCAGCTGCATGTTGCAGCAGAAATTGAGATACACAGCAGCAGGTGATGTTTTGACTAACAGATGTGGAACCTGTCTTTAGCTGTTGTAGCTCATCCACCTCAAGGATTGGGGTGTTGTCTGTTCTGAGATACTTTCCTGTCTGCTTGAACCAGTCTGGCCATTCTCCTCTGACTAATCTCATCATCAAAGCGTTTATGTTTGCAGAAGTGCTGCTCTCTCTTTTTTTTTTTTTGACTCTTCGCAGAAAGATCTAGACACTGTCGAGTCACAGCCAGAGTTTCTAAAATCACATTTTGATGTGTGATGTGAATACGAAGTTATTGACTTTACTTTCTATATGAGCTCACACATTGTATCACTGCCACATATTTGACTGTCTTGATAATTGCATGAATGTGCAGGTGTACAGTTCACAGGTAGCATCGATTTCCTAGCGATGGCTGTGAAATCGCCAGGAATTTCAGCTACAACACAGTTGTGTTTTCAATTCAAGCCCCACAGTGAAGGAATGTTCTTCATACCCCACAATCATACAATCACACCGTCCATGGCAGTGTTTTGCTTTCACCGTAATGGATGTTTCTGCACAGTTTCATTTCCATTCATTCAAGCGGCAGAGTTTTATTTCATCAAGCGGTAGTCAAACCCATCATCAGTTTACCTGATCCCGCTTTTCTCTGCACTGAGCAACACCAGATTGCATAACATGTAAATTTCTATTGAAGGTATCATTTATCACCAAGCTGTCTAAGTCCTTTTTGTTAATCCTTGGCGTGAAAGAGAAATGCTGGAAGCGTGGATAATATTGTCATGGGTGCTGTTCAGAGTCGCTGATCTGAGTGAGCCAGCTTTAGATCAGCACGAGCAAGCTCGTTTACCCGGGAGCATTATCATGCCGATTTATCACTGACTCCTTGTTCAGCTGTAATTAGGACAAGCGCTTTTTGCAGTTGTGCTGATGACTCTTGACCGTATGATTATGAATATTTCATACCAATACAATCTTTCACTTTGAGAAACAGCTTCCAAAGCCAGGGCACGTACAAACTGCAGCTTTTTCTCTCCCCAATTACAGAGTAGTAACTCAAGGACAGTAAGTTATTGTAGCTCTCTAACCATCAGATGCTTAGTTTCCTACCAGGTTCTCCATTCTGATTGGTCAGATGGTGTTGATTCCTTTTTCAGCCCACCATCGATTATTCTCTTATAATAGGCCATCCCACCACACCCCTCGTAAGTGTTTTATTCCTCCCTCATCATTCAGAGACTGACTCTCCACCTCTGGCAACAATCTTTGACCTGTAGTGTGTAACATCCTTCATCTCAAATGTAATAAAACACTCAAGGTAAACCTATAGCAGCAGTTAACTCATTTTAGAGGAGGAAGTCCATTATGTGAAACCTCTTCCAGAAAGTTTACAGACAGTGTATTTCCTGCAAAACCACCAGACGTTGATGGCACTCTGATATTGTGCGACTGTCTAGACAATAATCCTCACAGGGACAGTGAGGCATATTCAACAACGCCATTCCTCACCGACGGAGACAGCGGCACAAGAAAAAAAAGGCTTGTTAGGATTCATGTAGATTTTGGAAGAAGGAACACCCCAGACACGTTCGTCCTGATTTTCATTTATTGAGGCATTACAAGACACCAAGGCAACATGAGACATACTTTTGAATTAAAGCAGCAGTCTGTAGCTTTTAGAGGTTTAGTAGGAGTGAAAGGATCTGCAGTAGAGCATCGTGTTAGCTGATATGTTGCTGTCAGCTCGTTGCATCAACACGTACAGCAGGAAATTCAGACTATTCAGAGTATTAATAATGTTTTCTTCTTAAACGACAGCTACCAAACAAATAATAATGAACAATTAGCAAATATCTTCAACTTTTTTCACCTAGCTGTATATCTTTATTCTCTTAGTGTAGTCGTCTCCTCAAAAAATATCAATGTGCTCATCAGCGTCATTGTCACAGTTACTGAGCGCTCAGCCGTTACGTGATACAAATGTTTGTTCAGGTTCCCCGTGTGACGTCTGGCTTTAAGTCCTCTCTGTTTGTGTTGCCAGCCGGACCCACTTTTGCTCCGTCAGACCGTAATGATGTATAAAGTATGAAACTCACGGCAACTCTGACCCGAATGAATATTTTAGGCTTTCCAGAGCAACCCGGGAAGAACAAGACGTGTGTATAGAGCGAGTTTGAGTGAATTTCCTCTACAAGCTCAATAACGCTCCTTCTTTTGTTTAAAAAAAAAAAAGATTCTTCTAATCTCAGGTATTTGTCAATGTATTTGTAGTGTTTACACTGCAGAATTGTTTTTAAAACGTCTCAATAGATCAACAGGCAGGACACAGCAAATACCACAACCAGTTCAAAAGTGGATGGAAACTTGGGTAATTTGGACAATCAAAGAGCTTGCGTATGAATCGTGTACGATGAAACTAAATGTAAAATGTTTCCTCATGCAGAAGCTTGACCCTTATTAGGCATGACGTTCTGTTTTGTGATGCTGTGTTATAATCACATGTCGATGTGCTTTTAGAGAAGTTGCGTCGACTCGAACGGTCCAAACTAAATGCATCAGAGAACATTCTCCAACCTTCCAGGCTATTTTTACATGAAGGGGAAAAGAGAAATTAAATAAATAAACAAATAATAACATGAAGGAATTCATTTTGTCACAGTGCTAGGGCATTATTTTCACATTCTTTTATATGGCTCTAGTTTCTAGTCTGAAATATTTTCACGGAACAAAAGAACATTACTTTCACTGATAGCTCTGCTTTTCTACCAGAAGCCATGATGTCTTACTCTCCTACTCTCTCCTTTAACACCACACTCCTACCGTTCCCCACTCCGTAATCATCTTCCATGCAACTGAAGCTCTACAGATATCAGAGTAATCATTCGACAAAAACACACAAGTTGTTCAGCTGTTTTTAGGCATTTAATAAGAAATCACGCCTCCACACAGCGTTTATTCAGAGCGTTTTCTTTCTGCTGAGCCTCGTCCTTGAGAGTGGGCTTCTGTGGCTTAATCTGAAAACAAATTTTTGCTCAGGACTCGAGCAAAATTTGGATTTGAGTGTTTTAGAGTTCTCTCAAGACACCTTGAGAGATTGAATAGATTTAAAAATGAATTATTTAAAGATATTGGGCTTCCTCTTTAAGGCACATACACAAGACGGCATTTAATAGTAATAGCATTTTATTCTGATCTTGTCATTCTCTCTCATGCTGAAGACTCATTTTCTCCAATTGTTCTTATCTCTTTTTGTATTTGTGTGCTTGTTTATTGTTGTAGGCCTGTGTGTTGTGTGTGTAAAAGGAATCCTGTGATGTGATGATTCAGACTTCTCTACTACTTAGTCATGCTTTACTGTGCTTTAGTATTCCTTAATGTAGAAAATCCCTTTATGTAACTAGGCTTACTTTAACTACTGAGCCTTCATACAGACACACACATGTACACACACACAAACACACACACACATGTACACATATATGTACACACACACACAGGTACACATGCACACAAAAACACACACACACATATACACACACACACACACACACACACATGTATTTACACACACACACACGCATACATACACACACACACACACTATGTATACTGTGAATTAGACATCACAGTGAGAGTCTTTGTATATTATATCTGTACAACATTAATACAGACATGAATCATCTCCTTAATATAATGACACTTGCTAAAATAAAATCTCAGTGCAAAAGAAAAACCACACAAATCAAATTCACCCCCCTTTTTCACTGAAGGGGAAAGGAACGTTCTCAAGGTGAATTTTAGCTAGAGAATTCGAAACAGAAGTGAAGGTGTGTGTTGTGTTGTTTATCATTTACACTGTGAGCACGGAGCTCATTTCATCCACCAACACACTTCTCCGTTTGGGGACAATTCTTTACTAGGAATATCTCACTAGCAATAAAAGAGACAGATTTCAGCCGCATCTGACATCCTGAAGTTTAATATGCAGTGTGTGTGTGTGTGTGTGTTAGTTACTGTGTGTGTGCTTCTGTGGGTCTGTCCGTATGTGTTTCTGTGTGTGTGTGTGTGTGTTTGTTTCTGTGTGTGTTTGTTTCTGTGTGCGTGTGTGTGTAGGAAGAAAGCGTGCTGCATGGTGAGTAGTGCCATCTTGCAGATCTTATAATATATATTATACAACTTATATTTAATATTTCAAATTAGTTTAATTGTTAAGGATGACAGAGGATGTGTCAGAGACTCATCAGTCCGAGTGAAGCGTGAAGATATTTTAAACAGTCTGAATCAGATGTAGTATTAAGGCTCCTCCCTGATTTTTGTTCTGAAACATGAATTTGATAACGATACATTTTATCAGAAGTGTGATAATGATTAGGATTGATTATTTCACTTCTTATTCTGACACAGTTTTGGGTGTGCTCATCGGTGCAGAGTCAGCGTACGACAGCACGTACATACACACACACACACACACACACACTCGTCAGATCACACACGTAATCACAGTCACAGCTCACGTATTGACTTTTGGCAGAACATATAGGAACAGGAAGTATTAGATGATCACGGCCATCTTTGTTCGGTGAAGATTAGATATGTTCTCTCTCTCACACACACAAACACACACACACACACTCTGAACACAAGTGCAGTCTTCCCTTGAGAATTTTCTATTTTGTACCAAATTGAAAAAGCATCGACGGGTAACTCCAATTGCCGTCAACGATTTCGACTTGATCTTGCTGTGCTACGCTACTTTTCTGTAGCATATAATATTCACAGGTAGAGGATGTGCCTCTGGTGCCTCTGAACCGAGGGTTAAAAAAAAGGTCATTCTCCTCAATTACCACATGTAACAACATCTAAATCATAGCGTAACATTCAGTAGCGTGTGTGCTAAAGCGTCAATCTGAGCACACAGCAGCCCTCTGAGGAAAGTGACTGAGTATTTATAGACTTCGGCCAGAAGTGTCACACACTCAAACTCTCAAACTCTGCTTGTTCCAAGCTCTCAAGGAGCATAATCTAAAAAAAATGGCAGAAACTGTTCAGCTGTTAGGCCTGGGTACTATATATATATATATACGTATATATATATATATGTACATATATGTACGTATATATGTACATATATATAATATATATATATCAGTTTTCCAGATACTGAAAATACACAATGTTCCGATTTAAGAAGAGCTTGAGCTTGCAGTTTCAGAGAGAGCTAGCATGTCCTTATTCTCCTTATTGCTCTTATATATCTTTATAGCACTCCATTGACTTTTCTACATTTCACTACATCTTTTTAGTTTCTCCATTTGGAGTAAATCAGTAAAACACACAAATAGAAGCATCTCTTTGAAGCATCAACGGACATCAAACACAGTGGCTAGGTCTCGATGTTCCAAAGCGTTCCCGCTGCTGTGTGAGGCTAATTGCCGCGTACAAATGACCACAACATCGGTCTAATCCCTGTTTGGATTGGATATGTTTATACTGTATGGGGAGGTGGGTAATGTCATTATTAGTTTTTGTCCCAACTAAACTGGTTACTAATTTATAATCCTATAACTTGTTTATATTTCAGGTCGGTTAACTAGTTCTCGTATTGATGACACCAAATTGTATCAAAAAATGATCCTAGAGTGTCATAAGATTACACAATTAATGTTAACGTTAATGACAGTGATATAAAGCGATCTAAAAGACTTAATGTCGTGCATTTTGTTTGGCTTTCTTATTCACGCTGTTCTGCTTTTATCAAATATCCTTCTGAAATAAACATGTATAGTGCCAGGATATATTTCTAGAAACCTTCCAGAAAATGTAAGAGTTGCTCGAGCATGAGTGTGAGTTCAAACGCAGCCCCGATGTAGTCTAGGTGAAACTCTAAATATAGACGTGTGCGACTGTAAGAACTTGCAGCTTTCACGCAAGACTCTGTCCTGTGGAGCTCCTGTGAAGAGCTGAGCAAGTTGTGTGCAGCTCCTCTGCAGAGCGCCGTTATTATAAAGTGTTGACACTCGCCTGAAAGAAATAAACTCATATCGATTTGAATTAACTTTATCTTATCGCTCACATTCTGCCACTCCTGATACTATGGCTGGCTGCATTAAAGCAGAATACTGCAAGAGACTGGACGCAGCAGGAACACGTTATCATCTACCTTCTTGACAGCTACTAGGTTTAACACTTTAGTCAACGTTCCTGTTTTATCAGCAGTGCTGCTCTTTGCGGATGAGTGTTGTGTGTGGATATCATCCTAAACTCTGCAGAAAATGACAGCACACTAGTATTATTCAGTTCTCTGACAGACTGCAGCTCTGCTTTAATTTTACCCCAGCTCATTTAACTGTCTGCTTTTTTACACCTGGAAGCTACTAGCTAGCAATCGAACTCCTAAGGTAATTAACACAATAGAAAGGGAGACTTTCTCTCTCTCTCTCTCTCTCTTTCTGTGAGTCTGTGCCCATTATAGCCGTAGCGTCCAGTCCTTTGCTGACAGGAAGTAGAACCGGATGTGGTCTTTTGCTCTTGCAGCCCATCCCCCTCAATCGCACACCATCCCCCTCTCGTAGACCATCTAGTGAGATCACAAGAGATCATGCACACACTTGTCCTCATTCCGAAGTTCGATGTGAATGTTGGTGGAAACATGAATCTGAAGACCTGCGTGATTTTCTGCACTGCTCTGCTGGCACGTGATTGGCCGAGATCAGATGAGTAACTGACTGGGTGGTCCTAATAAAGTGTTCGGGGAAACACATTATAAGAACAAATATGGAACTTGACTGACTGTCATAGTGAAAGATTATTAATTATAGTGCAGCCACTGACACACACACACAAACACACACAGCACGCAAGTCCTCAGCAAGTCCTCACTTGATGATTCAGGTCTCTTATGCGTTTTTTTGCGTGCACTTAGGGGATTGAATTAAGCTGGTGTGTGTGTGTGTGTGTGACCTAGTTTTAACACACTCGATGACAGCTACATCTTCTTTGTGAGTGTTTGTTTGTATGCACGTCTAATTGCCCCTCCCCCTCTGCTACCTGGCTTTACCCATGTGAATCCCTACAGGAAATGACACATGTAGTCTTTCTTTCCTCATCATGGTAAAAGCAAGGGAAGCCTCAGAAAGCAGCTCAGAAGTGAAAATGGATAGAAGGAGAGTGAGGCAGTGTGTATGATGCTGATGTGGTGTGACAGGCGAATTGCTCTTGGGAGAAGAGTTACCATGGCGATTCCCCAAGCCCACAATCCATATTTAATGCAACTTCACTTAGCTACTCACTTTTCTCTCTCTCTCTCTCTCTCGCTCTCTCTCTGTCAATCCCTCTCACTTCTCAGGAAATATTCACATTAAAAGGTCATGGTCCTAGATACCTTTTTTTGCTTCTGTGCTTTTTTGCCTTGATTTCCCATAACAGATGCTGTAAGCAATCCCATAATACTGTCGCAGAAAGAGCGAGAGAAACGCTGATCAGTTTTTTGCCCCGTCCTTCATTTGGGACTGTAGTTTCTGGATATTAAATGCAGCAGAAACTGCTGTCAATGAATCTTTAGAATCAATTCCAGCAAACCCAAGGTCACACTCCTACACCCGATTCACCTCATTGGCATCTTCTGAGAAACTCAGAATACCGTGGATTCAGTTTTTTGCTCATTCCTCTGTGTGAAGCTGCACTGAAGCCACTGAAGCTAACGCCAGCCATTTTAAGAAACTTCCCCAAGGCCAGAAAACACATTAAATCTGTCATCACAAGCCTTCTGGAATTGTGTGCATTTTCTATATGAAATGATGGAACACTGTAAGCTGCAGCAAAATAATAGAAGGAAAGGAAAAAGATGCTCTTAGCCTTCAGGAGATTATTAACAACAGCATCGATGTCATATTTTCTATTTTGAATGTAGTGTTCTGTGTGACAACAAGATCTGTGTGTGTGTTTTCTTTATCATTAGGTTATGAGCACCTGTAGAGCTTGGTGATTCAGGAGTCAGACGAGCCAATGAGAGGATGGCCAGAGGTCACATGATCTGCAAAGCCACCATCCAGCTGGTTCTGCTTATGCTGCTGAGTGTGTTCCCGCTCACACACACTCAAAGTTAGTCTCTCTCTCTCTCTCTCTCTCTCTCTCTTTCACTCTCTCTCTGTCTGTCTGTCTGTCTGTCTCTCTATCTCTTTCTCTCTATCTGTCTGTCTGTCTCTCTGTCCTTCTCTCTCTCTCTCTCTCTCTCTCTCCCGCCCTCTCTCCATTTGCCTGTCTCTCTCTCTCTCTCTGTCTGTCTGTCTGTCTGTCTCTCTCTCTCTCTCTCTCGTTTTCTCTCACTCATGCACACACAGCTCAGTACGGTTCTTTAGGGAGGTGAGAACACAGCAATCACACTCCCACGCAGAACAAATCAATCGGTCCGAGAGCGTCTCAGCAAGGTGGTCTCGGCCCACTTCCAAATGAATCCTGGCACACTTTGATTGCAGTGAGAAAAAGACTCAATCCAGCTGCAGGAAGTGAACCAAACCTGTCGCATATTTGTGATTAGCGACTGACTGATTTCTGTGATTTCCACACAGTTAAAGAAAGTCAGACTAATGGATGGGAATGCGCTCAAACACACTAACACTGAAGATGTGATGTCAGAGTCTTCCTCAAGCTGTGGTTGTGTAGCATCACAATTCCGCTATTACACTTACTCACACTTCACATTACAGCAGTTCCACTGCGGCAGCAAAGCATGACCACAAACATTCATCACTCTGAACCAGAAATCTTCATCCTTACTTGAATGTACAGGTTTGCTCACAAACTAATTTAACGTTTTTCCTGGAATATTTATCCAATTTAAAACCTTTATTTTGTGTTTAATCATTTCTGCGTGGGCGTTATGCAGGATTTGTTTTGATATGCAAAAATCACACGGTGTAAACAGGATGTCACGATTTTATCTGGCAAAAATAACCAAACCACACACAAACACTCACACACACACACACACACACACACATTCCACATGCATTGTGCCAAAGCCCAGGTCCACGTAGCTCTTTGTTCTTGATCAGAGGAGCAGGAAGGGGATTAGCGTGTGCATCCACTGTGTCATGCTTCTCACCCACTGACCCGATTAATGCAGCAGCCAGATAGTAAAGGAAATCCAATCGAGTGCATATGGACTGCACAGACTTCCTTAAACAGAGAGCTTTGATCTGATATTGAGTCTAATTTCCATTTTGATTGTTCATTGATAATCACGCTACAGTTCACTGCCTGATGGAAACTAAAAAAGTGAGGAAACAAGTTAAAAAATAAATAAATAAATAAATAAATAAAAGAGACTTTTTTTTTAAATACAGGGTGTAGTTGTAGGAGTGATTGAATAAACATACTGATATAGTCCTCCGTTTCAGATCCACCTCGTTTCACCCGGACACCCACTGATCAAATAGGCGTACAGGGCGGCGTGGCATCCTTTGTGTGCCAGGCGACAGGAGACCCACAGCCTCGGATCTCTTGGAGCAGGAAGGGCAAAAAAGTCACCAACCAGAGATTTGAGGTGAAACCCACACAAACACACACACACACACACACACACAATTTTCATTTGCTGTCTGCTAGTAAATCAGGATTCTGGAATTGAATTCCTACACACAGACCGTGTGAGATAAGCCTAAATGTAGCTGCTGACATCTGTTTCTTGCTCTTCCACACACTCACACACAGACGCACATGTTAAGGTCAGGATATATCGAAACATTACAAAGAAATTTTATTTACCCTACATGCGTGTAGTGCTTGTAGAGTGAACTTTGCTTCATCAGCACTATTGGATATATGGATTGGATTGATGGATCTACATACACATCTATCTCACTGATCTCCTCCGGGGAATCTAGAAAGAGGAGGTGTGTATCAAGTAAATTAATCAATAAAAACGGTCAGATGTGGAACATAGAGGTTAGTGCTATTAGTATTTCTGCAACTGACTCTCTGTGTGTCTGTGTGCTCGCCTTTCCTATTTCATATACACACTTTATCTCTGTTCCTCCATATTTATTTCACACATCTGTGCACCTCGCTCACATGCTGCATCTCTCTCTTTCTCTCTTCTGTCACATTGTCACTGCAGGTGATTGAGTTTGAAGACGGCTCTGGCTCAGTCTTACGTGTGCAACCGCTGCGGACCCCACGTGATGAGGCTATATATGAGTGTGTCGCGTCTAATGAGGCCGGAGAGATCAGCGCCTCCACCCGCCTCATGGTGCTGCGCGGTGAGCACATGCTTTCATTCACACAAAGGAGAGATTTATATCAGCAACTTACCTTGCAGTTTTTTCTTATATATATTCAGCCTACTCGGCTCCATCAGACTAGTTCATAAATCTTTATGGCGAGGAGCGTTCTCCCCAAGGATCACAGACTTAAGAATCCGTTCAAAGCACATTTGGTTCGTACAGTGTTTTGTAGAACAGTCATTACAGCAAAGCAGCCTTATAGCACCTTGTTGCCCCTTGGTACAGGGATTCACACATCATCCTGTGAGTGTGCCATTCTACAGAGAACTTTGTGAGAGTATGCTTATGGACCTTGTGGAAAGATTACAACATGTGGGGCTTAAAAAATGGCATCATGAGTGAGAAATATGTGCAATAACATATCAGAAGGAAAGTTTAAAATAGTGTTAATTTAATCTGACTGTGTTTTTTTTAATGACAGCATCATGTTAAAAAAAATTCATCTTAACCAACTTGCCAAAAAAAATTAAGGGCATTATGTTTGTTTTACACATGCCTCATGTATCTGTGTGTGTATGTGTGTGCGCGCGCACATTACAGAGGACCAGCTTCCTCCCGGCTTTCCGTCGATAGACATGGGTCCTCAGCTCAAGGTGGTGGAACGTTCTCGCACAGCCACCATGCTGTGTGCAGCCAGCGGAATTCCTGACCCAGAGATCACCTGGTTTAAGGACTTTCTTCCCATCGACACACACACTCACGGACGCATCAAACAGCTGCGCTCAGGTACGGCAAGGATTTAGTGTCAGCTCATTTCGAAAAGTCAGCGATGATGTACAGAGTGTGCTCATAATAATGAGTCTTATCAAACATGCACATGAAAACGTCTTATATGATCATGTGACAGTTTTGATCTTTTTGTTCTTCTAGGTTTATCATGAGTAGTTCAGCAAACGGAGAAAAATACAAAACTATTTTAGCTTTCACTATAAGTGTATGTGTATGTTAAGAATTGGCGTGGAAACAAATAGTACTGTAATAACACAAAGATCATTATAAATTTGAAAAGAATCTAATCAGTGTATCAGTATTAATAAAAATAAAAAAATCAAACACACAAGGTCCCAGCATGCAACGCACGTGGGTGAAAGTATATGACTTTTAAAGACAAACTACCTTTAAAGACCCTTCATGTATGTCAGAAAGCATGATAACCCCAAGGATATTTCAGAAACTAAAGTTGTACACAGATTTATTCTTTTTCTTATCACTGTATCCCTAATGCATGTTACGTTTCATACTGTAAGTGTAAAGTTCACGACATTGTCTGAGCTCTTCCAGAATGTCACAAACCTTCTGCTTAGAGATGCTTAGTATGAATACTAGTAATACTAGAAACCGGTGAAGCTAAATCTTTTTATATAACTCTCCCCATTGACACCGGAACAGCGGCAGCTGCTTAAATCCTAGCAGCGACTTTACACTACAGCGATGCTGAATTCTCAATTTGGATTTACAGCAGCTCTCATGTCAAGTCAAATTGAATATCCAAAGCATATTTAACAACTATTGTTGATCCAAAGTGCTGAGCATCGTCATATAGCGTCACATTAAATAACATCAAAAGAAAAGGAATAAAAAAAAAATATTTTCAGATGATACAGCTCTGATGGTGGAGCCAACTACAAGGAAAAGCCCAGGTTTCTTTTTAATAGCTTTATCTGATGTGCATGTACACTATCTTTTATGTAGAAATAATAATGAATATTGGAGGTGCAGCTATCAGGAAAATAATCAACCTCCGGGTCATGTGATGTCACCTGAGACATCCAAACTTTATAAAAAATTTAAAGAAATTAAAATAAATTTGTTATTTCTTAGCTTTGAATTTTCAATCCAGAGTAAAGATGAGGACTGGAAGAAATGATGAATGTATGATGAACGTATGAAGTAAAAAAAATGATGAACATATGAAGTAACACTCATGTCATTTTGTCGTTTCTCTTCATTTTGTCGTTTTATAGCAACCTTTTGACAAAATGGCTGAAAATGGCATTGAGGCCAAAAGATAAACAATTTTCAATCTTTATGATGTGCTAAAGAT
The DNA here is from genome assembly GCA_028566695.1 of Bagroides melapterus. Classification (NCBI taxonomy): domain Eukaryota; kingdom Metazoa; phylum Chordata; class Actinopteri; order Siluriformes; family Bagridae; genus Bagroides; species Bagroides melapterus. Next base: position 7,499,252 of record JAOTRN010000033.1, read on the forward strand.
CAAATCTCTAATATGTTTGTGTCTGTATGAGTCTTGATATTTGTGTTGTTTATGTTCTGTTTTTTTTTTTTTAAACACACACTTACACACACGCACTTTCACACAGACTGTTTTTCCTGTTAAAGTACCGATAAGTGATGCATGTGCTGTCTCTCTCTCTATGTTTTGATCGACAGAGTCCTTTGGTAAGTCAGTTACTTTAAGACACAACACACACACACACACACACACACACTGCTGAGATAACGCACAATCCTAGTACAGCTTCAGTGAACTGCATGATTGTGTAATATTTCACCTAACAATATGACCCTACGCAGACATACCAAATATTTAGACACACACACACTCACACTCACACTCCTCATGTGGACACACACATAATGCTGTGCCCTATGCACTATTAATACACACCCATTCACGTAGAGGTAGTCATGTTCACCTGAGTGCTACCCCCTCACATGTGCTACTTAACTTGTGTCACTCTCACTTTCCTTAACTGTATCACTCAGAGGCTCACTCTCTCACCCCTTACCATCAGAGTACCTACATCTATCCTCTCTCTCTCTCTCTCTCTCTCTCTCTCTCTCCTGTCCCTGTCTAGCTTGCCCAAGTTTTATTGCTCTTCTTTTACTGCTGAATGTTCCAGTGGATTCTCCCTCGAACCCGAGGCTTCCTCGTTTCAGCCCCTTCTCCTATGTGGGTGTTAATCTGCCTGTTTTGAGTGTTAAGCCCTTGTGCATTACTGCAGAAATTCCCAGGAAGGGAATTGCTTCTTGCTCCCCCCCCACCCCCTTCTTACTATGGTCTGTCAAGCAGATGTGTAAACTCATACAGAAGTGAAGGGATTATGTTAAGAGTGACCCATTTAGCACTTAAGACAAGAAGATTTACATGCCCTCTCTCCTTCTTTCTCTCTGTCTTTCTCTCTCTCTCTCTCTCTCTCTCTCTCTCTCGCTCTCTCTTTCTCTCACTGCACTAACTCTTTTCTTTAATCTCTCATCTGCGTTCATTCTCACCCATCCAGGGGGTACACCAATCCGAGGTAAGAGTCTAATGCTAACCACTCCATTCACTCACCTCTTTACTATTTAATCTCTCTCTCTCCCTCTCTCTCTTTCTCTCTCTCTCTTTCATCATTATCTGACCATCACATTCTAATTTTCATTGATTAACCCTGTTAATGTTAGGGGTTGTATTTTTTATACCACATATGACTGTATTATCATGATAAGTATTTTTTAACTATATATTTTCTGGTATTCGGTCAGCTATATAGATACTAATTTGGTAGATACAGTAGATATCAGTTTGCTTGATGTTGAACTACTGAGAACGTGGCTTTAAGAAGATTAATGAATTAATCCACAAACCTCTTGAATGTATCTTGATCATTTTTGTTCTTGATATGTTTTTTTCTTCTTTGCACCACTCCTCTGATCCCTCTGTGGATGCATTCATCTCCTCTAATGAAGCCTCATTTCATCTTTCAGCAGTTTTCCTCTTGGACACTGTCTGTTTATCCTTCCACAAACTACTTTCTAATCAAACCTGTGACTTTTTGAAATTTTCTTCTTAAAGGGGCACATACTAAATATTCAGCTGTGGCACATGGATTTTTTTGTAACCTCTTTGTTAACTGCTTCTTTGTAGCCTTTGTGCATCAGAAGTGAATAGGTTTTTACTATTGTCCTTTTTTTTAATTCCAAACAGTGCTTCATTTTTTTTATTTTTTCTTCTTCTTCTTTTTCTTCTTTATTTTTTTTTTTTTTTTGGCAAACCAGCATTTTATTGCTCTTAATTGTGAACATCTGTTAAACATGCCAAAAAGCCATAATGTTGTTCCACTGTTGTACTAAAGCCTGCACACACACACACACACACATGTTGAGTATGTGAGGAACATCAAACACTTGCACTCTTGGCAGTAGACCAGACTGGATGAATGAAAACCTTTGAATGTCTCTTTTGACAAAGGGAAAAAATGTTCCTATTCTATGTATGTGTGTTTGCGTGTGTGTGTGTGTGTGTGTGTGTGTGTGCGCGCGCTCAGGAGCACTGCAGATTGATCGCAGTGAAGAAACTGATCAAGGGAAATACGAGTGTGTGGCTACGAATAGCGAAGGGACTCGTTACTCAACACCTGCTAACCTCTACGTTAGAGGTGGGTTCAGTAAACAAGCTGAAATATAAACAATAAACACATTCCTCATTTACTCCTGATGGATTCTGTCGATTAATGATGGTCATGAATGTAGTATCACAGAGAAATGAATTTATGGCATTATCATGTTTGATCTGTGTAGGTTTCTGCATGTACTGTAACAATAGAATTTTAATATATGAATAATCTAGACAGATAAACTCACTGAAGCTCTGGCATAGAGAACCAGCTGACATTTGGAGAAGCATCTCCACCAGTTTAACAGCCAAACCATTTCAGATCACCAACATCTTTGTTGTAAATGTACTCTCAGAGACCAGATTTTTCCACGTGAATGGGCTTTTATGAGCTTTCTTCTGCTTGAACTGAGCCAACTTTGTCAAATAAAACTAGTTTAATTAGTAAAATAACACCTTGTGCATGTGTTTAAATGTCTTTCACCACCTGGAGCTAATGCTATTCTGAGATTCACTTTTTTTCTTTCCTGTTATTTTTTTTTCTCTTGCCTTTCTCCTGCCTTCTTTGCTCTCTTCAGAGCTGAGAGATGGTAAGTCCTGTAAATACATTTTAATCATAATCCTGTGTATGACCACAGTCACTGTTATCTAGAATTCACTGCTTATGTCTAATCTCTTTACCATGCATGATAGACTTATATATGCTTATTCCCTACAACCATAACATCATTACTGATGTTGTATTTCATGTTGCACTGTGGGAACCACTGCTCTACACAACTCTAATTCTAGTTTGTCATTATTGATCCAGTGTCTAATTCATATATGACAACAAGCCCATCTTCAGTGCAGCTAACATCTGATCTGTTCTCACCAGTGCGCCGGATCCCTCCACGCTTCTCCGTGCCGCCTATGGATTACGAAGTCATGCCAGGAGGAGGGGTGAACATCACGTGCGTGGCGGTGGGCGTCCCCATGCCTTACGTGAAGTGGATGCTTGGAACAGAGGACCTGACCCCGGAGGACGACATGCCCATTGGAAAGAACGTGCTCGAACTCACAGACGTGCGACAGTCAGCCAATTACACGTGTGTGGCCATGTCCACTCTGGGCGTTATTGAAACCGTCGCACAGATCACAGTCAAAGGCAAGCTTCCCATTCAGAGTAACAGCGACAAATCAATGCATCATTAAACACAGAAAGAAAGTTGTATCTGAAGAAAAACTGAATGAACAAAAAATTCCTGAATATGTGTGGAAAAAACATTGTAGGATTGATGTACTTACCCCAGTACATGATAATTAGCATCCTAACAACATGCTACCACCATCATGCTTCACTCTAGGGATGTTGAGAGCAAAATCGCACATGTTTGATAAGCAGCAAAAGAAAATAAAAATTTAAAACAAAAAATGTAAAAGTATGGGTATTAGTCAAACAATATTGTAATATCAAGCCCCTTTGCTCTCTTTTCCAGCCCTTCCAAATCCTCCAGGGGCTCCAGTTGTCATGGAGCGTTCAGCCACCAGCATAACCTTGATGTGGGACAGCGGGAACCCGCTTCCTGTTTCCTATTATGTCATCCAGCACCGACCCACATCCTCCCACGACCCATTTAAAGAGATTGACGCCGTGGCAACAACACGGTACAGCGTCGGCGGCCTCAGCCCCTACTCGCACTATCACTTCCGGGTCATAGCGGTGAATTCGATAGGCCGCAGTCCTTCGAGTCCTACCGTGGAAGCTCGAACAGCAGAGCAAGCCCCAAGCTCGGCACCACGTAGAGTCCGGGGGAGAATGCTCAGTGTGTCCACGGCAATGGTGCAGTGGGAGGAGCCAGAGGAGGCAAACGGACAGGTGGTCGGCTACCGGGTGTACTATACATCTGATCCTTCACTTCAAGTCAACCAGTGGGAGAAGGAGATCGTGCGTGGAGCAAATTTCCTCACAATACAGAATTTAACACCAAACAAGACTTATTACATTAGAGTCCTGGCTTTTACTGCAGTGGGAGATGGTCCGCTCTCCAGCGACCTGCACATCATTGCCAAAACTGGAGGTGTGTGTTTGTGTGAAAATCTAGCAAACACTGCAAGATTTTAACACCTTTAGTTGCAGAATTGATTTTTCACATGATAAATGAATGACTACATCAGTAGGTAATTAGGCAGTAATAATTATTGTTGTTTATGTATCTCATTTGCTGGAACACATTTAGCTCTTTATTATAGAGGCCTAATTAATAAAACCCTTAGCAGCTTATGTTTCTCGACCACCTTGGTCTATCTGTGCTAATTGTCAACACGAGTAGTTGTTAGATACAAAGGATTTGTAGCAAAAGCACTCACAAAAATGTTTTCTTTAGTTGTTTTGTTTGTTAGGAAACTTTTTGGGAAGTGCAGTTTTTTTATCCATGTGGAACAAAATAGCAGCAGAAAGTGAGTCACAATTGCAGACCCGGCAAGAAGGCAGTGTTGTTTTTTTTTCATTTTGTAATGTTTCCCAGTATTGAAGAGAGCTGTGTATAGAAACGCCTATATTTCTCCTAATACAGAGAGTTCAAATACATTTCTGTCATTTACAGAAAAATGTGTCACTCTAATTACTCACAGACTGCAGTATTTTTTATTTTTTTCATGTTCAGTATATGATATCATTCTCTGTCTCCTTGTCCAGTTCCTTCTCAGCCCACTGAGCTGAAAGCAGAAGTGAAGTCAGAGACAAGCGTAATGCTCTCCTGGCTTCCTCCAGCTCACAGTGGCACCGACGCCATCATCGGATACGAACTCATATACAGGCTCGGAGACCAGCCTGAGCAGGTGAGATGTACCTGAACCTCTGTACCTGCCCACCGCATAGTGAAAGTAAATCACTAATCATGTCAGTCTGTCACGAAACTCCTCCTGAATGGCATGAATCTTTAAACACATTTGATCAGGGGATGTTATGGTGCTGTCAAGTGGCTTGACTGACATAACACAAGAGAAAGCACACAATACACAGTATATTTATGTATGTTGATTTTTTAAATACTTTCTTCTGCAGAAGATCGTGTTCGACCCCAGCTCCAGCTACATGCTAAAGAATCTGAAGCCCTTCTCCACCTACACCTTTCAGTTAGCAGCACGTAGTAAACACGGCGTGGGAGCCTTCACCAGCGAGCTCAGCATACAGACTCCTCAGACCCGTATGTACACACATACACACACACACACACACACAATTGAAGTAGGAAAAAGATCTCAGATTTATACAAGATTCCCACTGTAGCAAATTACTGTGGTATAAGAGGAAAAAAAAACTCTTAGTGTATACTGTTATTGAAAAATCTATCATTAATTACTGAGTTTTTCTCTAATCTGACAGCACCATTGTATTTTATTTATAAACTTAATTATCAGGTTATACATTTAATCATTTAAAGAAACTTTAATTAAAATTATGAATTTTACAGAGGAAACGAAAGCTGTTAATAACTTTAGACCGGTTACCAGCTTGGACCTGGCTTGAACAGTAAAAAGTCTCTCAGGCAAGTTTGTCTTTTCTGAGCGTTGACTGAAACATGTGTACATGAGTTATGGCCCAACACCTCTGTTGACCCTCCAAGGTCAAGCTGCAGTTTTCTGAATGAACGAACCAGTTATGTAAAATTCCATTCAATTTTCAATACATTTCCATTTATTTCCATTGCATAAACACTTTCAAAAATGTTTTTTATTGGTTTTATTGCTGTTTGTTATTTCTTGCTGTTTGATGCATCTGTCTGATAAAATAAGAGAAAACGATGTTTACTCAGGTGCTTAAATCTGAAAACTGAGACTTAAATGATAAATGTTTTCATTTAATCACCATTACAACTCTAACACATTTAACTTGCCTTGACCTCACACCTGATGGGTATGAGCTGAATAAACTACAGCATGGATGCCTAGACCTTGTGTTGTGCTGTAACACAGCTGATTAAACTCACTGGTGAATTATTAAGGCCTTCATGCGCCGAGTGATGAGTGTTAGAGCTGTTACGAACCATGCAGCTGAGTCAGAAGCTGTGGGAAATTTCCACAGTGGGTATTTCGTCTTCCTAATGGCGTGTCTGTTTGACGTGCTGAATTAAAAGAAAACAAGAAAAGGCTCCAGGCAATGGCACACGATGCAGAGCTCATTTCGGGTGAGTCAGGTAAAATATAGAATCGAATAGATATATAGAGAAATGGAAAGGAGGTGGAATGGAAAAGCATGATTGAAGGAGATAAAGGTGAGTTTCTTGTCAAATATTTCTTGTTTGTCTCTTTGTTTTTTTTGCACAGACATGAAGATACTCTTGACATATTTGTGTTAAATAGAATGTTTTATGATATAACACCATGCACACTCTTTGTGGTGTTTGTCTTCATGTTTGTTTTTTATTCTCTTTTCTTTCCTTTTCCTGTCTGAAATTAATGTTGTTTCATCATCATCATCATCACCATTATTATTATTATTATTGTCAACATCATTGTCATTGTAATCTTCTAAAATAGAATAATAACTACTCAGATTTGAACTCACTCAGCCCGCAAAACTTACCCCTCACCACTGATAAGCTCGGATCCACCACAGATCCTGGGGAAAATGGAAATGTCACGTTATAGCTTTCATACACGGAATTACAAGATGACAGAGATGAGGTGTGAATCCTGGATACTCAACAGTACAGATTTTACTGTTACACTGAGGGAAGACGGCCGCTGTTCTATCAACAACAAGCACAACAAGGACACGGAGCTTGAGCAGTTGTCTTTGACACTCGAACCACTTGAATCCATTCTCCTTCCTTTGTTGGGCAACGTTTTTGAAAATGTTTTTTTATTTTTATCAAATTCACATACACAACAATGTTCTTTCAGTGCCCCATGGGCTTTAATATACACTATAAATAAATATCTCATCATTTTTAGCCTGTTGCACAGATATAATCTTGGACTGATCTTCAAATTCTCTCCTCCGTCGTCCCGAACGTTTTTCGTTGTGACGAACAAGACGAAATTTTTCATCCTGTTCTCCTGAAACTTAAACCTTGGAGGCCTGGTTTTAAATACGTGACTTAATTTCCTGTATCCCACAATGCCCCTGGGTTTCCTGGGGCTCCCCTGTGGATGGAGACCTCTACATCCACAAGCATGTCATGGTAAACTCCTGTTGCTGAGAGACTACACAGAAGGATAGGTGTCTTATGCCAGATGGTGGTCTGGTTCCTGCTGAGAGAGTCACAGGTACGAGATCACACACACACATACACACCCCCCCC
>JAOTRN010000033.1:7507413-7518639 GCA_028566695.1 Bagroides melapterus
CCAAGGTTTACAAGACTATACTATCATGGAACAAATCTCTTTGACCTCCATGAACCGTGTAGTTTATAAATCAATCATCATCCATCAAAATATATGAGAAATGAGTTCAGTCTAGAAGATGGTGTTGTGCAGTAAAGCTCTAGTGTGATTTATGATGGTGCCAGTTGCAGTTATTTATATGGCAGACTCCCACACGCTGTAATATTCAGTGCATCCTGTTATTTGTGTGCAAAAATGCATAATAAAGTCTCCTATGTCTTCTCCCCAGTGCCCAAAATCCCTGATCATCAACATTCATGTGGCTCATGCCTCATTGACCTCGGCGTTCACCCCTGTCACCATAACAACAACCTCAGGAGCTCAACATGTTCAAAAGTGACTAAAAGCAGACTGGACTCGACTTTCCTCAAGAGATGCAAAATATAACCTGATCATTCGGTGTTAAGATCAGTACAGTAACAGTGACGGGAGGAAACATCAGATACACAATAATCATACAGTGTGTGTGTGTGTTCGTGTGTGTGTGTGTGTGTGTGTGTGTGTGTGTGTCATTTTACCATGTGCATTTATATTTGTATTTGTCACTATGTCTGTCAGTCCTTCTGTTTGTTTGTGTGTTTTTATTGATTGATTTATTTCTTTTTGGACTGAAGTCCACCAAAGTTGGTCTAAGGTGAGGCACCTGCCCAAAGCTGTATATATTATTAAACAGATCTGATCTCAACTCACAAACAGGTTTGTAAACAGGAATTAATTTGACTCTGATCACATCACAGTGTGAATAAACATCAAGAACAGGATTTGTCCGTTGTTCCAGGTTGTTCCTGCACTCCTGAATCACACTGCAGTCACAGCTGTACCTCCTGATGAATGTTTTTTTTTGTGTGTGTGTTTGTGTTTTAAGTATTTGCTGTGAACTTCCATGTGAAAGCTGCTATGAAGAGTTCAGTATGGCTTGCCTGGGAGCCGCGAACCTCACAGAACAAACCCCCAACCTTTATTGTAAGTACGACACAGTGAGTGTTCAACAAGGTTCAGAAATGAACATCACCTCATTAAAATTCAGACTTTACTTTTCCTTTCCTTTCTCTTTTCTTCACTGACCCATTAGTTCCTCAGGAGCTCTCTGTTGCACAACTATAAATTGTTGTAGAAGGACATTAGTTACATTATTTCCTGTCCACTGTCACCTAAATGAGGATGGGTTTCCTTCTGAGTCTGGTTCCTCTCAAGGTTTCTTCCTCATACCATCTCAGGGAGTTTTTCCTTGCCACCATCACCTCTGGCTTGCTCATTAGGGATAGATGTTAGAGATAAATAGTAACTTAATTTTATAATTTTATAATTTTATAATTTTTTTTTTCTATTTTTTTCTGTTTCTATATTTCTGTAAAGCTGCTTTGAGACATTGTGTATTGTTTAAAAGCTCTATGAAAATAAATTTGAATTTGACCCTTTAGTTATCTAACGTAACGTCCGTGTCTGCGTCAACACAGATCTCATACGGCGATGGTCGCAAAATGGAGGTAGACGGGCGTCTTGGTGTGCAGCGTGTTGCTGAGTTAAAGCCGCAGTCACTCTACACATTCCTCCTGAGTAATAAAGCAGACGGCAGTGAGGGCCTACAGCACCGCTCCGACGCCATGACTGCTCCGAACCTGCTTCCTAGAAAACCTCAACTAGTGGAGAAGAGCAGCTCTGAGAGCACAGCTACGCTGCAGCTGCCCTCCGTGCACACACACACCCCTGTCAGGTCAGCTTCAGACGATTAAAAGACTTTATAATGTTAATGATGATAACGTTACTGCCTTGTACATAAAAAAGATTAGATGGCACCAAGCCAAGTCTGTTCTTGACTTCTATTCAAACATCATGCTTATTATCATGGTCACTTAAGCAGTGTTAGGAACAACATTTTTGTCATTGTACAGCTGAATAAAATAAAAATAGCATATTTATTATTTTCATTAGCTTTCTGTCTTACCCTGTCAGCACACAGATAATAGGAAGTTAATGTAGTGTTTATTCTTATTCTGAAATTCAAATCATTTATTTTATTATTTCACCTGTTATTTTTGTCATCAAGGATGTGAGGTGTGCAATCAGACTTAAGCCTTCCTGCCTTTCAAAGATAGACTTATTATTATTATTTTGGAATTTTTTCTCATTATAAAATCAAGAGCAGCCATCAGGTAAATTCTATGTATTGTATTTATTTTTCTAAACTCACGTAGGGGTTTTTATATGATTGTCGTCCCACTGAAGAGGCAGAGGGGAGGAAACTTCCAGAATCCTTGGAGTGAACCGGATGAAATGAATTTAGATGAGGTACGTTTACAAAAAGATTCCATCGATTGTTATTCACTGCATTATATATAAAAGTTTCTTTTTTATTACGTTACACTTGTTTCAGCTCCTGAGGATGATCAATGGTACAAGCCGATCGGTACGATTACGGAGGCAGGCAGATCCAAAGCCATACATCAGCGCGTACTTCCAGAATCTTCCATCCGAGTTTAAGCTGGGAGACGGCCGTGTGTATGGTGTGTTTCTGAACCGACAGCTTCTCAATGGACAGGAGTATGTCTGCTTCGTGCTGGCTATTTTAGAGCTTGGACAGAATGTGAGTCTCTCCTGTCTCTCTCTCTCTCTCTCTCTCCTGCCCCTCTCTCTCCCTCTCTCTCTCTTTCTCTCTCTCTCTCCTGCCTCTCTCTCTTTCCTGTCTCTCTCTCTCTCTCCTGTCTCTCTCTCTCTCTCCTGCCCCTCTCTCTCTCTCTCGCTCTCTCTCTCTCTCTCCCTCTCTCTCTCTCTCTCTCCTGCCTCTCTCTCATCCTCTTAACATTTGTTGTATGTATGTTTTTTTGTAGACCGTATACTCCACCAGCCCATTTTCAGACCCTGTGGTATTCTCAGACATGGAGCCTCAGCCTATCGTGGACGAGGAGGAGGGGCTGCTTTGGGTTGTGGGGCCCGTACTGGCTGTCATCTTCATCATCAGCATAGTCATCCTCATCCTTCTGTTTAAAAGGTGAAATGAAAGACACAAATAAGGGTAGATGGATTACAAAAGCACGTGGGAGGAACAGTTATGGTGAAGAACAAAGAGGGAGCTTATTGAACTGAATGGATAATTTAGTATGCTATGGACGTCTAATGCAGTGTGTATTTTTTTAACCTTATTTTCTCTCTTCCTGTAACCTAAATACCCAAAAAAAACCAGCAAACCAGACAGGTCAGTAAATTTGAACTGGATCTGTAAGACTGCAAATAAAATACAGAATATTGGCAGGGAGATATAGTGTGTTTGTGATTTCCTTGTGCAGGAAGCGGGCGGAATTAGAGGGCAGAAAGTGCAGCTTCCCAAGCGGTGGCAAAGCGATGAGCTCCCAGCATCCATCAGACCCCGTGGAGCTCCGCAGAATCAACTTCCCAACACCCGGTAATACGCACTGGCTTCCCAACACCTGCTGTTCCCAGGCTGGGTAACACACACTACACAAGCTGCTGCTGGAATAACACACACTCACAAACACTATCACAGTTGTCAAAGTTATGCTCTCTTCTTCCTAGGTTTGCGTTCCTCTGGTTATCGGCGTTTACAAAGTTAGTTGTGGTTGTTCATTTTTATATTTTATATACCTTTTAACTTTCATCTCTAAAATCAGACATGACTAACCCTTTCTGATTGATGAAGCACTAAAGACAAAACAAACAGACACAACAAACACAAAGATAAACTGTCATCTAATGTCATCCGTAATGGAACGAAGCTGCAAAGCTAATATTCTTGACGGCTGCCAAGACACACAACTATAAATGGATTTTGCGATTATGTGATGGTACACTGCCAAATTTCTCTCTCTCTCTCTCTTTCTGTCTCTCTCTCGCTCTACTCTTACTTTATTATGATGCTGCTTTCTGTTTCCTCTGAAAAACCAAATTAATTTATTTTCATTCATGCATCAGGAATTGACACTAAAACCAACAATAACCATCTCTGTCATCACATATAGAGCAGCCTTTGTGTGTAGGCTGTATTCAGGTTCACTCCACTGTGCTTTCCCCAGGTATGACCGATCATCCTCCAGTTCCTATCTCAGAATTGCCCAGTTACATAGAAAGAAAAAAAGCCAACGAGAGCCTGAAGTTCTCGCAGGAGTACGAGGTAAGGTCATGTTCGTGTGGTATATTTTTCAGACATTGTTAGAAATTTGTGTAAGAATATGGTGCTAGCACAACTCATAAAATCTAATGAAAAGTCAGATTATATTCTCTATCAGACTGAGGTCTGGATTTTGATTCAAAAATATTCAGATGCTTGACTTTGAAGCTCTTCAGTCTATCTTTGGCAGCATGCGTCCTCCACCACATTCTCAGGTCTTTTGCAGATTATAACTAGCGCATTCCCATAACTTGGTGCAACTACCACCATGCTTCACTATGGGGACACTGTGTTGAGAACGATGGGCTGTGTTGAAATTCTGCCAACGTACCATTTTGTGCCAAGGGCAGAGAGTTCAGTTTTGGTTTTCTCACAGAGGAGAACCACAGGAGTCATTAACATGCCTTTTAGTAAACGAAGCACTAAGCTGTTTTTTCCTTTTCTCAATGATCTATAATAAAGCTCCAGATTTGTGGAGTGTCTGAGTTATATGCTCTTCAACTCCTTCAGAGTTACTCTTTGCCTCTCTGACTAATCTCCTGGTGGGAACAAGTTTGTCATATATATTTTCTGTAATCAAACCCTGACTGATCATTTTCACAGCAACGCCGGATTTTAATTCTTATGCGAGTCAACTCGAAATTGTGTTATTATGTTTAAGAGCCTAACGAATTGTCATTTATAATTTCTTTTCCCGTTTAGTCTATTGACCCTGGGCAGCAGTTCTCTTGGGAGCACTCAAACCTGGACATTAATAAACCAAAGAACCGTTATGCAAATGTCATCGCCTACGATCACACCAGAGTGGTGCTGTCTAACAATGATGGTGAGTGTGTGCTTGTGTGGGTGTGTGACCATTGTGTAATGGCCTTTTATATACATACTGTACATACATATACGTGCGTGTGTGTCTGTGTCTGTGTTCTTTTTAATATAGATCATGTTTTTTTCAAAGTTGTGTATCATTTTTATAGCTGTTGGAATGAACTATGATCCTTTTCTTGTATTTGCATAGTATGAAAATGACTATTATTTAAAAATTTAACAGTTTATCCTCAAAACTGTTATAATGCCTTGTTGTAGAATGGATTCTCGACATCTCTTCTCTTGCCCTTTGCTCTTCAGGTCAACCAGGCGGAGACTACATCAATGCCAATTTTATAGACGGGTATCGGAGACAAGGTGCCTACATCGCCACCCAGGGGCCCATGCCAGATACTATCAGTGACTTCTGGAGGATGGTGTGGGAGCAGCACACAGCTAATATCATTATGATCACCAAACTGGAGGAGAAATCAAGGGTGAGCAACACACGCACACAGACACACACACACCTGCACACACAGACAAACAAACACACATACACAAGCACACACACAGACACACACACACACACAGACAAACACACACAGACGTACACAAACACAGACACACATGCACGTACACACAGACACAAACACACACGCTCAAACACAAGACACACATGCACAGACAGACACAGACAAACACACAAACACAGACACACACAGGCACACATGCACACACACACACACACGTGCAAGCACAGACACGCATGTATACACACATGCGCAAACACAGACACAGACATGCACACACACACAGACACACATTCACGTACAAACAGACACACATACACACATACAGACACATTCAGGTACAGACAGACACGCACACGTGCAAACACAGACATACACAGACACACATGCGCGTACACATGCACACACACTAACCCTAACCCTTCACACACACACACACCTGCAGACACACCTGCATACACAGACACACACACAGAGCTAACTATCTAATAAAACTGCAGTATAATCAAGTCAGCACTTGTCTTTTGAATTCAGCTTTTGTGTAAAATGCTTGAAAAATATCATCATGCATGGCCATGGATCTGAGAAACAGTTAAAGCTTTTTATTTCCTAAGACTCTTTTAGGAAACATTTACTGAAATAGCAACGGCAGTCAGAAGGAACTCCGTTATGCAGGAGGATTCCTGCATAACGGAGTTACAGAAACAGTCAAGTGACAGAAAGTGAAGAATAATATTTACACCATACACCAGTAAAATATCTAATAGTTTCACAATGATTTAAAATACAGGGCTAGTTAAAAAGGATTTTATTTTTGCAGAAAAGTGCAGTCTATCAGATCTTTTCTTATCTTGGTATCTTAGCAAGTTACAGTATTTTAAATAACAATACGTTTATTTAATATTTCTTATTGAGATTATTATAAATCAGTATAAGAATATCCAGCCTTTTAAAGCAGTTTTTTATCTTTCCTTTTTTTCCTGTTTTTTGTTAGAAAAATTTGAATAACTAATTAAAATTAGAAAACATTATCTGCCGATGGACAAATGAAGCTAGAAATCATATATTTTGTTCACTGTAAATCTTATAATAGGAAACACTAGACATATTTGACTCTATTTCATATTTCAATTTCTGTAGTTTTTTTATTGTTTGATTTTTTTACAGGTTAATGTAACTAACAAGTAATGAAATTTTATTGCCTGCAGTTCAACGTGAAACCTGCAAAATCTAACTTACTTGCTCTGGACTGACACACTGTTGTTGACCAAAAATGGATCAGTGTTGTTATGTGATTGAACTGAGAGGTGTGGCAGGAGATTTTTATTAAAATGGACTTCATTAATACCATTTCCCATGTGATCCAGTCATCCTGTCACGTGACTCAGTAGCTCGATATGTCTGTCTGTTGTTCTCCAGATGCCTTCATATTTCTACTCCAAGGCAAGATTTCTGCTCCTTCATCACTCTGTCACTTGTGCACTCTTTTAGTCTGTCTCTTCCACATTTAATCTTCACTCTCCTTGGAGTCTTTTCCTTCTCTCCTTGCAGAATTTTCTCGGTTTCTCCATAAAGCTGGGATTGATATTCTAATCGTGTTGATCTGGTAGTCACCACTGCATGTTAGGGGAATTAACTTAGAAAATAGTTTGTTTATATCCATAAATACCCCAAAAAACTAAGACTAACTCACAATATTACCTGTTTTTCCTAATATAAATAACACATCTGCACAAGAGACATGACCCAAAGCTGTACTTCCAAGAACTGCACGTATTGTTCTTAGACAAACCGTTTTTTATTTATTTATTTTTTTTAACCAAACAAATTTCTCCAACAGCAAAGACATGTACTGCCTTTAATTTGTAATTAATTATGAATGATTTTCAAAGTTAAGAAACAGTTCTTGGTAGGCAGCTCAAACTTTAGGAGGTGTGTGATGTGACTGCTGATGTGATCCTCATGTGTGTGAGGGGTTCAAGGAAGACTGTTACTCTATGTGCAGAATAAGTGTGATCCGTACTGGCCCAGCCGTGGCACAGAGACGTACGGACTCATGCAGGTCTCTGTGTTAGACACCGTAGAGCTTGCAGCTTACTGCGTCAGGACCTTTGCACTCTTTAAGGTGAACACACACACTCGCACTCTCTTACTAGCTATCCACGACAGAGTTCTCAATGACTATTGCTCTCTCTCTCTCTCTTTCTCTCTCTCTCTCTCTCTCTCTCTCTCTCTATGTTCTTTTCTCTCATACATACACATATAACCTCATTGTGTGTTTGGTTCCTCATTGATGTTCCTGTTGATGTGTGTGTTTTTTGTGTGCACTGAGCAGCGTGGCAGCAGCGAGAAGCGGGAGGTCCGTCAGTTCCAGTTCACAGCATGGCCAGATCACGGTGTTCCTGAACACCCCACTCCATTTTTGGCCTTCCTGCGTCGAGTCAAAGCCTGTAATCCTCCAGACGCCGGGCCAATCGTAGTGCACTGCAGGTCCCGACTCTCACACCAGTACTTTACACAACTCTAGGAAGCGTTAAAGCAGCAACAGAGCAAAGAAAACAAAATTATCTTCTTTAATTAATCTTCTTCTTCTCCAGTGTGGGAAAAATCACATTAACCAGGACATATAGTTATGCAAACAAACAGAATTGATTTTAAATAAACTATAGCTTCATGCATTTAGAAATATAAAAAAATCTTATCCTAAGCTTAGCTTGTAAAAGTATAAACAATATTTACACAAAACAAGGGACTCAAAACACACAACAAAAAGATGGGAATAAAAAAAACAATCTTTTTTGCACTTCTTAATTAATACTGTATAACAGAGTACATCAGAGATTACTTTTTTTTTGTAGTCCAACCCAGAAGGTAGCATCACTCTGATTCTCTTGACAAAAAGCCACTAGGAGTAATATAATAATAGTATCTGTGGCCAACAAATGTTTATGTTTTTGAAACCTAATTATGTGAAAAGCCAAAGTTTAAAACAAACTACACCAGAGTCACATGACTTCAACATCACCAGTTAGAGTTGGAGGTTTGTAAGAGATCATTTGTTAGAGGTTATTAGAATAAACACCACAAGACTGTAATAGATTATAGCATGAAAATATCTTGAGCTCTTGTAAACCACAGACCTCAATCCCATCCACTTCAGAACGATGGAATAGGAAGAGCAGAAATGTGCTCACTTCTGGTGTTTAGGATTCGTTCCTTCAGCACGCTGTTCTTGTATAATATCATTAATTATACAGAAAACATAATTACTGTTGTACCAATTTTTTTAATAACTGTATTATAAAGGAGAGTTTCATGCTTGTGTCTTCTGTGTTCTTCTTCCTCTTTCACCCTCCGTTTCTCTGTCTGTCTGTCTGTCTGTCTGTCACAGTGCGGGTGTGGGGCGAACTGGCTGCTTCGTCGTGATCGACGCCATGCTGGAGCGTGTGAAGCAGGAGAAGACAGTTGACGTGTACGGTCACGTGACGCTGATGCGCTCTCAGAGGAACTACATGGTGCAGACGGTAGAGCAGTACGTGTTCATATATGATGCACTGATGGAGGCTGTCACCTGCGGCAACACAGAGGTACCTGCGCGCAACCTCTACGCTTACATCCAGAGACTGAAACAAGCCGAGCCGCCTGACAATATCAGCGCCATGGAGCATGAGTTTAAAGTGAGTGTGTCAGCTCGGCTCCTGACGTGCTAATGAGTCATGTACACTGTGCTCTTTCAAGTCAGTTTCTAGTTCACTGGAGGTCTGAAGGTGCAGTGCAAACCTGGTGTCATTATTATAATCATCTCTATATTATTCACTTACACACCACAGTGCAGTTGTCTGATTGGTCAGAAGGTGTTGATTTAACCATTTGAAGGAGGTTCTGTCTACAATTTTTATGTTAAATGTGCTTGTTATAATATGTTTTTGTTTCTATAGAAACTACATAGAGGGAGTTTCAACATAAGTAAGGAGGAAAATATATGCGTTAGTTGCCTTGGTGAAGTTTTCTGTAAGTATTTTGCATTTTTTTGAAGGAGTGTCCAGTGACGACTCATTGTAACAGTTCGGGGCTTCGACTTTCTGTATTTTGTTTTATGCTTTGTTGATAACCTACATGAACAAGCTACATATCATCTTTAAATTACTCGTTTTAAGAGAAAGAAAAAAGGAAGTGTGTTTATAGTGATAACAGGAACTATCTTGTTTCATCTTGTTTTCATTCCCAACTTATAAACTCACTGTTAACAGGGTCTCCACCGCTGGCTTAGTGGTTAGTTAGTTTGTCTCGCTCTTTTGGGGTACAGGGGTTCATTTTCTGCCTCTGCCTTGTATGTTCTTCCCCTACTGTTGGCTGAGTGGCAGCTGTAAATTGTCTGTTGTGTTAGTGTGTGTGCTGTGTGTATCCAGAGTGTCCCCTGCCTCTTCTGGGATAGACTTCAGCTAGTCTGCAACCATTTGTAGGATGAAATGTATGAATAAAGGTTAATTTAATGGAATCAACCATTGTAATTGTTGACAAAATGCTGCCTTGTGAGAGGAAAAACAACTTTTTTTATTGTGCTATAAGGAAAACAGACGACATGGTAACTTCAACATTGTTGGTTATTTTCTTCACACACCCCAATACACTGTCAAGTGTTTCCTCTTTTTTAGCATTGCTATTTTTATAATATTTTCTTCTTTGTCACTGGAGTTCTGAAATGTTACTAGACAGACACGATTAATAGACAGGATCTCCCATGATCCATATGTATTTCATACACTTTACATCTTCCTTATTCGGTCCTGTGTTGTTTTTCAGAGGTTAGCCAACGCAAGGGCACACAACTCCCGGTTTGTGAGTGCCAACCTGCCCTGCAACAAGTTTAAAAACAGGCTGGTAAACATCATGCCGTACGAGAGCACACGTGTGGGCCTGCAGCTGATTCGAGGAGTGGAGGGCTCGGATTACGTCAATGCCAGCTTTATAGACGGTTATAGGTATGAACTCGTTTATCACAACCACTGTGAGCAAGACAAAATGACTTTTTAAGATAAAGTATTTTCCAGGATTAGACCTTTGCACGTTACTAAATCTGTATTCACTGTGCCCTTTTCCCATCTCTGTCTTAAAGGCCACTCCAATAATGTATTATCTCAGACTTACATGTACTCTTGGAGGCTTGAGCAAATATGACAGGTAGCATAAAAGGAATAAAAAAGTAGGGTAAATAAATTCTAATAATACAAATAATAGAACTCTGTAATGATGTAGTTCTTTGGCACAGCAGCAACTCCACAATCGGGTAAATTCAGCATGACATTATATATTTCCAGGGAACAGTGAAGAGCAATTACTTTTAGATCCTCAACATATTGTTTCCTCTCAGTGGAGTTGTATAGGACTCTTTTAGTTGTGATTTTCTGTTTGTTAAGTGTAAAGTCTCCTCAGCTCTCGTTCGCTCATTCTCCTTTTGCAGGCAGCAGAGGGCGTATATTGCAACACAGGGTCCCCTGGCTGAGACAGCCGAAGATTACTGGAGAATGTTGTGGGAACACAACTCAACGATTGTAGTGATGCTCACTAAACTTAGAGAGATGGGAAGGGTTAGTTTTACACACACACACACACACTCACACACACACACACACACACACATATATATATTCTATTCTCCAGCATGCTCAGTAAAACCTACCAGCTGTTTTATTTAGAATACTGCACAAATCTGTATCGAACACTACC
>JAOTRN010000033.1:7525907-7540130 GCA_028566695.1 Bagroides melapterus
TATTTATTCATTCATTTTAGTGTATCTTTGTAGGGAATGGTCTTGTACATAATAATGCAGACATCATAAACTTATATCACAAAATTTGTACTACAGATAATATGGTGCCTAAGACTTTTGCACAGTACTGTATGTGTGTGTGTGTGTGTGAATAAAATGAAACACACAGTTGCATTCCCGTCGTTGGTTTTTTTGTTTTCGAAACAACCATAAAATACAGACACTGCTTTTATAGGGACTTTGTTATATCAGGTGATTTTCATTATAGCGGTTGACGTCGGGTAAAAATGGTATCTGGGGTCTATAAATATTTTCTTCGCACATTCATCGCTTTTGTCACTGCACAAGTTTTACAACTGAAAGAGAAGGCATTGTGAGGATCTGCCGAGTAAATCACACACTGATAATAAAACAACTACTGTAGCTTCTAATTGTACTCGTTGTTTGTCCTTTTTATCTTCTCTTGTTCTGCCTGTTGCTCTTTTATGCGAAGTGAAATGACAACAGTGGCCGTTGGCACATCAGTCACGGCTTCATCAAACCCTGTGTTCCAGTACAGCTTTAACAAGCCCTGGTCGACTTCTCCTAACTTACAACTCAAACATTTACACCACGGTTCTGCTTCATCATTCTTGAGTCTGATCGGTTAGAAAGTGTTCATTTATTTTCTACAGCACTGACAAATCAATGGTTGATATGAACACTTATTTTTAGTAACCGTTGAATCACAGAGACACCAAGTTCGATATCTGTAGATGTTTATGGAAGGATTCTCCAGTGTCAACGGGTTGTAACGGTCATGAATAAAATAATAAAGAGAGCAGGAAAGACTGTTTATAGCTGCTGTATGTAGCTGATGACAGAAACTGACCCAATTATAAACGGAATTCCAAGATGAAAATGTTTTGTAAAAAAGAAAGGAAATAAATAAAAGGAAAGAACCCGATCTGGACACCTGGTTATAATACAGCAGTAAAACAGCACTAAGTGTGTATTATTTCCTAGTTTTTACTCAAAGTGCACAAGGTTAGAAGCGTGTAGTGATCAGGGAGATGTCTTATTTAA
Source organism: Bagroides melapterus (assembly GCA_028566695.1). Classification (NCBI taxonomy): domain Eukaryota; kingdom Metazoa; phylum Chordata; class Actinopteri; order Siluriformes; family Bagridae; genus Bagroides; species Bagroides melapterus. The sequence goes on from JAOTRN010000033.1 coordinate 7,526,973, forward strand.
ATCTTTGTAAAGAAGGTGACAGAATTAAAGGATTGTCACTAAAGTTAAAAGGTGAACAGTGAAGTCGACAAGGGGGTGTTAAAGGAACGTATTGGAACACGGCCTCTCCAAGTAAAGAAGCCAGAACAATGAATATTAACAAAATGTTCTGGTCATTATTACAACTACATACCATTAGCAGGTTTTTGTGTACAACCCTTAATTCTTGCCCTCTGATTATTGAGAAAAAAACTCAGTCAGCAACAGGCAGTCTGGTTCAAAGACAACATTGTTGTTGTTAAACATTCTTCTTTAAGCACAAAGTCCCAAAAGCTCAGCAGCAAGTAACATGGGTCCAGAATTAGCATGAAATGAAAGTCAGTCAAGTTGAATTTGTTAGCTTATTAAAACAAATTAAAACCTTTTGTTTGTGTCTTCGGTCATACAGACACCTGAAACTTCAAATACTGCTGAAGTTTGTACAGACACATACTTAAACAAAACTTAAACACATACAAAACAAAAAACACTATAATACAGACTATTGTATGATGCTAAGAAATTTGTATGCAGCATTTTTGAAATGAGGAACAGACAACTGGCAAGAATATAAAAAAAAGAGAGAAAAACCATTGACATCAGGACAACAGCAAATATACCCCTGAGATTATGAGATATAATCCTCGTACGGACGCAAGATGCAGTTGCGCTACTGAAAGCTTGAAGGCACAAATAAACCCCGAGCTCACTTAACCCGGGACTTCACACTGCCCCACCGCTGACTCCGTCCCAATATGCCTGCACCTCAGACTCATACACACAGCATCGCTGACACAGGGCAGGGCGGGAAAAACTGTCAGTCAACTTCCACTGAGATTAAAATCCAGGACATCAGATGAGACGAGGCCGCCATCGAAGGGAGGAGGAAACAAGCAGGAATAAAAGTCTAATTACTTTTTTTTTATACAGGCAGTGATGCAAAGTTTAAAGGCCACTATTTCACAGGTCATCTAAAAATGAGTTTGATAAGATCACAATAATATTATGCAAGAAACATGTCGGTCATTATTAAAGGTGATTCTAGACCTGGAACTGCAACAAATCTGGCTAGTTCCTTCGTTCCTGCTTTTGGCCCCAAAAACAAGCCCTGTCCCCTCGTCCGGAACATTAGAAGGGAATGATATCTAATCTAATCTCTAATTTCAATGACACTTTATCTCAATATGTTTTGTTTGTTTGTTTTCTGGGCTGATATCCATAGATTTCACATATTTTTACATTCCAAACTGCATAAACTTCCTTTAGACCTGTTTGTATGTTTTCTTAGGAATAAACTCACACTGCCCTTCAAATATCAACCCAAGATTCGGGTTAATTGAGAGAACCTGTTTAAAAAGAGAAGCTAATCTCCTGTTCCTGGTCACTTGGTGATCACGAGCCCTGGATTTAAGGCCGATCGACTGATAGTCATCGAGTAGAGAAAAGAAAAGGGTGAAAAATAGGATGCAGGACTGGAAGTAGCGTGATATTTTTTTTTCCTTCTTCTGTGATATTCTTCTCTTCTCTAGTCTTATTGTTCTACCCCAAACATATATTTCTACATAGATTCATTTATATATAGATTTCTGAATAACATTGAGTATTATATTAAAACAAGACTCTTCCCCAAAGGTTATTATGCACAATATATAAATGTATCTTACAATACTATACAAGGTTTAAGTCACAATGATCATTACAGATACATCCAAGCACTCAACACGTTACCTTTGGTTTGAAGGTTAGTTTACGATAAACGTAATGATGATAAAGAAGAAAATAAAAATGGACATCGCTATGATGGAAAAAAAATTCAAGTTTGAACACTTTCACACTATTTATACAAGTGTGACACAAGCCCCAGGCTGCACGACACAGAATATGTCACATGTAGACTGAGAAAAGAGGGGGGAGGAGGCAAGCTGGGGATTAGTTCAAGTTTCTCATTCACTGTGTGCAAGTCATTTGATAAACTGCTACAGCTCGTACACCAAGCCACGACTCACTGAAGGGGATTGCAAAGTGGCAGGCTGCGAGAAGAGGATCCTCTCCTCCACTTCCTTTTCTCGTACTGCTTCCCACTTTTTCTTCCTTCTTCCCAGCAAGGAGACAATAAAGCCGAGCAGGAAAGTGGTGCTGCACCTGCAGACGTGTCTTCTGGACGAAAAAAGAGCACGAGATCTCTCCTTTTTCTTTTGGCACCTTGATTCTTACTCTCTCCTTCACTCTTGGTCACTCGCTGTCCGTCTCAAGCTCTGTGTCGGACCACTCGACGGGTGCGAGGCGTCCGTTTTGTTGTGCGTACTCGATCACGGCTCGGTAGCAGAAGTAATACTGGTCCCAAGTCTGGATGCTGAAGGCGCGCTGAGTGCGCATGCGCCGCACCGTCTGCTTCACATCCACCGTGGCAATGTCCTCGAGACGTGAGAGACAAATGTCCAGAGTGCAGAACGTACCTGTGAGTGTGAGAGAGAGAGAGAGGGAGAGAGGTGCTGATTGATTGATGGATGATCTACAGTATGTAGCATGGGTGCATGTTGCTCTGGAAATAAACAGAGGTATATGAACTTACCTGTCCTTCCTATTCCAGCGCTGCAGTGTACGACTATGGGAGGACCTCCAGGAGGTCCTGTCCAATCAGGAAATATCGTTCGCAGCGCCAGCTCCTGCCTTTGCTTCACCTCTGCCCGGAAATCCAACATGGCTGACGCAGATTTTGGAACCCCAAAATCCGGCCAGCTCATGTACAGATAATGAGACACCTCTCTACACTCACCAGTCTGTGTGAGAGACAAGACCAAAAAAAAAAAAAAAAAAGACACCAAGAAAATGTTATAAAAGAAATAGAAAATTATTATTTTCCAATAAACATGCATCCACAAAGGTTTTATTCCTCATTTTTATATATCTGATCCATTAGGAAGGCAAGAAGGATAGTACACAGACAGGCAGGTAGATATGTAGGCAGGAATTTACTGACCCCAGAAGGGAATATATTTACAATTTATATATTCCAGATTTGGCAGATAGAAACATTCATTAAGGTTTTCTACTAATGATCAAAATAGTTCAGTTCCACAACTATTCACAATAAGTATACAATTCAGACAGCAGACTGACTGACACACAAACATAAAGCCTTCCCATTACCTTGTGCAGGAGGTTTAGAAAAGAGGAAGTCTGTACCTGACTGTTAAAGAGCTCCAGATGTGAAAGTTTAAAATCCTGAAACATCTCAATGTGGACGTTTCTCACCAGGAAGTACCCATACTCTTCTGTGCGGCCGGCTTCCAGGGGCCAGTACTGTCCACACTTCACTCTGCCTCGCTCCACAACTCTAAAAGAGAGAGAGAGAGAGAGATGGAAAGAGAGAGACCCACAGATGGACGGAGAGAGAGAGGGGGAGAGGAGGGGAGAGAGAGAGAGAGACGGACAGACAGAGAGGAGAGAGGAGTTTAAACAGACACGAATACTTATTAGAATATTAGAATTTAAGCAAAGATATTTCTCAGAGAGAAGTGATGGAAATAAGTGAATAGTATTCATAGTATTAAGTTTCAGACATGTCTACCTTGTAGTCATAACAATGATTAACACCACTTGCTCCCAAACCATTCGCCAAAAATCACCATATGTTTTTGGCAAAGGCCCTAAAATCAAAAACAGAAAAGTTATTAAGGCGAACACAAACACTATAATGTTCATCACTGACTGACATTGAGCACAATATTTAACACATTTTAACATCTACATGCTATCAAAGGCCATGATGTCAATATAGGGAAACAGCTTCTACACAGTCCACAGATTCCTCAAGGTTGTGATGCCATGAGCATTAAACAGATCTGCAACTGATGATGTGGGAATAAAGACTGACTGAAATTACAGATGTCCAGTATAAGTTAAGTTTTCTCTTGAGGTTTCTTCCTCATATCATCTCTGTGAGATTTTCTGTCACACTTTCCTCTTGCTTGCTAATTAGGGACAAAAATGTAATTGATGTAAACCTATAAAGCTTGAATTGATTTTTACTGTTTCAGCCTGACACGAAATGAACATTTCCAAAAGGTCTAAGTACTACAAAGAAGCAGCTGAAGCGAATTTTCCCCGCTTTCTTACCCTGAGTAGCAATGTACGCATTCTTCATCTTGTAGCCGTCCATGAAGCTTGCGTTAATGTAGTCTGAGGTCTGAAAAGAAAAGCAAGACAAAAAAAAGGAAGTCAGACTTCAATGTATCCTTCTCAGACCTTACAGTTAAATAGAAAGAGCAGTTAAAGAACACAATAAGTATATAAACAAGTTTTTCTAGGCTGTAAATTCTCCTGTGCTAAAACTTATTTCAAAGGAGTTGCACTGTGTACATTAGCTGGACTTTTATGTTTATGTGAAATTCTCCCTTCTTGTACACCTTTATGTATGTACAAAAACAAATGTAAAAGAATGTAATTTAATAAAAGAAAGAACACCTATTAATACATTTAGGTTGAAATCAGGTTAATAAATAATTATTTCCTTTAATCATAATCCAAAAACGGATTTTGTCTGGCGTAGATTTTGAGGCGGATCATGTTTCCAACAGTATTGGATTACATGTGTCCAGATTAAAATGAATATATTATAACTAAAAGTCAACTGAACTCAATGAGTATATCTGTATTAAATAAACTCTGAGATGCTTCTCAGCACCTGATGTAGTATTTGATGTCGATGTGCGATGCAATGCAACAGATCACAGGGACACAGTGAATAAATTTCACATAACACAGAGAGTCTCTCGGTTATTTAGAGATGTTAACCTTCTTTTAACTGAAATAGACCTGCTGAGAAACTGAAATAATCTATTCTAATATGCTGAGTGTTGAAGATGCTGCTGACCTCATCGTCGTCGTCATTGAGCGAGCAAAGTCGAACACGGGATTCGTCCAAGCAGAGCACGTCACTGTAGCGGTTTTTGACCTGGTTTGCTGGTCTCCTGGTGAGGCAAACATCACAAAGTTAAGGTTTTCACATGAATCCAAAAGTTTGTCTGAAATCGGGGGATATAAAATGAATGACCTGATAACATGAACGTGTAATGTGATAGTTGTAGAAAGAAACCTAATAAACCTTCCTAATGCAAACATTTTCATAATACTAATGTTTTCTTTGTTGTCTTACCATTGACCTCATCTTAATACACTAAGCACCACCACCATAATCCACTCATCACCACCAATCTAATACAATCTTTCTTCCCTCACCATTTTAATACTTATCACTACTACTCCATTACACTCTTCAATATCACCAATACATTCATTATCACCCTAACACACTCACCACTACACTCATCACTAGGGCTGAACGATTAACTGCATTTGCGATAATATTGCGATTTTTGAACCGCAGAGGCTGCGATCCATCACGTGACATGCAAGTACTTCAGTTGTGTGGGACTATTTTGCCTTTAAAAAAGAAGATGCTGCACAGTGTCAGGTATTGTGTATAGGTATAGTGTTGCCCTGAACATTTATGTGAATCTATCTAAATATTGTTTTGGTTATACTACAATGATTTATTGCTTGTCATTGTTGAATAATAAAAAACAAAGAGTTTTCAAAAAAATTATCGCAATTGCAATATTGGTTAAAAACAAACAAACAAACAAAAAAAAAACGCAATTAGATTATTGCCATCCTGAGGCATCCCGAGACAAGACTGACCCTGCTAGAATCCTGAGGCATCTAGCCGTGTACCTGCTATAGTTGGTTCTGCTTCATGAATCTTTCGGACATTCTAATTCAGTGTCACCCAAATGAGGATGAGCATTTTTTCCCTTAACTCAAGTGCATCTTACATCAATCTACTCATAATAACCTAATGTTGGCTTCATGATCCTTATTATAACATTACTTAACATAGTATTATCACTGATTTATTACTTATCACCATCAGTAATCTAAAACATGTCATCAACCCAAATTATTCATACTCATCCTCACTTGGAGTAATCAAAGGTTCCAGCAGGTGGCTCTTTCCGGATCTCCTCGTACTCCTGGTAGATGCCTTTCTTCTTCTTGTTTTTGACGTGCTGCACCAGTTCTTGCACAGTCATTCCCCCTGGTTCTGATGTGTGTAACGATGCCGTTCCAAGTGTCCAGTTTGTCTCATAGGCTGGGCTATGGGACAGGGGTGTTGGCCTTGATGACTTCTGAGGAAGGGGCGGAACGCCATCTCTTGCTTCAGCTTCCCCGCCAAGGAAGTCAGCTTCTTGCTCAGCACCATTGCCATCTCTCCGGCAGTCGTTCATTCCTCCCTTTGATGCCGACGAAGTATCTGTGTTGTGTTTATGGTGCAGGGGTGTATCTGGGGGTGTATCTGACTGAGGGGGTGGAGCCTGACGACCGTTGGCAATGTTGGCATTTGAGCCAAGTGGTGTCAGACCGTTCCAATGTGTGTGCCGGTGGTTCTGAGGATTAGCATTGCCGTCATCAAAACTGTTCCCAAGCAATGTGGCACCCGGGTTGGCGTTGGCCGTCTGATTTTGGTCCGGGCAATAGGAGTGCAGCAGGCCATCTAAGCAGTCTGTGTTGCCATCAGTTGAGTTGTTGAGGGTCGAATTAACACATGACTGGATCCAAGCCATGTGGCTGTACTGTGACGAGCCCCCCAGGTGTTCCGGGAGCGAACTGACTGGGATGTGATTAGCCAGTTCATGAGCTTTTACTGTACACACCTAAGATGAAGAAAAACACAAATCATCAACCAAGGGACCATTTAATTAATATTAGAATTAGCACAGCAAATTAGCATAAAATTAACAGATCATCCTTTAATAATTGTCAATTTAACTTACAACAAGGATTCAAGTAAGATCTAGTTTTCAAAGTGACAAAAAATACAACAATAAATCTCCAGACACATCTAAAGCTCTACCACTGCATGGTGGTGTCTGCTCATTTGGCAGGTCATTAACATCTCATTTGTTTAAACCACCGTGATATACTCTAATTGTTAAGTTATTTAAGTTAGGATGTGAATACTTACCCGTTCTCTGAGTTTCTCTCGCACAAAAAGACGCAGCACAGCAAACGGCGCTCGAAACCAGAGTGGTGACGACACGATGAAGACGCACTTCAACCTGGCAGGAAAGGCTCCCTAGATCAAACGAACAGAACAGACATTAGTACTGATGCTAAAGACTACAGACTGCTTTCTCTTCTTCATTGGACAAGAGTCAGTGGGACACTTACTTTGAGAAGGTTTAAAATTTTGACACAGAGTTCATAGTCAAAGTTGGCGTAGGTAGAGTTGGTCATGTCGTAGATAAATATAAGACCATCTCTTTGTGTCTGAATGCTAAAAAAGACAAAAAAAAAATGCAGATGCAGGCAGGTTTATTTAAAAAAATAAATAAAAAAAGACAAAATGGGGAGAGAAAAAAACAGTAACAATAAGAGCATGTATATAAAAACTTGAGTGCTTTAGATAATAAGTTTAATAAAATGCCTAGTGACCTGCTTAATGAATCCACATTTATTGGTATTCTGAGTAAACAGCAGTGAGGAAGCAGATTTGTGTTTGAAACAGGGCACAGTTTCAATACTTAATGTGATTTCCTGTTTCACTTCTGATAAATACTCCTAAGTAGCTGAATTGTTGTGCAGCATACTCCCACCTGTACTTGCTGAGATGTGCATGAACACCTTTTCAGTTACATCACTCATCATGACAGATTATAATTCCCTTCCATTTTATACATTCAGCTTTTTTCTTCCTTGGAAAACACTTCTGTAAACTAGCTGGTTTGGATGTTTACTGAGGGGAAAAAAGGGGTTCTGAAACATCAGGGTGCAATTACAACACAGATTCATTTCTACTGAACTGAGAACAGTTTCAGTCTCTGACTCTACCTCTCTATCGCTTTGTCCAGCTGATAGATGATGGCTTGAAGAACAGCCTTATGGGTAGTGATGTCAGGACGGTGGAGTCGGGCAGTAAAGAGCGCCAAGGCTGCACCCTTAACGTCTCGCCCTGGCTGTGCGCACACACACACAGTATAAACACTAATAAGATGATTATACGGTGTTTTTTTAATCAATTTAATTTAATTTAATTTTTAATTTTTGTTAATTTGATACTAAAAACATAACTGACTCACCAGGACTGTAAATTTGCCACTTACTAACTCCGTCCTCAAAGGTTCTTCATTTGGATTAATATTGTAGATCCCTTCCTTTATCCTAGTATTCTGAAGAGATAAATACAGAAATACAAGACAGACAGACAGACAGACACAGACAGAGAGAGAGAGAGAGAGAGAGAGAGAGAGAGAGAGAGAGAGAGAGAGAGAGAGAGAGAGAAATCAGAGTCAGAAGTCAGAGCTAACATGTATCTGATTTTTTTTTTTTTAATGATCTAAATATTAAAAAAAGATCAGGTCTGTTATGTATACCCAACTACAACTGTAAACAATGTCTGGAACAATTATACACTCATTTTTCCGTCTCAGAATTTTAGATCCAATTTTAGTACAGCTGGCAGTTCATTGTTTGGCCCAAAATAAACTGTAGGATTAAATTACTCCATGCTGCTGAAGCTCACTCCTGCAATTCACAGAATTCATTTTTAGTTTGTTTTACTTGCAGAATGTCCGCCATTTTAGGAAGCTGTCCAGGCTGCAGAATGCTGTGAAATGATCCTTAATAGTATTTTCATAATCTGTTGTACCAGCATACTCTAGACTAGACACACTCATAATGCAGTGAGAAAGAAAGCCTATTCCCATGACGGCCATTGATTTTTTTTTCCTTCCATCACAGAACTACACATGGAGCATGATGGGTAATTTAGCCAAGTGGTTTGAACAAACAAATCTCCTGAATAAACAGACGAAAAAGGTACGCCACGAAACATCTGTTTTGTTTTTTTTATTTAACAACATCTGTTTATACACACGTGTACAATGAGCAGTTTATATCTCAGAATGAAGAATGGGATCAGGATAGCAGACATGAAATAACTGACTGAAGAGAAACGGTACAGTGTGTGTGTGTGTGTGTTTAAAACAGAAATCAAACTAAACATGTGACAGAAAGTCTTTCATATGGAGTGTGTGTAACATCAGTAAACTGAGACTGTGTCTTTACCTGTAGACTGTGCATGTGTGTGTGTTTTAACCTGTAGCCTGACTGTGAGTGTGTGTGTCTTTACCTGTAGACCGTCTCTGTGTGTGTGTGCATGTGTGTGTGAGTGACTTTCCCTCTAGACTGACTCTCTCTTGCTTCTGTGCGTGTGTCGTTCCCTGTAGACTGACTGTGTGTGTGACTTTACCTTATAAGCCTGGAAGAGGTCTATGGCTCGGGAGACGTCAAACTTTCGTGCCATGAGAAACTTGACGGCGGTGATCTGACTGACGAGGGTGGCATTCTGCGACTGTTCCCGACATCTTAACTCAGCCAGGAACTCCTCCACCGCCTGACACACAAACACAATATTCAACTATGTACTATAATACAGTTCATGACCAGCTGTGTTCATGTCAATGAATGCAAGTATGAGCAAAACACTGAGATATCGGTGTGACTGTGCAGTGCTTCAGAAGCAGGAAAAGTAGGATAACAGACTGAAAAAAAAGAGAAAATGGTCCACAAAGGAAAATAATTCAGTTTGTGTGGAAATCTGTAACGTGTAAATCCTGCTGCGTTCTAAATACAAATTATTACAGACAATGAGCCCTAAGTCATTCAACTCTGAACAGAGGAATAACATGGCTCCTTTGGCTTGTTGTGTGCGTTTGTGTGTTTGCGTGCATGAAGTGAATCGTTTTCTTGGGCCCTGAATCGACTTTTTTCCAGGTTTCAACCCTTACGCATGGTTGTAGACTTGATCTCAACAGCGAATCATTTTCCTGCATAATCTCATGAGAAAGAACTTAATTTAACATGCATCAATAAATCTCACTGACTAATCATTTGGTCGAGACCATGTTCTTTTTAAACACGTCACACAAATGGAGCATAGAATCTTTATCCATAGGATGACAAGAGAGCAGGAGACCCAGATCAATCAGGAAGATAAATACACAAAATGTAACGAGTGTGTTCAAACTGGAACTCTGCAATTTCTGTTTCTCAAATTCCCACATCAAATGATCAGAAACTGAAATATGACTCATGAAAACAATTCCGCATTGTCTCATTAGGAAAGTGACAAACAGCAACAGAGAGTTTCCAAACTTTAGAGAAGTATGTAGATTAAAATCATGAACTGCTTTTTTCTTTCACATCTCATTAGGAGAATTCGGGGCTAATTATTGCTGGGAAAGTTACACAACCTGCTTCATTCAAATCTGTCCAAATAAGGCAGCTTAGAAACTAGTGATAGTAGAAAAAAAAAGCAAGACTTTTGGAATCGATTTGAACCATTGGTATTATACACTGCTCACACATCTGTGTACAATACCACCAGCCAACAAACCAACCAGAAAAGTTTTCATCAGTGATATGAAGCTTTCTGTAAGTAGATGCTTATTTACATTTATGGAGCGGGTCTCCCGTTGGTCTCATTCACTCCATAACAGTCTGGATGGAGGGATTTCTGAATGCTGATGCAGCTCTTTTTGTCTTTTGGAGGAAGAAGGTTTCATTCTGCACATAGCTTCATGTTCGAACGTAATGCGTCTCTCCACAATGCTGCTACTACTCTGGGCTGAGAGCTGATGGTAGAGCGGTTTATACACTGTCGATTAATTAGAATGCATGTCTGATGGATGAGCTTTCCTGGATCAGGAAGAGGCAGGTACGTGAAAGTAAAGTCAGAGAATATAACGACGCTGGTCAGCGTCTCCTAGACCTAGATCATAAACGCTTAACCAGCATACTGTATACTGTAATCATCATCAAGACAAGCAAACTGTAAGCCAAGCTAAAATGAGATTTGTCTGGGCAATATGTCCCATCCAGATTCGCAGGTGCTGGCCAGTATCATATCTGTACATCCCTAATTTATCTTTCTGTATTTATTACAAAGAACATCTGTGCCCTAGTCCAAAGTTGAAGTCGGGGACAGTTACAGAAAGTCTTTCATGAATATCATTATGTACCGTATAACCGAGCATCAAGACAGGAATCACTATTACAGGGAATCAAATAATAAACTCACTTCACTGGCACTAAACAGAGCAATAAAAGAGTATTCAATAAACACGTTTAATAAGGCATTTCGTCCCTTTAACAAAATGAAAAAATGTCTATGAAGCGTTATTCTGGCTTATGTGCTGTACAGACGAGACTCGGGGAATATCTGAGTAGAATATATTTATAATCTTCAGCAGGAATGTGCATGACTAACAGGCAGACTGTCTCCAGCTCCATCCGTGTCTCAGGTTCAAGCCCAAATAAGCTTCTGTTAAATGTGTAGTGTGCTAGATAAGAAGCTTTTAGCGTTACTGTACACCCCATTTAGTAAACCTACACAGTGAGCAGAGAAGCAGTTGTCAATCAGCCTTCCTAAACGAGCCACTTAGCAGACACGCTAACAGGCATACGAGGTTTTAGCTTTTCAGAAGGCTTGGCACATTTCGCGTTTTAATTAGAGGAATATTATATCTTCGTGTCGGTCATCAATTATCAGCTTAATTATCAAATATAAGCGCACAATTCCTGGGAGAGTAGTTAGGCTTCTAGCATGCGAGCTGCCGAACACGGGTAGCTAGGCTAACGCTAACGTTAACGTTAACGGCTAGAAAACAGCAGCTGGGCCGCGTCTATCACTACAAACTATGAACCATGCGAAGGAAACAGTCAGTTTTCATACTCGTCAGTTACAGTACAACTTAAAAACGCTGATAATCCGTAACCATCGAACACGACTGAGGCAATAAAACATGCATGGGGAAAACGTGAAGATGTCTTACCACCTCTTCTTGGGTTGTCAGGGCTTCCGCCATCTTGAAGCCTGAACAACGTTTACGGGCGCGCCCTCAAGTGCCATCGAATGAACGCGCCGCTCATTCACGAGAAAAGGAGCGCGCCTTAAGGGCACGAAATTCATTCAATAAAAAGTACTAATAGTGTAGAAAGCATTACTAGTTAATAGACACCGAAAACGAGCTAAACGAAACACTGGTTCTGCGCTGGAGCATCCATTTCTTTATTAATTGTTACAGCTAGGGTCAGAAACAATACGCGAACATAATTTTTAAACGGAGTAAAACGATATGAACTATTCATCTTATGATATACTGAATAACGTCAGGAAGTAGGCCGGTTAGCTCAGTTGGTTAGATCGTGGTGCTAATAACGCCAAGGTCGCGGGTTCGATCCCCGTACGGGCCACGATCGAGGTTTCTTTTTAGATTTCGATAGTAACCTCACGTGTCGACTTCAATTGAAAAATGAATTCAAAAAGAGAAGGAAAATTCATGCTTCAGGGTATGCAAATGAATGTCTCAAATTTTAAATGAATAGTAAAAATAGATTTTATGTATAACACGATTATCAGTGACCTAATCCAATGATGCTTATGATATACAGTACAATCCAAGAAGTTAATACTTAAAAGCTAAACATAAGACAATGAGAGACCTGTAACAGGAAGTAAAAAAAGAATAAGAAAGGAAAAAACAATAAGTTGCTGACATATTGCAAGCTTTGGAGAACAACTTGAAATCAACATTTTAAGTAAGGATATGTTGGCTATAGCGTTATGAAGGTGTTTCACATGTCAGCATTATTTAACATCAGTTCATTGTGAAATTCAATTACGGATAATTTGATACGAAGTCAAATTCACGTTTGCGTTTAATTTTTTAATTACAATATCCAGGCCAGGACAGTTTGGAAAAAAGAAAGCAATGAGCAGATAATCCTTTAACTTTCTTTTCATTAATCACAATTGCTACAAATAACTCATTAGCTACAAATCTTTTGTTCCTTTTGTTCTCTGTCACCTTGTAACATGATTTATTTTATATTTTTATAGTTTAATAAAGTACACTTTTTTTTTTACCACATTATTATTATTAATTTCAAAAACAAATCACTGAAACCCTTTTGCTTTTAAATTGTAATAATAATTCTAAATATAGCTGCAAGCAGCGATAACGGGCCCAAGCACGTGTGCCATCACCTCCCGGGTGCCATCGCCGGCCGGGTGCA
>JAOTRN010000033.1:7543009-7555157 GCA_028566695.1 Bagroides melapterus
ACTTATGGGGTACATAACAGGAAACGGAAAGTAGCCTGGAACACCCTGAAAAGTTTAGCTGTATAACTCGTACACACGTGGACATATACTTATAAAATTTGGTAGACACGTAGAGGGACTGAATGCAAAGCTCAGTGCACCCGGCCGGCGATGGCACCCGGGCGGCGATGGCACACGTGCTTGGGCCCGTTATCACTGCTTGCAGCTATATTTTTTCTTATATTTTTCTTATATCTTTCTTATATTGTATATTTTGTATTTTGTATTATACAGATCTTATTCTTTCTTAGTTAAATTTGTTCTTTCTTAGTTAATTTTACTGCATATCGTACTGTGTATGACTGTGTATGTGACAAATAAAATTTGAATTTGAGAACCTCACCAAATTTTCTTGCATCCTCTTTAAATGGAGCAAAACTTCTACAGATATATATATATGATATAAAATTTATTTGATTTTTTGTGGAACTTCATGCACGTGGTATCAATGGATTCAGTGAAACAGCTGATTTTACTGCATTTTAAACTGCATGTTAAGAAGAATCTTTGGATCTCTGTAACCATCATTATACGTGTTTGCTAAATAAAACATGATATCCTTTTACACATGCACTCAAAGTGCTTGAACCTCTGTGCATATTGCTATATTTCTTCTTGTTTTTATCATCCTAGTATTTTTGAAAGTATTCACGTTTGCCTTCTCCAAATCAAAACCATCTCACCTACAATGAATCAAACAGTTTTAATATATAATGTAAAAAAAAAAAAAAAAGAGATAGCGATAGAGAGAAACATTCACTAAAGGCAGAGAACCGAAAAACAGCTTTCATGTTCTTGTTGTTATTCTTGAGTAATTAGAGGCTGGAGACTCCGGCACGAGTGGAACGCTCTTCCTTCTTTCAGCTTTGTTTCCTCTTCAGCATTGCAAGTGTTTGCTTCTGTATTTTGTGTAAAAGAAAATTAAGACGTTAGTTCATACTTATGATGAAACTGGAGTGGGGGGAAAAAAAAAAATTCCAACCTAAATTTCCAAACTGACAGAGTTGTGAGTTCATCGCATACAGTAAATAAATTTTCATACCTTTAAGAGTAATTACTTCTAGCTCTTAATTTAGCTCATAAGACATATTAGTTGGTTAAATCCGTAACAGGGTGCACTGTTCACAATTGTAAGGAAATAATTCTACATTACATTAGTAGCATGTTACCCGGCTAGCTTGTTGCTAACAAAGTAGATGCTATCATGGATCAAATCTAACTTTCCACATCGACGTGCAGCTGACACTATAATGTAAATATAAACAACATAAAAACAGTGTATCAAGGTGATTTTTGTGAGGAATTTGGAGTATACTTACTGGCCATCTTGATTCAAAATCACAACAACTTCTTCCTCGCTGTCAGAGAGGACCATCACTTCATCTGAGAGACAAAACAATCTGAGGTGTACAGACTAAATAAAAACATTAATATTCAAGCCGTGCTATAACTGGGCTTCGGAGCAGGGTTTTAGATCCTGGGGTTCAAATCAGGGTTTACAGATAACTCGACGATATGTGTCTGTTTCAGGACGTTTTTACAAGCACGAGTACGTTTATCAGACACATTACCTCCCTTTTTCTTCTGCTCGGTTACATCAGACATCTCCTCGTCATCTTCCTCCAAATCCCATGTGTTCTCTAGCCCCTCTCCTACCTGTCCAGTTCCCGTGGCAACAATGACAGGGGAGGGCACGCTGATCAAAGGGTCAAGGACAACAGAGCCTCGTTTTAGTCTGTTAATCAAACTGCTCCTGTCTTTGTGATAAATAAACTAAGAAAAAAAATCAGCTGATAAAGATACACTTCAGGAGGAGCTTCCGCACTGCTGATGATGCTGTCAGCCGTCGCCTGGATATCCGACGTGTCCAACGGAGCTTCCTCTCTCGTCAGGACTGTGATTCGCTCTTTCGCTACGGACTCGGCGAAGCCAAACTTGCCACCTTCTTTCCTGTTGATGAACAAGATGACGGTTCAAAGGTTTAACCTTCCAAACGTACAACAAGCAGTGCAGTTCAAGCTGTCAACGCAAACAGAAGCAAGAAACTCATGCGAGAGTGCAGTCAAAGTGTGTCTTTCACCCATTTATTTGAAATAAAATTGTTTTATTGGTCGTATGGAATCAGCTCAGCAAACTGAACATAGGTTATAACAGCGTGTGAATTTCTCTCTCTCTCGCTCTCACACACACACACCTTTACTTTACCTGGCTCGTTGGTCATTTTCCAAGGCTTTAGTGATAAGCTCTGTGATTTCTGATACTTTTACACTGGCTATTTTGCTGCACCTTAGAACCTAAACATATGCACACACACACACACACACACACACACACAGACACACACAGACACACACACACAAACACACACACACACTATTTCAAAGCTAGGCATCAAAATTACATACCTAGCTAACACTCAAATTTTTCCACTACACTGAACAGATTTTCAGAACAAATACACAACAAAAAAAAACAACTCTCTTTCTTCAGCTCAATCTTTCCATCTTTCTCTGTCCATCTATTCATCTCTCTATCAATAACCCTGTTTATCCATCTCTCTCTCTTTCTTTTCATCTAATACACATTCTCACACACCCCTGTACCTGGTCTTTGAGTAACATGATACCTCCACTGGACTGAATGGAGCAGATCTCTCTGTGTTTGTTCATGGCTAAAACCAAGAGTCCGTCCATGACCAGCTCCTCTTTCTCACACGGATCCACCAGCAAATACGACCTGCAGAGAAAGTAAGAACAAGGACACACAAATTCCGATGGTTCAGAAACATGTAGACAAACAGATCAGATCTGCTTCAACTTAATAAAACCAAAGAAATCTAACTGCAAGTGCATCCTGAGTGCAGCTGTAACATGGGGTTGTTTTTTTTGGTTGTATTTTGTTTTTACCCCTGCTGGAAGAAGGCGAAGCTCACACAAATAGGCATGTGGTAAACACTCAGCGGAATTGGATCCCTTTCTTCTGGGCTGAACTATACAAACAAACACAAAAACAACAGCTCGGTCATCCGGTGTAACAGCAGTAAGAATTCAACTGGACTTGGGTGAGAATCCTGAAGACAGGTGTTCGAGAACATAGTGTTTAAACACTGGGAAGGTGTATTTCAGAAGTGTTAATAAGACCACGCTCACCACAGTGACATCTCGGCCCTGGATAGCAACCTCAGGCCTTTTGAAGTGACAGAGCGCTGATATGGCTGCAACGCTCGCAGCGTCCATCAGATTCCCGTCATGATTCAGAACGTGAACGTCCACACGAATCTGCCACACCTGTCCGTCAAATCAACAACACGTCCATCACTGTTAACCGATGTTAACTAAAAACAAACACACTCTCATCACCTGGAATAGAAGAAGCTTTTATTTGTCACATCTACAGTATAGCACGCTGAATTTCTTTATTTCACATATGCCTTAATTATGAGTCAGGAAGTCACTTTGGTCAAAACGAGATGGAGGCAAACCTTTATTAATTAACTACAAAAAAATTCAGCAAGACGCTACTTCTAGAAAATAAAGATGTACACTGATTGCAGAGTATTTAAAGCCTTGTAAAGTATTCTATTTTTTTTCCACTATGTGAACATGTTCTCAGTCTGGTTTCTCTATCACTGTATGTATGTGTCATATGTGTGAATAAAATACAATACAGAACAGATTGTAAGCAAGAAATACAGTACATACAAACAGCCACAACAAAAATAACATTATATAGCATCACTGAAGGTGGCACCTTTTCTCCTGAGATCACACACAAGGACTCTGTGTCGATGCATCTGGAGTTCCTCAGACATCTCTCAAGTTGCCTGTTCAGTGTCACTAACAATTCGGACTGTCTACAAAAGACGACACAGTCTATAAGTGCAAATACAACGGACACGTCTATAATAAGAACACAGTTTAGGAGACCTATGTGAGGATGACGAGACATACCTGTTGGAGTGAAAGCCAGGTGATGCCATGGGAGAAAGCTCCAGATTAAAAAACATGATGCCTTCAGTGGGACGGGAATCTTTCGGAGGAACCAACTCACACAACACCTGAGCCAGCACCCTGAGGAGAAACATGCAGATATGTGCATCAAAGCTCTTTGTGCATAATGCATCACATACCTTGAGATATTAACTGAGTATAACTATAGCATAGGTTGTTATACAGATGTTACATAAGCAAATGTTTGTTGTAGCACATTACCTCGTTTTCCCAAGGCTGACTGTACAGCAGCCATAGTCTGTACCAAATGTGATTTTTATATTGCGGTAGTCATAGGTTTGCCTTCCATCCAAACGCTAAAAACAAACAAAATTTTAATTTTGAGATTCTAATATAAACAACAAATCAAAAAAAGAAACACTTAAATTTACAGGCAGGACCCCTAGTAAAGTTTTAATTTACAAACTAGACACATTATATAATGGTGCTCAATAATATAATACAAAGTTTTACATATATAAGATTTTTATTTCTTTCAAGTTATTTTATATAATATTATATATTAAGTTATATATAAAGTAATTGTATGTACTGTATATAGTGAAACTAGTGAAAAACAGATTTTATTTAAAAAATGTAAACAACTTTCCGAAACATTACAAGAGGAATCTCAATTGGCTCCCACCTGCTGAACAAATAGTGCACTAAGTGTGAAAGCTATTATTTCATGCGCCATGCAGAGCTCTTATACAGGGAGAAGTTCATCTGGAACCATGTTTATACTGAGGGCTAAACCGGTTAGCTGGCGAAAAAAATTCAGTTCACTTATTGCCACTGTGCAAAACCCACGCAAAGTTTTTATTTTTACCTTCTTTTCCTGAATAGCTTTAAGAAGAAAGACTCTCTCGCAGTTTGATAAAGGCGTTTCCCTCATATTTGCCGCTATTATCTGACAAATGTATAGATAATTTATAGACTAAGTATCTCACGTTCTTGTAAGCATGAGCAGCCTTATGCGCGATTTAATGACGACAGCGAGGCAAAACAATGGCGCGCAGTAATGACGTATGTCCCGGCGTCCGCTTCCTGGTACCCAAAAAAGGCCCCCCAAAAGATCTATGGTATAATAGGGATTATGTAAGGGTTAGTTATAATGAACGTGCTATACACTTATAGGTGCAATAAGAGGGATGTTTAATTTTAATAAAATGGTTTATTTGACTGAGAGACCCTAGGCTGCAAAGTGCGTTAAACAGCGCCACCAGTAACTTGGTGAACTTGTGTTGATTTCTATCATTAAAAAATATTTTATGCACCATATGAGTTTGATTGTCAGGTATCCACAAAAATTTGACAATATAGTTTACAAACTCTTAAAATATATAATTTTAAAGGTAATTGTATATCCACAATCTGTTTTAATTTGAAAAACATTTTACTACATTACATTATTTACAAATGATATTTTATTTTCCAGTATATTTTGGCAGCAGAAATAATGAAAAACACAAGATCGTGTGAACGTAAAATACATCTTATACTACTATGATATACATCATAATTCTCTTTCACAATTACACGAGCGTCCTAAAATCACCAGATGCTATCAGAAATGGGTTGCTTTTGCACAAAGAATGCTAAAAGCTTGCTTCTGTCAGAATTAAGACTTCTGATTGCTTCTTGATATAATTAAACACCATCTTGATTTCAGAAAGCCATAAATGTTTGATCTGTTGAGGGTAAACATAATAAAACGGTTTATTTTGTTTCAAATGCAAACTTGTTGCAGGAAATATGACCTAATTCACTGAATAAACAAAAAAGAACTTTTGGGTTTTTATAAAATAAAAACATTTTTTTTTACAGGCGTTTATAGACGATGTAGAGCTTTTTGCAAACCTGATTTATGTATCATGCATTGTTTCTAATCAGACATACAGACATCATTAATCACCAGCCTGCAGACTGTTTTCACGAATCATAACCTCAGTTTATGAGCTGAATACAAAGGCAAAAAATGATCTCTTTATCCATTCATGTAGTTTTATGACCTCTGATTGTCCGTGGCCAGAATTTGCATTTAGGCAGATGTCCTTTTTAAACCAGACACCAGCCGCCGGTGTTACACCTCACAATAGTAGTTATTGTGAGCTTTATAACGCGCAGCTCGAGCCTCTCATATGTGCGTTATGATGGATGATATGGCCGGATGCAGAGGCGCTTTGAGATGTGAGCGGTGTCACGTGACCCCGCCCTCTTTGCACTAGAGCGCACGTGGTCAATCATCAATCATTTTATTTCGCTGTTTAGTATCATTC
This sequence comes from Bagroides melapterus, assembly GCA_028566695.1. Lineage (NCBI taxonomy): Eukaryota > Metazoa > Chordata > Actinopteri > Siluriformes > Bagridae > Bagroides > Bagroides melapterus. The sequence continues at coordinate 7,549,317 of JAOTRN010000033.1, forward strand.
ATCTCACACAGAGCGATGAGCTGCAGAGAAAACATTATTTCTTCATTATTGAGTCAATACAAAAAAAGAAAATTATATTTTCAAACAGGTTTTGAATAAAAAGCTTGTACATTACTCATATTTCAGATCTATTTCAAGGTGCAATTAACTCATAAATGATTAGGCATTAATGACCAGTTCAAATGGATCTTTTTGGATTTTTAGTCCCCCTGTATAATGTCCAATAACATTCCAATAACACAACATAATTTCCAATAGAATACAAGCAGAGTTCTAATAATATTCTATAAATCAATTAAGATCATTCATGACAAATTAAAATCCAATAGGATGGGGTAAATAAATACAATACGGTAAATGAAACGTTACACAAAAATATGGATGCCAGTGAAAAAAGCAACACATTACAGACCACTCTTAGACACAATACAAACATAATGAAGACTTTTGGCATTAGCATGCAAAATAAAACCAAATATGAGGACGCTCACTAAAACTAAGTGTACCTCAGACTGTTGTTTCATGCCAAATACTGTCTTTTTATATTACTACTGTTCAATCTTTTCTGTAGTATTTATTGAAATTTAGAAATACTAACATTGTACTGTATTTTAAATGCATCATTGGTTGACAACATTTCAGTGCATCTGCCTAAAACTCTGTGTACTGTGCAAATAATAAATAAACTCAACATGACTATTAAATGAAAACTGTAGTTGAGCTGGTGAACAACAACAACAACAATAATAAGAATAAATACTAAAACACGTTGCAGCTGCTTATAAACATATTGCTCTCTGTAGCTGCCAATCTGATTAACTTTCCAAGGCATTGCAATAATGACTGAGTAAGAAGACCTTTTTTGTCTGCTTCCCCTCAGTGCAGGCCAGTGATGGAGAAAGCCGTTTGCTGCTGTGAGCTTTTTGTTATGCAAACACAGCTGAAAGGGAAGAGGGGGGTCACAAAGCAGGTGACACTTAAAAGCTCCGCTCTGAACCACAGGACCAGAAAGTGTGCAACATTCCTTCTCCTTCTGATGGATTTCTCCTGCTTGGACTCTGCAGCCTGCGAGCAGCAGTACCTGATGGGAATGACCAGCTTTGCTTCAGACTTCGGTTCATCCAGTCATCCCTTTGGAGTTCCTGTCAATTTTATCCAGAGCAGAGCTTTTCCTATTCTTCCACGACCATGCATCCTGGACAACCTAACAGATCAACCAAACTCTCTCTGCATAAAAGGTAACATAAAACACTTAAGAGACAACCTGTCCTGTAAAAAATATTCATGAAGATCCTGAATAGACATTTAAAGTCCTGAATGAACACTTGTGATTATAAAAACTAAACAAAAAAAAATCACAGATTTGTTTGTATTTTTATTTAACTAAGCTGAAGTTCTAAGCTCTCTACATTTTGAGATGCTTTTCTGTTCATCACAGTTATGTGCATCACTATATACTTCCTGTCAGTTTGAATCAATCTGGTAATCTGATCATTATCATCTAACATCACACACTGGATGTTGTTCATTTTTTGCACCATTCTGCCAACACCAGAATTCACAAATCTTTCATCATTATGATGTTGGAACTGAAGCTCACAGCGTATAGCTGTACGTTAGTATGCACTGTGCCTCTGCCACATGACTGCATGATCGAATAAAATGCGCTGTCTAGCAGCAGTGACAGCAGTGGTGAAAAGAGTACTGAAAATTTGTACTCAAGTACTGGTACAAGTACTGTTGCATTGCTGAAATGATACTCAATTATATGTAAATGTACCGTATAGTAAAAGTACATTATAGTACTCTTTATAAAAACTACTCAGAGTACTAGTTACTTTTTGCTGGTGATAACTGCTGATCAGACTGCTGATAATCAGACAAGATAAACAATTTTTACAAAATACATTTAAGATACTAAAAACACTTTTGAAACTTTATAAACAATATTTACTTGCTAATTAATTAATCTAGTTGTGCTATCCAAGTGCACCGAACCGTCAGGCATGGTTTATACACGAATCACAGAACAATACTCCTAAACACATTAATAAATAAATAAAACAGCACACAAATAGAGTGGTAAGTTTTCTTAATGAAATGTGTTTTCTTATTAGCGGCTGAAGTTTGTAAGCCGAAATCACAGCAGATGGCAAACGTCAAAAAATAATCTTTTACTTGAAAAGCTATCACAAGTTCAAAACTGTCAGTTGTTCCTGTCCTTCTGGGGACATCTTGCTCCCACAATGCATTCAGGTCCTTGGAACATTTTCCTATTATTAATCACATTTTCATAGATCCAAACTATTCCCTGGCACATTCTCTGGCATTTCTATAGTGTGTGTGTGTGTGTGTGTGTGTGTGTGTGTGTGTGTGTGTGGGAAAGCCAGTTTCTTCCTATTATCATAATAGGGTTTTTTCTTTAACACCTTCACCACAATTTTATATTTTGAATTTCTCTATTTATGTAAAGCTCCTTTGTGACATTGTCCATTGTTAAAAATGCTATACAAATAACATTGAATTGAATTGTTTACTGAATATCAAATAAAACAATAGGGTGTATGCTTTTTGGTAAAATACAAATTATACAAATTATTTGTAAAATATAATTAATTGCTCTCTTATTTTCAATAAGTGATTTTTAAGCTTGTTTGTTGAAGCTGTGTTGATTCCAGAGCTTATCTTTTGGTAACACTGGGCACAAGATGTAACTATTCACCCAAGATAGCATGCCAGTCCATCACAAACTACCTGGGGCAATATTTTGGGGGGCTGTGGGAGGAAACCAGAGACTTTAGAAGAAACCCATGCAAAACGTAGGGAGAATGTGTAAAACTCAGACAGACGGTAACTCAAGCTCAGGATCAGAGCTAGGACCCAGGAGCTGTGAGACTCCAATATGACCTGCTGTTCCACCATGCCAGTCTACTGGTTATCATGTTAAATTTAATTTGTTTACAGTATGTTTGTCAGTTCATTAAATTCATCATTCAAGCCCATGGTATTTTGACATTGTGTACGACCACAATAAAACAGCGTAAAGAAGTGAATTTTAAAGGTGTTCATTTGTCATTGGGACTAATCATGAAGCAGATGATAAATCTATAATGATGCTGTAAATAGTCAGAATATGAACATATTAAAGGGTTAATCCCTAATGTTGTGAAAGGTCAGAAGAATAGAGAAGAGAGTATAAGGAACTCATGGTCTCAGTATATTAATTATATACTTTATAAACCTTATAAAATTAGGCACACTGTCACCCAGACCGTTCCATATTTAACAAAACAGTGTAGCAAATTTGGTTAGAAACAGAAACCCAGGTTGCCAGGTATTCATGAAGTCCAATATCCACTCAAGGAGACCACACACACACACACACACACAAAGAGAGAGAGAGAGAGAGAGAGAGAGAAAGAGAGAGAGAGAGTCCTGCAGTGTATCAAAATAGAACATAATCAGAGAACCTTTCTTCCTGAATCCCACTTTGAGACCCACGGCACTAGAAAATGTGACCGACCCGAGTTCCTCCTCTGTACAAACATAATGAGACCATCACCAAATATTACAAAAAGCATTTCAAAAAATGACTGTGGAGTGCGTATCCGTATGTTGCTAAAGTGCTAGATCTGAGGTTTGGCAACTAGGGTGTGGGCAAAATGGAAAGACACCTTTTCACAAAGTTAGTCATAATATATACAGAATTACAAAATGTGTATTTTCAAATAATATGACAGTAAATCGTACTCTTTGTAATCATAACTTGTGCACGAAAGTACATGCACTGACTGAGCTGCGACTTATCGCTATTCAGAAATACATGCTGCACTCACACCACTAGATGGCAACAGTGTACTTTTTTGTTGAATGTTTTTCTCAATAAAACATCTCAACTCCTCTTTCCAAAACTGTACGGGAATAAGACAGCATATCAACACCAACACCAATGTATATTGTTGTGTATCTGGGGATATCTGACATGTTTTGCATTGTGGGGACTTTTGGTTGGTCCCCATAAATAAACTGCTTTTAATAAAAGGAAAATAAATAAAATAACCAGAGACAAAATCTTTCCTTTTTGTTTAGAGTAGGTGTATACACATTAATAATTAGCTGCATTACTATTTATGATGGTGAAAGGTCCTTACAAAGGTTTGTGTGTGTGTGTGTGTGTGTGTGTGTGTGTATACAGATTAGTAACTGTCAAAAAGTAAAGACGAGTGTGTGTGTGTGTGTGTGTGTGTGTGTGTGTGTGTGATATAACATGCAGCTGCAGGTTGAAAGATTTTACCTGTCTCTTCTCCTAAGGAGATACACACACTCCGGGCACTAACACAGATCACAGATGAACATCAACGCTAACAGAAACTGGAAAGTGAAACAGAAACAATAGTTTTAGCTATTTCATGTTATTGTCTGGCTGTTATGTAATGCTCCAGCTGTGAGTGCTATTGACCTTTAACGACACGGTGCTCTGTAGCAGCAAATATTTTTTTTTATTTGTGAAGTGAAATACCCTGTTTCATAATTAAGTTAAATTACATTTAACTATTGTTCCAGCTCAGAAACACTCTCATCAGAAATAACAAACAGGAAGCACATCACAGTGTGGTCACCTCATTGTGCATTTTTAATCACCACCACACTTCCTGTTACAAGAGTTAGAGCTGCCATGGTCATTTTCCTGCTGGGTGGAGTTCTGGGGGATATTCTTCATATGGTGGTGGAGCAAATTGTCTGCTCAATTCTTGTGCATAGGTGGACCGGAGCCCTGTAACTCGTCCCGCGTCATCTCCATCACTTCGTCGTGGTTGGTAGTTGGGTGGTGCTGTTCTGCCATAGAGACTGATTGATTGATGGTACTGAACATTCCCAACCACTTTCTCATAACTGAGAATCACGATGCCCACAACGAATAGCACCGCGCCCACCAGTAGCTCTTTATACTCACAAATAAAGATTTTGCTGCTTCATATGCAGCTGGAGTTGGTGGACGTCTTCCTTCCCCATATGTTTAGTGATGAACTGTCTAACGCTGCCACGGATGTTCCCTGTACGTTCCTTCGAACGCTCATTCGGACAGTTTGCCGCTTGATCTTCGGCTTTGGTACTGATCCGATACCAAGTAAACGCAAGGCCAGTATCGCTGATACTGATACCACTATAGATACTTTTTTACTTTTAAAAGCAAGCACTTGAAACTATTTTTCAATTGTAGTAAAAATAATTTATTTAGATAACACTGGCTAAATAACTTATTTTAATATACAAATATATTCTTTTTATTAATCAGTCTGCTAAAAAAACAACTATAAAAACTAACTAATTACACTTTAAAAATTAACTTTATCTAATGCTGAAGATCTGCTATGACTAATTACTTTCGTCACCACTATAGCATACCTGGATACTCTTTGCCTCTCTGAAGCTGTAAGGATTCTGCCAGTTCTATTTCAGTGCCAGTGTTCTATAAATTCATCCCACTCATCACTATTTCCTACCCAAGCTTTGTGCGTATGTGCATTCAAAAAATACGTCATGTTTTATCATCTTAGTATCCCGTCCATAAATCCATAATCATACTACTGCCAGTGACTTGCGGATTTACCGAGGTGTTTCATAGTTTTTTCAATTCAATTCAATTCAATTTTATTTGTATAGCGTTTTTACAATGGTCAAAGCAGCTGTACACAATCAAAGACAATAATGGAAAGTAAGAGTAGTGAATCAGTTTGTCCCTGATGAGCAAGCCGAGGGCGAAAGTGGCAAGGAAAAACTCCCTGAGATGGTAATAGGAAGAAACCTTGAGAGGAACCAGACTCAACAGAGAACCCATCC
>JAOTRN010000033.1:7579881-7594371 GCA_028566695.1 Bagroides melapterus
TACGGATGCCCTTCCCATAGGTGGATCTCTCCACTCGATGTTTCAGAGAACCGGGGTTACGACAGTAACCTATTGTTTTCTCTTTAAGCTTGCGTCAGGACCGCGATTTCTCAGGTGAAATAAAAAAAGACGTGTTGATTAACGTTAACAAGCAGTGACGTGCTTTGTGGAAGAGTTAAGATTTTAAAAACAACAACAACAACAATGATCTGTTTAGGCCACACCCACTTCAGTTTTAAATACAGATAAAGATATGGACAGTGGTATTGCATCAGTGTGTTCTGTTTGTAATAAAGAAAATAGCAGAATATATTGTACCTTAATGTGCCTATTAGAAGGCTGATTAAATTTGGGCTGGCTGTATGGTTTCGGTGTCAGTAAAGGCACAGGTCTGGATGGAGCAGGTGGAATCCAAACAGGTGAGAGAGGGACGTCAGGGATTTGGGTTGGTCTGATAGGAGAAAGAGATGATTCTAAGGTTTTGGAGATAAGGGAAGGTGAGTAGAAGATGTCTGGAGATTTGGAGTCTCTGGAGAAAGTCTCTGGAGAAAGAACTGGAGAAAGTTGTACGTCTGATGTTTTGGAGTCATGAACCAGGGAAAGTTGTACGTCTGATGTTTTGGAGTCTTGAACCAGGGAAAGTTGTACGTCTGATGTTTTGGAGTCTCGAACTGGGGAAAGTTGTACGTCTGATGTTTTGGAGTCTCGAACTGGGGAAAGTTGTACGTCTGATGTTTTGGAGTCTCGAACCGGGGAAAGTTGTACGTCTGATGTTTTGGAGTCTTGAACTGGAGAAAGTTGTACTTCTGATATTTTGGAGTCTTGTGCTGGTGAAAGGGGGATTTTTGTATTTTCTGGAGTTCTGTAGTCTTGGATAGGTGATAAATCTGGAGTGTTGAGGTGACTGTCTGACATTATACTCTGTGTTATCTGTTTAAGATTCCTGTCACTAGAATCTGTTTCTATTTCACAGAATATCTCGGAAAATTCGGCTTCTTCGTTCAGCACGTGCGCAGGCTGGAGTGTTGCAACAGAAGGGAGTTTTGGAAGCTGGAGTTTCTCCAATATGGTGTCACTGATGGTGAAGCGGAGGGCATAGCGCTGTAATATAGCTGCTTTCTCCTCCGGAGTCGAGGCTTGGCAGTATAACTCGTGCAGCTCCTGCTCTCGACGCTCCCTAGAGCAAATACAAATAATTCTATGACTTCAGAAATAAATAGACTTTATTTTCCATGCTTTATATACAATGTAGAATGAAAGACAATCCAAGGACATGAGAACATGCTGAAATACTGTAGATACTGCACACTGTAGGTCCACTTTTACTCCAAATATTCACCATATTTAAATTAGAATTGTTCTGTTTATGAACCCAAACTTCACGTTAAATAAATGTATAAAGTTGCAGAAAAAATTAAATAATGCTAATTACTTATTGCTGTAGACACAAATAATCTTATTTTATACATAATACATCATTTTTTTTAAGGAGAATGAAACAGACAAAAGATAGAGAGAGAAAGCGAGAGAGAGAGAGAGAGAGAGAGGATTCTAGTGATATTGATGATCTCACTTCTCCTCCACAATCTCTTTGTAAGTCTTGATGCTCTTCCTGCGATGAGAACCTCCTTCTGATGTCAGTTTCTCCATCATCTTCCTTTCCTCCTCTTTCCTAATCAGGTCCTGAGAGGCACTGCGCCTACGATTCTTCCATCGAGCTAAATCCTGTATATCCCCCCCCAAACACACACACACACACACACAGGTTTTCAGGATGGTGGTTTCTGGGGAATATGTCAGACTGCATCCCACATCACCATTGCATCGTTTATTTCTTACTTATATAACAATATAAAGATAAATAATGTATGGGGTTTCATCCACAGACAGACACAGATGTAATATACTGTAGATACTATTTTTGAAACATGTAGTCTTCATTAGGCTGTGACTCACATCCTGCCACTGGTCCTCCTCCTCTTTGAGTTTGTTGTACTGGTTGTGCAGTCTCTCGTGTCGTGTTTGACTGTGTGGTGACAGCGAGTCCACGTCGTCCTCTTCATCACGCATGTCAATCAAACTGACGCTCCTATAAACAACAAACGACGGCGGAACAAAAAACGTTAACATACGAACGCGCAAACCCAAGGCCATGTGCAGGGCCGAGACCTTGAGTCAAGGTTTGTAGGTTCAAATCCAGTGCATGGTGAAGAATGATGAGGAAATGAAAGAATCGGTCCAAAGTCAGTAAATTAGGAAAGAGTCTAAAATGCATTCTCAACACCATCATGCTGATGTGTAGACCAGAGTGTTTACGTCCTAGTGTAGATGCTGACTTGAGATTAGATCAGAACATTTTTTTTTTGATGCATGAGCGTAGGAGGTTAATTTCATGCAAAAGAATTTCGTCAAAGAGAAAGGCACAGAAAGAGAGAGAGAGAGAGAGAGAGAGAGAGAGTCAACAGTACAGAACAAAAACAGGCACTTACTCAGTTTCATCAGAAACACTAGAGGACTTGTGACTGACTCTAGAATGTTAAAACAGTTAAAGGAAGAAGATTGTGAGCTTTGGATGAAAGCAGCAATACTACTACTACTACTAATAATAATAATAACAATAATAATAATAAAACAATAATAATAACATTAATCATTGCATAGATGCTGAAAATCCAAATAACAGCTTCTTTTCTAGATCAGACTTTCTTCAGATTCAGACACAACATAGAGCAATGTGTCCCCCATGCACCAGCATCATATAACATACAGTTACTATTAAATTACTCAGATTTGAGTAATAATTTATCAAATCAATGCATTTTCATACGTAATCCTGAAGTCAGTCTCCTGCAGAGAATATGCGTCTCAACAGAAATGCGGCTCACACACTTCAGTTCAAACACACGTGATTTACAATGAGTGGGAACAAAAGTGAAACATGAGACATGAATGACTGTTAGTCATCAGGGAAATCTGTCACATTACACAGCGAACGCATTTATATTCGCTCATTCAGTGAAAGCCGTAGTTACAACATTTAACAGCTATATTTCAACTCTCAGACTTTTATTCAGACTCTTTTATTTGAATGAGAAAAAAAAATGGTTGTTATTGGATTGTTGGCTGCTTTGGGTTCAGACAGGTCATATATGTAAGTACAAGATGGAAAATGTGTAGTTGTTTTGATCGTTTGTGTGTGTGTGTGTGTGTGTGAGAGAGAGAGAGAGAGAGAGAGAGAGAGAGAGAGAGAGAAACAAGGTTAAGGAGCTCCTCACGTCAGGGGAAAAATATCACCATCCAGACAAAACATGTGCCGTGCATCAGGGTCAGGTAAAGGTAAAGTGCTTTGTGCCTGGGCCCCGCCCACAACATCAATTTCCCTGCCCATCATGCACATATCTGCTTTCTGCCCATCCAAAATTTGAGGGCATTTTCTAGGCATGTCATCATCTTCTGCTGGGGGTGGGGTCACAGATCTAGGGGTGGGGCTGAGATTGTAGCCATGGTTACTGAAGCAAAAGATGGGAAGAGAAATAACATTTTGAAGAAGCAGCACTCCGGTAATTCAAATTCAAACACAGATGCTGAAGTTTATTTTTCGACAAAAATGATTTTTGATTAGTCACAACAGAACACGTACACTCGGGTTTATGCTAGAACTTCATTGTCAGGATTTCAAAACTCTGATCCCGGGTTAGGTTATCCTAGAGTTAAAGCATTTACTACAAGTATTATCCAAAATGACTTACAAGTGAGGCAAAATAAAATCCAAGGCCAGAGGATGTTCCACTGCACATATTTCCAGAACTTTTCAGAACTTTTCCTAACCCTAACCAAGACCTGCTGCAGTGGCTCCACCACATTACACCACAATTTACAGTATACAGGTTGGAGATGCAGACAGTAGAAGCAGAGTTACATTCCCAGTTAAGTTCCAGTTGTCTCTACTGGTTACAGTGTTCTGGTTTGCACTGGAAAATCCCCTACGTTTGACTAGAAACAGTAAGACATCTGAAGAAAGGTCAATACATCTGAATGGTTGCAATAACTCAAGGAGTGCTACACACACTCAGGAGTGCTACACACACAAGTCACAAACAAGTCAAAGCAACAGAGCAGCCAGTACAAACATTCAACCACAAGCAATGGTCAGGAAAATCCAACCTAAATCCACAATGTTTTCCACACAAATCAAGCACAAGGAAATATAGTTAGTTACTGTGCAAGCAATTTCATCAAGTTAGTCAAACAGAATCAGAACCAACGAGATGGTCATCTATCTAACTGTGATATTAGTCCAGCCAATCACACTCCACTTCTTTGTTGATCTGTTACTGCAATTCAAATACTGCAATACATTCTTAAATATAAATGAAATCATGCACACTCTTATCCCATAAGTTCCTAACCTCTCCTGAGTATTGATCTTTTCTTGTCCACCAGTTTTGTGGTTTGCTTGGTATTGCCTGCTCACAGACTTCTTTTTGCTGTGGACATCTCCAGGTTTAGGCAGAAAAGCATTTAACTGATTCCCACTCGGGAAGATTCCTTTTTTGGATGATCCTGTCCTCCTTGCAAGCATGTCATCTTTCTCCAGGTTAGTAAGCAGACTTCCATCATTATCGAGATCGTTGTAACTGTCACAACAAACAACGCGGGTCGATGCTGAACCAAGAACTTCTGGTTCCTTTCGGGTGGTAGATGATGGTACCGTTGGTTCAGGTTTAACCTGTTTAGGTCTTTCACACAGATACACAGAGACCACACCTGTAAATTTGTGAGATTTGGGCCATCTTACAAGCGTGCCAAGTTATGCCCAGGAATTCAGTTATCGTATGTTAGTATTAATTAGAACATGACACCAACCAGAACAGCCTCTCCCCTTAACCATAAGGGGGTGAAGCTGCTATTTATGAGTTTGTGGAGTAAACATGATCTGACCACACCACATATTATCATGGACAATTCAGAATACTGTCACATGAGAGGCAAGAGCCAAGTGTAACTTGCTAGTTTGCATTCGTTAGTCAGTTAGTTAATCAGTTAACACTTCAATGATTTGATTAAGAAAATAATCAATGTTAATTAAGAGACTGAATCATAAATTCATCGTCTAATCTCCTGTTACAAAACAATAGGTGGTCTACAGGTCTAGACAATTCGCTATGCCACACATGCAACACCATGCAAGCCCACCTTTGTCCCACTTTGAATCGCTTTGTTTTTATGTTTCTATCCAAGAACGGACCTTTGGATACACTCTTGCTCTCTTTTGGAAGTGAATCAGCGGGATGTGTTTCCTTCTTAGACCCAGGCAGCGGGAGGAACCGATTGTACGCCTTTCCACTAGCTTTCTGAAACGTTCCAGTCCGCCGGGCCATCATGTCATCCTTTTGTAAGTCAGGCTGTCTTTCTTTTTCTTCCTCTTCTTCCTCTTCCTCATACTCCTTCTCATCCCTCACTTTCTCGGCCAGCCTCAGCTCAAGAACCTCACGCTCGGCAAGGGTCAGGGGGTGTTTGGGGTCAGTAATAGAGGGCTGAGGGGACTTGAGTGGTGACGACGGGATGCTTGAACCGCTACTGAGCAGATATGTTTACGATAACGAATACAGAGAGAAAACAGAAAGAAAGGATGAGTACAGAGACACAAACACAGAGGTACTTACATCTAATCTATAGAAGGTCTGATGCAGGTTTTTATTTATACAGATTAGATATTGGGCCACTTCCTGCACCACAACACACACACAGTTCTAACTGTAGCTACACTCGTCTAATTCAAAGACGTTTGTTTTTCTCTAACACAAGCCATTAAGTTGCGCCACCTGCAGCCAAAACCATAGTGTAATCCAAAAGTTCCTAATCGCAAAAAGTTCCACAACTATGACAGAAGTAATCTTTCACGTTTTCATGTTTAACAAAGTACAGGAAAGCTCTCCGTTTTGTACTTTTAAATGTTTACCACACAAAGCAGATGAGCAAAGCAGAACTGATCAATGAAATCTGAAGACAATCTAAAATCTTGCCCAGCCAAAATCAATCCCAGAGCACTGAGCAAGCAGTGAGGTGTGTGAGTGTGTGTGATAATATGAAGGTGTCTCAGAAAGCAAAGTGTATCATGGTGTGTGTGTCTGAAACTCTATATGTGTCTACGAGCATGCGTGTGTATCCTACTCTCTCTCTTGCCCTGAGCTCATCCCAGCGGTGGGCATGGCAACAGTTGCTGAGGAGAGGAGGTGTCGCAGCGTCTCTGACTCATCATTCCCACCCTCTTCTTCCTGCCTTTCCTCTTCCCAGGAAACGCTCTCCATCTTAGTCACGCCCCCAAAAGTCACAATGCGCTTGCAGTCACCACGGGAACGCGGTAATTCGCTGAGAGCGGCCTTGACCGAGGAGGCAGTGCGGCAGGACTGACACAGAGGGGGCGAGTCACTGCACCACACACACACACAGACAAGTAAACACACACCCACACACAGGCACATTGTACACACCACATGCACACAGGCACAAACAAAAACACAGCACAGGTCCATAAACACAGATGAATAAGAAGAGGCAAGTAAGAGAAAAGATGAGAAATGACTGAAAGCAGAGAAGGAAATGTGAGAAGTGAAAACAATTCAATTAAAAAAATACAAAACTATGTTTCGGTCAAAAGATGCAACCTGTGTTTTAAACACGCATGAAATCTCTCTCACATTAATGTGTTGTATCAAACAGGAAGCAGAGGCATGGTGTCAGTGTCATAAATAAGTCCTCATCCAAAGCATCTCTCTCTCTCCCTCCACCACCCACACACAAGGATTTATCTCAGACACTTCCTGTAAAGTTGCACACATAGCCTGGCAGTTTGTTTTCTTGTCGCAATCTTTGAGTTCATTTACAACATCTACACAACACATTTATAGCATTTAGCAGACGCTAAATCCAGAGCGACTTACATTCATATCTCATTTTTATACAACTGAGCAACTGAGGGTTAAGGGCCTTGGTCAGTGGCCCAGCAGTGGTAGCTTGTTGGAGCGGGGATTTGAACTCACAATCTTCCGATTGGTAGACCAACAGCTTAAGCACTAGGCTACCACATCCCACAAAATGATTAAAATCACAAAATGATTATAATCTTTTTTCATCATTTTAAAACACAAAATGAGTAAAATCTATTTACAAAACAGTACAACAACAACAACAACAACAACAACATAATTAAAATCTTTTTCTTTGAAGGTCATGTCCAAAGACACAATACAAAATCCTAGCGTATGTCGATGATTTGTAACATGTGCACCAAACAACAAAAAATTTGTCCAGTCACTTTCTGGAGATTTTTTTTAAAATTTATTTTCAAAGCAAAGGTTTAAAATTTGCAGGTTAAAATTTCACCTAGATAAAATTCCTCCTTTCCCATTCCTTCACTGATTCGGCTTTTCCACAGTTCAAGTCTATAGCGATAAGCGTTTTTGTAAAGTTGTTTACAAACTGTAAAGTGTCGATGAATGTAATTCTATAATTCTGTCAATAATGACGTAAAAAAGGTGGCAAGATGGAAAAAATTCCCAGTGAGTAACTGAATATGGTGGTTGTATAAGAAAACCTCAATCATTTAATTGAAAAGGATTAACTGCTGTGGATGATAAAGGCATAAGCTAGGAAAACAAGCGTTTTTGCAGTATCTTCAAAACAGACAGATTTTTCTTTCAGTTTCAGGTCTACACCAAAAAACCAAACTTCATAACCTGTTAGCTCGACATGATGAAGGAGTGTACTGCGTGTACTGGCAAGAATTTCACATTCGCTAACTGTGCAGAGTACATATGAACCTCATTATTCCTCATTATTAATACACTAGCTAAAACTTTAATTATAATTTACAAACTCCAACTTTATCCATGAAAAGAAAAAGCTAATCATAATTAGCATTCTCAGTACAACCCCAGCTGTTCGACCAATAGCCTAAACAGCCGTCTAGGGCACTACACGGGAAGGACGGTTGTGTAGGTCGAATCTATACACAGGTCAGAGGTCAGGCACCTGTTGTCTGGACTCATCTGCAGTCTCTGCCACTTCTCCAGGTCTGACTGCGTCATGACCGTCTGAGGCAATGACTGCTGAGGATCCCGGAGTGGGAGGGCCCCAGTCTGACCCCGCCTCCTAGCCAGATCGTCTTTCTGTACATTAGGCAACACGGCCTGTCGGTCTCCTTCTGTCTCTCTCTCATCAACCTCATCATCCTCTCTCTCCCTTGCTTTTTCGTGGCTCAGGAAGGGGTTGTCCTTACGAGTTATGACTGACACCTCATCTGGAGCTGCCTCACTGTGGAACAACACGGTGGACACAACTATAATAAGATTATGCGATAACAAGCTATATATAATTCTGTTATCTATATTATTTATTCTTAATATATTTTTTGTATTTTTTATAGTTAAGGTTTACTGCCAGCATTTATTTTATATAAATATCTGATCCTATTTTGCTATTTCTTTTGCAACATGAAACTCCGCCCACACAGGGCAGAGACAGGAATCAAACCAACAAGACCAGGATATTTTTTTCTAGAGCACCTGTTATTAATGGTCATCGAAAGCCTCTGCCACTTCTCTAGGTCTGACTGAGTCATCCTCGTATGAGCCAATGACTGACGAGGATCTCTTTGGGCCAGGGAACCGCTTTGAGTTCGCCTTCTGGCGAGATCATCCTTCTGTAAATTTGGGACAATGGATGGCCCTTTGTCATGGTCCTCGCTGCTTTCGTCCTCCTCATCCTTCTTTTTCCCCTGAGGACTGAGGAAGCGGTTGTGTTTGCGAGTTACAATGGACACTTCGGTGGAAGCGGTGTCGGAGTCGCTGTGGTGCAGGGTGGTAAATGTTAACACAAAAACACAACGGAAACACCAGAAGAAGACTGAAGAACACTGGAAATGAATGGTGTTAGGAAATGCCTCAGACTCACAATCTAATCACATCTAATGTGTGACTGTGTATCTTCACCAGTCTCTACATGCATGTTTCCACCAAGGTCCCGAAACCTTCTGAAGAAATAATGAGGTCTAAAACTATCCTAGACAAGATCTACACACTTCCTGGTTGACTTCCTGTTTTCTACTTACACAGATGTTGATAATTATGTTCATAAGAATGTAGTGATTGTAGTGAAGTTTTTCAGAAGCTGGCAAATTTACAGCCACACAGCAGACATGAAAGCATGCTGAAGATGTTGAAAGCTGCTGATGTGTAAGTAGGATGGAAATTTTAGGAAACCTGTCTAAGACCAATTAGTTCCAGGTCTAAAGAAAGTGACCTATTACAGAGAAGGAGCACCAAAGTTGCTTCACCCAGGAACGAAAATTCGCCCTATTTCCCCTGGTGGAAAAATGCTGTAGAAAAGTTTCTGAAAAAGTTCTACCTTCTTAACATAAGTCTATATCAAAGACTAGTCCATCACATTTAAGTATTCTGATATTGTATTTCTGCCAAATCGACTTGCTGCCTTCTCTCACACCACACACCTTTTCTTCTCCTGCTCTATCTTCTCCAACATCTCCAGCACGGCATGCTGGGAGGAAAGCCGGATTCCCTCCCACCGCTCGCGGTCCTTTGCGCTGCACGTGCTCGGCAGGAACTGATGTGCGGCACTGGGTTTCGGTTGGTTCATGCGCGCCCTACGGGAGGCCAGGTCGTCCTTTTGGATGTCTGGGACCTTTCTGTCTCCTGTTTCGTCCTCTTCGTCGTCCTCCTCATTCCACTCGTGGCCGTGTTCAGTTCGAGGGAGGTTATCACATCGGCGTATGACATCAGGAGACAGAGATTTAGCCTGAACAGACTCTATGGAAGTCACCTTAGGGCTGAGGGAAGGTTGGGGGTCAGCAACATGAGCAGGAATGATGAAGTTAGTATCAATCCAGATTCAATCCATGGCACACCGTTATACACTTCAACAAGGGATACAGCTCGCGTGCAATCAATGCCAACAGTGCCATGCTGACAAGAAAACTGGACTAATTGTCCTCTACAACATAAACCATCATGCAGAAATGTGGATCAGCATCGCAGACATTCTGAAAAGAACCATCAAGCTCAAATCACATGTCCAGTTAACTTCTCTACACACTACAAGCACCAACAAAATCCAGGGAATCCCTCAATCCTGCAATCCTTCATGCCATTAGTCCAGTTAGTCAACAAATGTCACTCCAACGTCCTTCTAACCTGCTGTGTCGCGCAAAAGCAGGCAACACTTTAATACCAGCCTTCTCTAACTTTCTCATCTTCTTAAGTTCTGCCTCGTCCAGCTGAGGCTCCGCCCCCACAGCAACTGCCCAGGTCACAGTTTTCTGGGAGTTGAGGGTAAGAGGCATCTCGCTGGAAATGCCAATAAACAGACACACACACGTTCAGTAAATAAGAAACCCATTAGGATCAAACGGTGTATGTGTGTGTGTGTGTGTGTGTGAGTCAGTGTAATTGAAAAATAGCTGTGAAACCAAATTCAGGTTACCTAACAGGTGAAGTGGAGTTGCTTCCACTCCTGCGCTCTTCGTCCCGTTCGCTCCTCCTCTTCCTCAGCTGAGCAGGTACGAAGGTGCTTTGATTGCTCTTGTTGGGGAGGTACTGGTTAAATGGCAGTGCAGCGCGGGGCTCTTTATACGAGACACGGCGGGCAGACATGTCGTCCTTCAGCACATCTGGCAACTTCCTTTGATCTCCCTCTAGATCTGAGAGAGAGAGAGAGAGAGAGAGAGAGTTAGGGTGGGAAAGAAAGAGTGAGAGAGAGATGGAAAAAGTGAGAAAGAGATGTAAAAAGAGAGGGATGTAGAGAGAGTGTAAGAGAGAGAGAGATAGAGGGAGATGTAAAGAGTGAGAAAGAGATGTAAAGAGAGAGGGATGGCGAGAGAAAGGGATGGAAAGAGTGTGTGTGTGTGAGAGAGAGAGAGAGAGAGAGGGAGAGAGATAGGGTTGGAAAGAAAGAGTGAGAGTGAGAGAGAGATGGAAAAATTGAGAAAGAGATGTAAAATGAGAGGGATGGAGAGAGAGAGAGAGAGACAGAGAGAGAGAGAGAGATATGTAAAGAGTGAGAAAGAGATGTAAAGACAGAAGGATAGAGAGAGAAAGGGATGGAAAGAGTGTGTGTGTGTGTGTGTGTGTGTGTGTGAGAGAGAGAGAGAGAGAGAGAGAGATTGTGTGTTTAAAAATGCAGCCAAGAGTCAGACAGAAGCATGCAGACACACAAACAAAACAAAAACACAAAAACAACATGAGACTGGTAAGGCCTCATCTCCATTCAGACCGTCTGACGCACCTGTTATGACTGTGTGTGTCTGTGTGTGTCTATTTGTGTGTTTGTATACATTTTTTACATCTTGGTGAGGACCTTGTGTGGATACTCAGCTGGTCTCCACAAGGAAAATAAAACATGCTTAAAGTCGAAGGACCTTACAAGTACAGTGTGTATACAGTATGAAGTCTGTTCAGCTTACCACAAATTCTCTCTCTCTCTCTCTCTCTCTCTCACACACACACACACACACACTGACTATGGTCACTCACACAGCTGGGTGTGTAAAGTGTAATATCTGTCGATAACGCAAATAGCTGCACTCTCACGGTGTGTGTGTGTGTGTGTATGTGTAGCGTGTTAACATGTTCAAGACACTTCGTGATAGTCAGTTAGACACTTACTGAAATACAGATATATCACTGTGTAGGTTCTAAAAGATCAGTATATCATATGCATTTGCGGTTGTTGCACTTCCTGTGCACTTCTTGTGATCAAGACAACTTTTCACGCTTCTAGCGAGACCTAGAACAGGTAAGCACAGTGTGTGTGTGTGTGTGTGTGTGTGTGTCACCATCACTGCTAGCATGGAGCACAGTATCAGGGGAAGGTGTTGGTTGTGACTGCAAGCTGAAGGAGTCCAGGCTGTCGAACGAATCCTCTCGCCTGTGCCTTGGAGGTGACAAGGAATCCGAATGTTCCGATTCCCAGTTGTCCACACACCCGCTGTCCCGTACACTCCGCTTAGGAGACTCAGGCTCCTCATTCACACGCTCCTGCAGACACACACATACACACACACACACGACACATTATTATAAACACTGGTGTCTGTATATCACTCTATTACTGAGAGCAGTCTACTGTATATATATCGGTCACCTGTTCATCAATAGAGGGCTATAATGAATCATATTTGTGTGACTGTGATTGTTGTAAAGCTCCACGTGTCCTTCATTACCTTCCTTATCATGGACAAAAGGCCTTCGAACTCTTTTAGGTCAAGCATCGGACCACTATATGATGTGCAACCGTTCGCAGTTTTGCCCAGCCAGTAAATAGTGATCAGCACCTACAATGGCATAAAACACACCGACACACACATACACACACTAACATAAAAGTGGAAGGACAACAAACATTTATGAAAATAATACAGAATGCATCCATATAACGATACAGTGCTTACGTTCTTCAGCTTCCGACTGCAATCTGAACCTCTGCAACAGAGTAAAACTCATGTTAACTTAAGACACTCGGACCTTGTAAAATACAACACACACACACACACACACACGCACGCACACTCTCTCTCTCTCTGGAACAGAGACATGAATAAATAAAAAGGTAATTGTGACTTTGCTGTATATCCTACAATTCTAACTTTCTAGATAGATGAGACAATGTCCAGTGTTTTCAGGATCTTGGACATTTTTCGAGCAATTGGAACATTGTTGTACGTTCCGTCTGTTTATTGTGTCATGTGTTTTTATTTGTATTCTGTTCAGGTCTCTGCCCCGCCCTAGCCTTCATTCCTTCCCGCCTCCGCACATTTGGGTCTGGATTTTATTTCCGTCGTCTCTGACAATTGTTAACAGCGCTATACAAAAAAAAAAATTAAAATGAAATTGAATTGAAATTGGGAGAAATTCAAGCATCCAGTAACAACATACAGGGAAATAAGTTCATCACTACACAGTACCAACCCCTAATTTTTAATGTAAAACTTCTCAATTCGTTCTTTTTTAAATGACTTCTCACAATTACACATTTTTATTACAGACAATTTCATTTAACAACGAAGTTACAACGAATGCACTGACAAAGCATCACTCAATCTCAAGACAAGGAAAAACAGATGCTGGCAAACAAGATCGTGGCCTTAAGTAAGTAAGGTAAACTTTAAAAGTCCAGTATTGCAAGATATAAAGTCACAGTCATGAGAAATAAAGCTGCAATTCGGAGATAAGTCGCAATTATTTTTTGTATTTATTTTTTTTCTCCATGGCAGAAACAGTTGTTGTTTTCTTTTATTGTTGTGAGAAAGGCACTAGAGATACAGTAGCACTAATAATTTTTGTTAAATACTTTTAAATATTGATTTTTTTCAATACTTTTAAGTACTAAAAAAAAGAGAAATCCACACTGAAAGACTTGCATTGACTTGAATATCTATAATAAACATTAAATTCTACAAAACATTTATTTTATGATTCGATTCTGAAATAAAATTTTGGCTCAAACGTCTTTCTAATGATCAGTACTATTAACATTATTTGTATCTTCTACCAAGATTTTATACTTTGTTGTAGGTTTATTTAATTTTTTCTTTTTTGTAAGTTTTTAATAATATACTTCTACAATTTTGTGGTGTTATTCCTGACAAATATCGTCGGCCCTTCACTACAGACATACAGATTTTGTTTCACGTGTATAAACATTCTCAGTTCACCTAGACAAAAAAAATCGGGGAAAACATTCAAGCGTTCGTGTGAGATGGTGAGAAAAAGGGGCGGAGCTTCCAGGGTGTTGGAGAGTTTTATAATATTTGGCAGAACTGGTTTAGTTTGAGAGCCCTGATTTTTTTGTTCTTTTCTGTAAAATGCAAGTGTAATGTCTGACAGAAACTTACACAACAATCGATATGACATCATTTAAATGCAATGCTCTGTGACCTACAATACTTTACATCACGCATTTTACAATTCTGTCATATTTCTGGATCCATTTTGTTCTTGTTCACACGCTCAAACTCGACCGACACAGAAAACAAAGAAACTGTCATGTCATCACGTCGTCATTTCATGCTCGAGCAACCGCTGTTACTGTCATGGATGTTATTGATTGTCTAATAAGTTCGGAGTTGAAGGGGTTTTAAAGATTATCGTTGAAAAAAACAAACAAAGATAAATATCACGAAAGAGCATCGGAGCTGTGAGACGATGAAATTCATAGATCACTGCATTACTAATACAGTGATAACCAGTGTTGGGAAGGTTACTTTGGAAATGTAATAAGTTATAGTAATAGGTTACAGATTACAAATTACTTTATAAAAGTAAATGAACTGAATACATTTGACTACTTTTTGATTACTTTCAAGTTTCTAATGGATATTTCCAACTAAATAATTTCAAAACATTTATAACTTTACAGTTAACCTTACAGTAGTACTCAACTCAAAATCTTTCATCACTTGAATTAAGTTTATAT
>JAOTRN010000033.1:7594471-7615665 GCA_028566695.1 Bagroides melapterus
CGAATTACTGTTACATTTATTTTGTAATTAAATTACGTAACGCCGTTACATGTAACTAGTTACTCCCCAACACTGGTGATAATAATATCAAACTGTTCTGTAAAGAAGCAACGTGACCATTTGTAACAAACACACACACTCTAATGCGTACGTTAGGTTGACACGTATAGACATGTCCTGCAGGTCTCCTGGGTCGAACAGTTGTGATCCCTTTAGTCCTAACTCCTCACATCCCCTTAGGAACATGGTGAGATTATCCTGGGAGAGCCAGATACAACACACACACACACACACACACATCAGGCCATCATACAGTCTCATACAGAGTTTATGTACAGCATATAGCTCTTCACAGACGATCACACCCGACTCTCAGCGAACATAATAAACAGGAGCTAGAGTTAAGGTCGTTAAAGTAGATTACATTGTTTATATTGCATAGAAATCCCTAAATCTAAACTTATCATAACCTGATAATAGATCTAGCCATCATTGCAAGTAAATGAGCATGCTACGGTGACAGATCCGTCATTTCTACTCACAAGTCCTGCAATCGGGGTGGGGAGTCTGTTAATCTTCTTCACAAGTCCAGGTTTGATGGAACTCAGCAACCTACAATCGATGAGCGACGGATCGATTTAAAACACACGTGAAAACAAACACTGGCGCTTATAAGTGATGAACAATGCAACGGGTTAATGAAAAAAAACAAACAAACAGGTTTTCTCGGTCAGATAGACATCACAAGTACAGTCCACGGGTTAGAAAACTGAGGTCAGAGTACAGGGGTTAGGACAGCTTTCCTGGAGCAGAGGGCTAATGGCTTTGCTCAACAACACAACAGTGAGAGCTTGGCAGTGCTTGGCTTCAGAACCATAACTGTTGTTATCCCTTCACTCAAACAAGAATGTGAGGGGTCCCCAGAGCTGTGTATTCCATGTATCCATGGAAATTTATACAGCTTAGTGTGAGGGAAAAAAGGAGAGGCATAAACTACAGTCTGTGCTAATAACGTAGCAAACATCCTGGTGAGTGATATCAGATATGGCTAGCCAGCACACTGCTAGCAGATACCCTGGACTTAAATTTTGGACAAAAAGTTTGGTCCAAGGTCTTTAAGATATTCAAGGTCAAAGAAAAAAAAAAAAAAGAAAAAAAAAAAAGATTTACAAGATGTTTTGATGTACTGATGAACAGACTCACTCGCACAGTAGAATGCCATTCTCCAGGCTGCTCCTGAAGTCCTTCTCGCCTAACGTTCTCCCCGTCACGGCCTACAAATGGAACATACAAAATATTAATCTTTTTTTTCTTGTTTAGCATTTTTCAAAGGAGTCTCCGGTGTCAGTAACATCCAGCCTTAGATATAAACATTCTCAGGTCAGAGAGCGTTTATTAGTTTAATAATCCACGTATATTAGATGATTAGTAACTTATTATTAGTAACTTATAGAGTTACTTTAAGTTTAAGATTGAGTCTAACGGACATCATGATCTTGCAAATTACTGGCAAATTAAGCACTATAGTTATTATCAGATTATTAATAGAAAATATAATTATTTCTTAATTATGCCTTAAATATAGCACAGGGCTGCTGAAAGCTTGTTTCTGATTGGTTGACAGAATTATTATTCAGTTACTAAAGTACAGTTTCTTATCACTTCATCAAATTGTTAGCCTACTGTCCAGCACACAATAAATAAATAAATAAATAAATAGTGATTAATCTACTTATTCTACCTGTTATCAGAGTCATGATTTCTTTTGTCTCCTTACTGCAAACAGAAAAATTGAGGCTCAAGATGAGATCCCTAACCCTAACCCTAGAAAGGAAACTAGTTCTACACACAAGAATGTTTCTGTGCTGTGTCTGAGATTTTATCTCTAATCTAATTGGCCACAAAAATAATCCCACCAAAATCTAATCTGAATCATTGTATTAACTCTCTATCATTAAATATTATATCCAACACATTTCTTCTTTCGGCTATTTTCTCCTCTGCTAAAGAAACTCTTAAGCCTCTTAAAATTCCTCCTGACTACTCCTAACACTTTTTAACCTTATAAGCTCTTTTAAGGGTTAAAGATGCTTTATGAGGAACTTTTATCTTTACTACGATCTTAACTTTATTGTTAAAGGGAAACGCCCACATTTCTACAAAGACTAAGAACCAGCCAAATGACCTCACAATCTTATTAACCATCCTCATGGGGACTTCCTCACAAAGATCTTACACTCACACACACACTCACTCACATACACACACTCACACTCACAGTAATGAGTTAGTGTTTCTTTAGATAAGCTTCTATATCTACCGGCTCTCGTGTGTTCATAATTAATTCCATTTGGTAATCGTTAGACACATTTTTTTTATTTGAGACCACAACAAGAACATAAATTAAACAAATCCCACAAACGAACGAGACACAGAGACACATCTACAGCATAGCCACGTGATCCACATCAGTCAACAAACTAATTCTCTTCCTGTAGAGTGAATGTGTATTCATGTGTCTCAGAGGATCAGTGATGTAGAGTGTGTGTGTGTGTGTGTGTGCGGGCGTGTGTGAAGTATTGTATTACAAAATATTTCACTTATTTCATTATTTTCTCTTTGTTTTAAATATAGAGCGTTGAAGGAAGACACACAGACACATGGGTACTTCCTGTCAGAGCGTGAAACAGATGATGTCTATTTCAAGCACTAAAAGGTCACTTATTGTCTAGCAGCCTTCCTCTAGCCTAGGGAGCCGACGTGTGTGTGTGTGTTTACATTTCTATACCTGTAAGAACCACAATAACAGCACAATTTTTATACAAGATCATTCTGACACTCAGAACATAGATTTGTTTACGCTCCACAGTTATTTGCATCTCCATCCCAAGACTGAAGACAGATATAACTTCATGAGATGACAGGAAAACATTGTTGGTGTTTAGAGCTTTGATGTAAACGATCGTTCATTTGAAATCACAGCAGTCAAAACGGTCTGAGATCTGGGAACTGAACAAATGCTGTCATTGTGTAACGCTTTGAACAATGCACCTAGTCCTGATGTAGTTGAACTGAAAAACAGATGTAAGGACGTAAGAAAAAACCTTGAGTGGAAGATGGTTCTCTGTAGGCCTAAACACTATCAGAAGCACTGACCTACATTTACAACCTAAATTCTAATATTTCTTCCATGAAATATTAATTTCTTTACAACACTCTATTCAGTTTTCAGTCTCTATGTGATGTCATGTCAATCTAATCTGTCCAGGGTCTTCAGAATCAGTAGTGCTGACTGACGGAACTTAAACTATATTAACAATGGGACTGTTTCTTTAACCAATCAGTTTTCAGATTCTCCTCACAGGGTCAGCTAGCTGCTCCACAATAACGTCAGCATTTTTCTGTCCTCTGATTGGTTGTTCAGAGCAAAATTGTTACAATCAAGTTGGACTAGTAAAACAGGGTAAGTCCACACTGAAGACCCAGGCACCAAATACACGGCCTGCCACTGGATTACACATACAATATCAACTCTGTGTCACAATATCAACTCTGAGTAAAGAAAATCCTGGCTTTATTTCACACTGCTCATATTTTACAGTGAATTTTTACACTGCACATTTAATTAAATCCATTTCATATTTTATGATGTAAACCATCATCATTATTACTGCTTTACCCCCAATTTTAGATTTTTTTACTCTCTTTAGTGATTCGCATTCGTCTGGACTTGTATTCCATTTTTGCATTCCATTTTTTTTTTACTTTTTTGCTTTTGACACATGAAGAACTTTGAGCCGGATTGATATTGTTACTATTATTATTACTAATTAATCCTTAATAATGTATTGTACAGTAAGTCTTTGGGGCAGAGCTGAAGCCTTTAAGGTCATGGTAATGAGCTGATTAGTTGAGATGATTTAGATTTCAAGGCTCAAAGCACAGAGAAAGAGAGAGAGAGAGAGAGAGAGAGAGAGAGAGAGAGAGAGAACTGATGTTTAAGAGAATTACTGACACTAAGTAAGAATGAAATACTCACAAATAGAACAGGAAAACAAATCTGGGTATGAATGCAGTCTGTGTGTGTGTGTGTGTGTGTGTGTGTGTGTGTGTGTGTGTGTGTGTGTGTGTGGATTAAAGATATTAAACTTTAACCTGGATGAAGATTAAACTATCTTGGTATGCCAGGATGTGAACAATTACTGCAAATAAAGACAAACAGCACAGAAAAAAAGGAATTTTTTTTCACACACACACACACACACACACACACACACACACACACAGGCGTCTCACGCCAAAGAATACGCTATTGTTCTTTCATATAGCACAACATCCGCCGAGCAGAGATGTCTACCCACGCATCTCATTTCTCCTTCTCCGTTCAATCTTAATCTCTATCTTTCTTGTCTGCTCCACATGAAAAGGAGGACGTTCAAAAGTTTTCAGAGTGCTAGCTTTATTGAGGATAACCGTAAGGATGCTTAGCTTAGAAAAATCTGTATTTAGTTGAGAAGGCTTGTCGATGTTTTTAAGGCATTTGTAGTTTAAAAACAAAACAAACCAAAAAAAAAACAAGCTTCTTTAAGAATTACTCGAATAATGGTACATTGTTTTGCGGAAAAATGCAAATATCAGACATTCCGTAGATTTTCCCGTTTGAATAAACTGGTATAATTACAGTCTGAAGAGATTGAGTGATGAGATTATTGTTTAACATTTTAAAATGTATATATTAAAATTAACATATTCATTCAGGATTTAGAGATTTTGCAATCGTAAAAACCGGACACAAGAACTCAAAATTCAGAGGATGCAATTTTTTAAAACAAATTTTCTGCACATTTGGATCGAAGACCAAAAATCATGTCAAGCTGCATTACATCTTCTCAGGATGTCTTAATGCAGCACAGCTTCTTCTGAATACTCCACTGAGCACGGTTTGCTGACGAGACACTTTCACACTGACACTTTTGTTGATTCACGATTCTCTCTGCTGATGACCTGAGATCGAGTGCCTGAGAAGGAGTTTGCATTCAATTTGCATTTGACTCTGGATGATGTCAAAAGTACAACGTGATTCAAGAAATCCTGCTCTTTTCCAGAAAATCTAGACATGGTGAGGAGAGGTCAGACAACCCCCGAAGCTCCAGATGATGTACGTGACACAGTTGTAGTGTAGAGGTTTGGAGTTGTCTTAACTGGCTTTCTTACTTCAGTAAAAATGGTTTTCACCCTCAATCAGTGAAATGTCTCTCTGTAATGCCACGCCTTGTTATACTGTGTTTTTGTAGAGTATTAACGCTTTTTATAATTGTGACATGATAATGGTGGTGTTAAGAGGTGGATTAAGTTCACACTGCAGGACCAGGTACCAAGTGCACGGTACGCCACTGAATACTGATATGTAGAATTTTTTTTAGCATAAACCCAATTAAATATGTAAAAATGAAGTATATTAAGTAAATGAAGTATATTTGTATATGTATTATAAGTGTATTATATGTGTACATGATATTTGTATACAACATTATTACTTTCTCACCCTGGTAGGTTTCCATTACATGAATTAATAATAGAATAATAATATATTTTACTGTATGGATCATATTCCATCTAAGTTTCATACAGGCTTCCTTTGGACTTTAATGCAGAGGTTTATGTAAGCTTCGGTCTGGGAGTCATTTCCTGCTGTGTAGGTTGGCAGCAGCTGACTGCATTAAGCATTAACACTCCACAGCCAAGGAATCAGGTCACTTTCTTTTCTATCACCCAGAGAAGAGAGAGCTGGGAATTCATATATTGGAGGGAAACCAGGGATAAAATGGAAATTAGGTCTCACACATACACATACACACACACACACACACATATGCACTCTCACACACCATACAGACACACACACACTCACACAAATGGATGCCCACTCACATACATATACACACAGATAAACACACACACACATATAGAAAGAAAGAAGCATCTCTAACTCTGACAGGTGACTTTTTTATTTATTTATTCACCTATCCATCAGCAAAATCGGATACACACAGACACACACCTACAATAACACCCAAAGACCCTAACCCACATATAGACACATAAACATACATAACACACAGACAAACACAACACACACACTCTCTTTCATTCATACGTACACACACACACACACACACACACACACTCTTTCATACACACACATCTCTAACGCTGACAAGTGTTTTTTGTTCTTGCCTATCCTACAACAAAATCAGACACACCCACATACACACACATACAAAAACACACAATGACCCCATCCCTAACTCTAACCCACATACACACACAAACACACACACACGCACAAACACTCACACAGTCATACACACACAGACACACAGAGTCATACATGCACAAACACACACATACAGACACAGACACACAAACACACACACAGCTTAATAGACATACACACAAACACACAGACACACACACACATACACACACACACACACACACACACACACACACACACTTGTTAGCAGACACAAATTTTGACACACAGTTTTTCAGGTCATGGGGTCAGAAATAACTCTCAGGCATTCTAATATATATTTTATAACAAACAGTGCCAAAAAGTAATGAAAACTGAAAGTAGGTCAGGAATATCACACACACACACACACACACACACACACACACACACACACTTGTTAGCAGACACTAGCACTAGCAACTGCCCTCGATGTTAAAGTTGGTGTTGTTACTCATACCACGTGCTGCTGAATGCTCAGTTCCAGACAAAGAGAGAAAAACAGAGTGTGTGCTGAGGAAAAGATGAATATAGCTCTTGAGTAATAACGGAAACTAGCAGAAAAGTTCGACAGTGTGTTGGATCAGGGTTAAATGAGATGACAAAAGAGATATCTGATCGTTCTTCTGACCCTCCGCTCAGTGCCTCACTACAACTCCTCACTGTCATCGACTGACACATTAATTTGGGCACTTAATGAGGAAGCTCTGGACTGAACAGGACTTTGGGGAAATAGTATTTACAATGAAGACTGTTCCTGTGTGCCTGGGGTCTTGCTAGGGATGGCCAGATCCTTCAGGGTGGGAGCATCTCGACCCGCATCACTTCATCCTGTCGCTCATTTTATTATAGAACAAGATCTGCTAAGCTTTCCGCGATTCATTAGCGAAGTATGCTACCTTTCGTCGTCGCTCTTAAATACACGTCAATCCAGAATTATTTACAAAAGTGTTTATTTATTTCTTTTACTGCTTACCTCAGATTAAATACAGTTCTGGAGTTACTACCACAAGAGTAATATAGACTAAATATGACACAATATCTCTTACTGTCTCTACTATCTTGATACTTAAACACACAGCTGCTTGGTGCTGAATTCATAGCAGAATCCAAGTTTAGTTCTGGTTATTAATAAAACATATCAAGAACTTATTAAGACATGTCTCAAACTTGTTAAACGTGTGTTGCATTATTCGTTTTTCTAGCACAAAGCTTTTCCAGTTATGGTTTCTAGCTGCTTTTTTTTCTACATCTCAGAATTTTTTAATTTTTTTTTTTTTAATCACTTTTACTTTTTTAGCTGAATTTTCTGTCAAACATCAGTCTTTGGAACACACACCGAATATCCCAGATATGAGAAGCGAGCATGTCTGTGCCGGGTCTTAAAATACAGTTGAAATCTAGGTCATGTGACCTGGATTATTTTCATTTCTGAGCTTAACTAAATGCTTTTTTTTACTCAATATCAAAATATTATTGTGCAGCAGTTAAGCTGACTCAGTAATTTCCAGGACTCTTTTTTTTTAGCAGTCAAACATCTCAGCAAGTGTTCTTGATTAAATTATTTCTTTTATGTTCTGCCAAGTAAAAAAGTAGAAAACTCAGAATAAAGATATACACACACACACAGAGGTAGATGAAGCTGCAGATGGGAATTGTGTCAAATAATTTTTTGGGAAAAAAGATATCCATAGTGCAAAAGATATAAGGAGCTGTGTGTCTGGATAAACACTGAATCTCTTAACACTCACTCAAGAAAGCAATTCAGTGGTTTGTGTGTGTGTGTTGGGGGGGGGGATCAGTGTGTGGGCATGTTTTTAATACCTTGGTGGGTGTCCCCACAAAGATAGGAATATCTGGCAGTTTGATGTTTTGGGGGCATTCAGCTGGGGCATTTTTTTTAATCATACACTACAACATTTATTATTAAAAAACTCTTAAAAAGAAATACCACACACACACACAGCTTTGCATTACTATCCTTGCTGATTATTCCGGTTGCATTGTGTATTACAGTTCTGATATAATGTGACACATGACCCTAAAAAAAGGCATTGTACTTAATGGAGACCAGCCACAATGTCAAACTCTCCAGTTTTCCCATATTTAGTCCCCAAATAGCTAAAACACCACAAGCTCACACACACACACACACACACTCTCAAGGTTGCCAGGAAACACGCCTGGAACAGCGTACTTTCGAAAGTATGTGGAACCCCCTGACTCCCCCTCCCCAAACAAATTACCCAACACTGCTCCTCTTTCTTTCTGTCTCTCACCACATTCTCACCCCTTTCTCCTCTTAACCTCCCTCAGCAGGCCCTCTGTTCTCTCACTCCATCTCTCTCTCATTCTCTCTCCCTCGTACTATTGCTACTGTGCTAGGAAGCAAAACGAGTATGAGCTACACATTCAACGTCAAAGCCGTATCTGTCTGGACACGTCCAAGTCCGATAATGTGAATCTCGATGCGACCTTCAAGAGGACCAACGTCTCCTCACTTTCTTTTCATCTAACTTGAGGCCAAGCTAATGGACGTACCAGATTATAACATAACTGTTGGGAGTGTAAAAGCAGGATTATGTAACACCGAACGCTGAATGTGCAACTTTTTAACAGAAGCGTGCGTGTATCTCTGTGTGTGTGTCTTTGTGTGTGTGTGTGTTTGTGTGTGGGTGGGTGTTTGTTTGTGTGTGTGTGGTCTTAGTGACTCTTGGTCCAGTAGAGGACCAATCATTTAATCTCTAGATCACTAAATAAAGACAGAAGATTTTTATTCCAGGTCAGTAACAGAGATATTTCTAGTCCCAACAATCCCTAAAAGCGTTATTATTGATATATTATCGCATTCTGTTCTTGACTTCTCAAATCTGACTGATCAGAAGCTGTTGATTAAATGTCAGCTCTGGGAGGAGTTTCATCTCCGAAAGGCATCACGTGTTCATACTGTACAAACATGTTTCCTTACGTTTATCCCCCAAAACCTTTTGCCTGTGTCTCTCCTCTCGAGTTAATCTGTTTGCTGCTCTCCTGACCCATGCCTGTGTTTGATATCCGATAGTGCTTCACGATTCTGATTAGTCTGCTCTGCTCTCATCGCTGTGCTGTGCTCAGATCCGTCTCCACTCTCATTTACTGGCTGAGCAGTAATCCAAAAAACCAGAGCAATAAACACGGAAAACCTGGCTCGTGAACGTGAACTCCAAAAAAAAAAAAGTTCAGTGAGTGAGTCACTGTTATGTGAGTGTACTATCAGAAGTCCGGTAATTGGAAGCATAGTATCGGTGGTGGATTCTGGGGTTGAGTAGTCCGAGGTGGCTGCAGTGTGTTTTGGGAATTGGAGTTTTTTTATGATGGTATTCATGATAATGATGAAGTTTATGGATTATTGTTTAGAGTCATCGGATTCATCAGTGAACGTTTGAAGACTTCGGCAGGAAGGAATTAGTGTTAAATCTGTAATAAACACAGAAATTACCCTGGACTATTAGTTCCTCAGGAGCTCTTGGTTGCTTAATTCCACTTGACTACACACTCAACTACAACCAATGAGGATGAGGTTCCCTTCTGAGTCTGGTTCCTCTCAAGGTTTCTTCATCAAATCATCTCAGGGAGTTTTTCCTGTCGCCTCAGGCTTGATCATTAGGGAGACATGTTAGAAATAAATAATAATTTAATTGTAAACCTTACATTTTTATTCCCTTTCTATACTTCTGTAAAGCTTTCAATTGTTAAAAGCGTGCTTTTCAGACATTATTTTACTCCAGAACTCTTAACTATGTAGGTCTAATCAAACTACAGCCCACTAACTTGCGACTACATGACTGAGATAGATCAGACTGAGCATGACAATATTATCATATACTATCAATACTATCAGCGCACCTCACGTAGCTCACAATAACATCATTTTCAACCTCAAACTGTGTGTTCAAGCTACAACGTGAGGAAAAAAAATGCTCACATCCATGTTCGTCTTTTGTTACCAGGTAACCAACTAGCTAACATTGATGACTGATGCCTGTTTACCTCAAAGCAGTACAAAGACGACTGAGGTGAGGACGTGCTGCCCTGTTTATACTGTGAGCAGCCATGTTGATTGACGTCACAGGGTTCGGGAGACCTTCTAGACTTTACGACTGGGAATTCCAAGTTGACGGGCGTCTTTTTTTTTTTTATTCGACATGCTGGTTCTCCCATGTCATTTTCTCAGCATAAGTCACTGTGTAGATTATAAGGAGGTTATGTCGTAGCCTGTGTCACGAGGATATACTAGAAAAAGGTGTATATTAGGACTGACATCTTACCAGACCCACTGGACCTCCAAACAAGAGGTTTGGTCAGATAAGTAGCTCACATCAGAAAGAAAGAAAGAAAGGCCACAGTGAGAGGCATGGGAGTGTGATGGAGGTAGCGTGGTGCAGGTTTATCGCCGGGAATGAATTCATCTCCATTAAATGCTTCATCATGGATAGCGTATGGATTCAACTGCTTTATATACAACTACATGAGCGATCAAGATCGGCGAGAATTTCTTCAGTGGTCGGTGGCATGTGTGTTTGGGGAGGCTAAAAAAAAGTGATTGATTCATTTTCTGTTAACTGCAATGATGCACTTTAATTCTATTACCTCATTGTTTCTATAGTAATGACTTACACAGGAACTGACACGGCAGATGCACTACATAATATGCTCTAACGCTAATAAATTATGGATAAACTCCTGTTATTTAACAAGGAAAAACTGTGAGTATGTGTTTACTTTATGTTTAGGGAACGAGTCTCTTTTCAGCACTGCAGAACCTATTTTGCCTTCAAGACACTGGACTTTATGGCTTCTGCTTATGGAAATGATATATATTTGGGGTTTTTTCATCCATTTTCTCTACTATCCTATACAGGGACGGATCCAAGGAGGAAACAGGAATCGAACCCCTGACCAAAGAGGTGCGATGCAAACGTTCTATCTACTATGCCACTGTAGCCCCTCCCCAATCCAGTTTATTATATTTAAATAATGCAAACTTTTACACCCAGGTCCCCTAAAGCCTGTTTCCACTGCTTAGTCAATTTCACTTATTGTTTTGTTTCATTTTCTCTATTTCGCTGTTTAATGTGGCAAATTATATGGATTATTTATTTCAGCACCACTGAATTAAATGCGTTTTGTTGGTGTTGCTCGAGACACATGAGAGCTTTGGTCTAAAGGTTTATCAAAGGGAGCTCAAACAGAGAGGCGTGTCCTAAACCTCATTTACATAATATTTACATTTCTTCATGTGGCAGGTGCTTTTACCCAAAGTGACCTTCAGTCAGAACCGTGACTCACCATGAATTAGGGCTTAAGACAAGACAAAATTACTTTCATTTACAATAAAAGTAATATATAATATAATTTTACTTCTGGAAGATAATTTGCTGGATTCTTTAGGACTTTAATACAGAATGGTTGATTCCTGTCTGACTGACTGACCGACCCCTCCCCCACAACTGGGCAATTGATGGTTAAGGACCTTGCTCAGGGGCCCAGCAATGGTGGACCTGGCTGGGATTCGATCTCACAACCTTCTGGTCAACACCTTACCACATTATAATACATAATAAAATACATTCTTAGTATCAAGGTATAAGTTCATTGTAGATGATTCTTATTAAGATCATTGCAAACAATTCAGTCTCAGTCTCCACAAGTTCATGTGCACTGTTATTGCTTTAGGAACCTGCATTTTCATTACTCAAGAACAAAGCAATAATACAGTAGTTAGGAGAAAAGTGTAGGCAGTTCCTTGACTTGCGTTTCTAACTCGTTTTGCTTGCAGCACAGCAGCATGCTGACGACAGGGTAAAAAAAAACGTTGTTTATATAGAACTATTGGATTTTAATCAATGGACATGGAGCAAACAACGGTTGTTTGCTCGATATGCAAAAGAAAGATTGGCACGTTGAGGAAACAGGACGAACCTGACTTACAGGCAAGAGAGCACCCTAAAGAAATGAGGGAGCATCCGGGCAGCACCATCACCAGCAGTGCAGCCAGAACCAACATGACATTGGGATATGTCACCTGATTAAAACAGGTTTGTCTCCAGGTTATTACATGATAAAAGTTTCAAAAGTGACTGTATGACATCTGTCATGATTCCAGGCAACGATGGATGTAGACAGCACACAATAAGGCAACTAAATGGAACGAGACTACAACAACAAACAAATGCTTGACACTGACACAGGAATTGCAGAATTGCTGAAGATGATGGGAATTGTAGTCGATTTGGCATAACCAGGGCAATGGCCTTTACCCATTATATTAGTTCAGCATTGGCTTTCAGTTCCACTGGCGGAATGGAAATCCTTTTATGGGATATTTTCAATCAGTATAAACAAATGAGTTATTTTATCACCAGTCGCAAGTCTGAACTTAAATAAGTGTTGAATTTCAGTGTGAGACGTGTGTTTTCCCCTCTGTTGGATAACCTTACACAGAACTTTAGTGGTTGAAAATAACACCTTGAAATCGGGCAGATATGGGTTTGATTTTTTGAGTTTTTGGTGTTTTTTTATATGAATATTTTGCCATTAGTATACTAGTGAAAAACCGCAATACTGATGAAACACTACAAATTCTTAATAAAGCCCTAAGTGTCTACTTTCATATGAGCTTCATATTAAGCACAAAGGGAAATTGTCATGTCTTGTCATTATTTTTACTTTGTGGCTGCCTGTGAACTGGTTGAACTTTTGGTGTAGTGAGAGACCTTTAGTGTTATTCAAGGATGTTTTCCTGCTGGTGATTGATGGCCTAGAACATATGGACCTGTAACACTGTGTCACTGCTGTGCTGCGTTGTTCTAGCATTTCCCATCTCAACAGCTGTGCCCTTTAATCTGTGTGTGTGTGGGTGATTGTGTGTGTGTGTGTGTGTGTGTGTGAGGGAGACCGAGGCAGTTAGAAGTTATGTCATGTTTCTCTACTGCTGAGTAAATCTTTTTGACAATCATTCAAGCAGTTCAGGATACATGTGAGGGAAACAGAGAGAAGCTATATATCATATCATATTAAGATACTGCCATCTGCACTGATCTATACAGTATCAGCTCTTAGCTCTTCTCTCTCAATACACACTAGAAGCTTGATCAAACTTCCCTCCCGCATCCCATGCTTCATCCATACCCCACATCCCTGGCTATCAAACACTATAAATTATATAAAGAACAAGTCGGAAACCCTCTGAAACCTGAGAAGAAGAGAAGAAGAAGAACATCAGGGCCCCTGTAATGCGAGAGGCCAACACGGAGGAGCCGAAACATGAGAGGTCGCGAGTGTGTGCTATCAGACATGGGCAGCTGCTCTGAGCCTTTTCACGTCAAAATATCTGGACAATGTCACACCCAGTCCCTTGCTCATACAACTGTGAAGATAGAATGAGGCTGACCAGATTCAGTTACCCATAATTCCACTTCCTGTGTTGGATAAGAAAGTTACACATCTATCCAAAAGCTACATTCTATCCGCTGTGTTGAAATCACCCTAATGTGTGTTTGTGTGTGTGGTTGTGTGTGTTTGTGTGTGTGTGTGTGTGTGTGTGTGTTCAATCTAACAGTGTTAAAGCTCTTTGGAAGCAGCAGGGTGCTGGGCTATTTCAGCCTGGCTATTTATGAAGCACTCCCCATCACAGCTGCTTCTGCATTTACCACCGACATACCTCCACAAAGTCAGTCATTCACACACACACACACACACACACACACACACATTCTTATACTTGTGAAGACCTTCCACTGACATATTTATTACCACAGTTATTTAATGCTATGCTACAACTAAAACTAACCTAAATTAGCCTAAGTTTCTCTTCTCTCTCTCTTTTTGTCTCTTAAATCCTGTAAAAAGATTCTGTTATAAAGATAAGTATAATCTTAAACCCAACACTACAAATATGTTTGAGTGACAGATTTCCATTAAATTGATACTACGTTAACATTGTTCCTTCACTGATAAGCTAAAAAAGCAGCAGACCGCTAATTGACTGATTGACTGTGTTCTTATTTTTGGTTTGTTTGTTTGTGTAAAATTCTTTTTATCCATATAGATGTAAAATGAATGTCTCTTTAAAACTAATGTGTAATGTGTATAAACTTAGGCAGAAGGGCAAAAATACCCCACACAGTCATTGCAAAGATGGTGTGAACACATGGGAGAGAGCAAGAGCGAGCGAGCGAGCGAGCGAGCGAGAGAGAGAGAGAGAGAGAGAGGCCATACTGAATTAAGGTCAGGTTTTCAGGGTGAGAGACAAAAAACTGGAATGGAAATTGATTTGTTCTACTTTCTGCTCAGCAGCCTGAAGGACATGTTAGTTCAGGGAGAGAGAGAGAGAGAGAGAGAGAGAGAGAGAGAGAGAGAGAGAGAGAGAGATTGATCTTCACAACTCAATGTGACCATAAAGAACATCCACACTGAAAAATGCTTTCTAACATACTAACTAGAACGCTAGACTAAAATAGGTAAGGTGTCGAGCTACATACATTTTAGAACTCTAGTGTGTAGTTCAGATGTAGCTGGAAAATAGGTCGCAGTATTAATAACGAGGCCTACATCTCGCAACATCTCCTACCCTTGAGATAGGAAAAAGAGAAACTTTCAATCAGAAACTATAAATAGAGCACACTGACACTAAGCCAGTTAGGAAGTCATTGTAGAGCGTTTGCAGCACTGTGACTGTGTGTTAACATGACTACGAGCATCGCTTGCTAATAATGCATCATCTTCACATAAAATACATTTAGGACAACCCTACTTCTTAGTAACTTTAGTAAAAGTTTCATTTGATAAAAATTAATGCGTGTTGCGAGACCTGTCATTAGCTTCCTACACTCACTAAAAAATATACAGGATCACATATACAGTAATTTTAGGGCTGTGCGTCACCAGTAGGCGTTACTATTACTGTTTTCCATAGTAACCGTTGTTTATAAGTGGCTCGTGCAAGTAACATGAAACGTTCTGTCGGGATATTTGTTGTTTGTATCTAAAATTCAGCACTGTACATATCACGTGCTCTCTACTGTCTTCACGTCGCTGGACATGCCCATATCTAGTCGCTGGAAGTCGCCAGGTCTCCGTGAAAATGAATGGTTTCTGGTCGGTGTTGTCGCTGCTACTGCTGTACATGTGAACGGAGCATAATACATTAACTAGTTATGTCTTAATAATTTGTCAGTTGGCTATCAGTTTATAGCGTAGCCTAATCGGCCGCCATATTTATGTGTCTACTCGCCTCTAAAATTCTCATGCGTCACCTAACAACTGTAGTAATAAAAACTGTCCAGCACGTTATGAAAGCCATGTGAATGTCCAAGATTTTCAGATGAACACTAAGTGACTTGTACAGTTAAAAAGACCAGAAGTCAACTGGTGTGTCATAGATACATGACCTGCTTGATTTACAGAGTAATTAACATAACTAATGAGTTATAACTGAATAAAATGTGTAATACTATACTGTATTTCAGCATGTTTATCTACTGCTATATTAGCGAGTATATTAGCAGTTAGCTTAACTTTTAAGTACCTAAATGCTTTTAAACACTCTTTGCAACAGTGTTGAGCAAAACAGCATCACTAGGACGCACAAAACGTGAGGAGGATGGACTACAATAGCTGAAGAAATCATTAATCCACGCCACGCATTACAAATAAGGAATATTACGCAATTTATTGTTCTAAATACATGTTTTTTCAAATTGACGTAAGAATTGAGCTCACTATATTATTATTATTATTATTATTATTATTATTATTATTATTATTATTATTATTATTATTACTGATGTTATTGTTGTCGTTATTGACTAAATACATCACGCGCGTGAAATTCCCTGTGGAGCTCCGCTAGTTTACTTTCCGCGCGAGTCCATCGCACGTGACGGCCGCGTTATTGGCGCCTGTCGCCAGCCGCCGTAACCTGACACACGCGCTCACTGGCAGGCCATCTATCACGCATACACAACCACACACAACAGGTGACGGTACAATATTTATAGCCCGTACGCATTCACCCGACGTCGCGCTTATGACAAAATTCCACAAGCGAAATAAACATTAATGATGCCTGACTCACCTCTATCCATTTTTGCGCCTCCTGAAATGCAGGTCCCGAACTGCACTCGGTGGCTTCGTGGTGATCCGGACGGGAACTGGAGCCCTCGTCAGCACTGGCCATTTCCTATAGAAAGTCCGTGCAATACCTCGGCGTTGTCCCGATTCCCCAACCGCACTGCCTTCGCGCTTACGCAGCCTGCGTGTAACTGCGTCCAATCCGTAGCTGGATGCTGACGATGAACGGGGAACGAGGTGCTGCAGTTTCCACGCAGAGCAATCCTCACCAAACGTCCGAGCTAAAAATACAAGACAGAGACGCTGCAGGCGCTCGGAGTTCAGCTCTGCGCTCAGCCAATGCGAAAGGCGGACGGAGCGCCCCGCTGTGAGGACAGGAATGTGCACGAAAACAATGGAGGAGTTCCGTTATCGCTCCAATTCTCCCAGTCTCCTACTACCAAATGCATTTCTATTGGACATGTTGTGCACTACGTAGGGTGTACAAGCAGCTGTTTCACACTCTACGCAGTGCACTTATGTAGGGAGTAGCAATGTATTCCGGATGTGGTCCGCCGCTCGCGCGCTCCTGTGTAGATGCTTGGTTTAGAAAACGCTGCGTTGTTTTTATTTATAAAAATCCTTGTTAGTTGTAGCTTGGATCATTTAAGTGAAATATCACAATACTGCAATTATTAAGATGATTATATAAAACACGTTCACACAAAATTATTCACATTTATGACAAATGCAAATGAATTCCTGGATTAAATTTTTTCCAGCGATATTCCTACATTCACCTTTTTCCTGCCCTGGATAGATTTAATCTTTATCCCTTTCTGAAAAAGGTGCCCACAGTTTTAACCTCTTTCGTTATGAAGGCAGTTCACAGATATCGTTTCAAGAGCCAGGCACATGAACATTGAGTTCAGAGTAAGAGCAATTTGTCTCACAGGCAGAGAAAGGAGCTAAAATTCTTTAAGTTCGATATCAAAGATTCATCGGCATCTGGTATAGTTTCAAATAGACTGAGCTTTCTGGATGTGTCAGTTAACATGATGCTAAATAGTTGAAACACCAAGAACAGAACTCCTTTGGGCAAGTTTAGTTCAAATCAAAGTTTAATCAAAGTCCCCAATCTCAGAATATTTCCCTGAAAGTACATCCTTGAAAAGTAAAATAAATTACCATTCACCATTTTTGCACTTGTTAGACTAGTGTGGGAAAAATTTGTGTCTTGCAGGTTGACAACTCTTGGCTTAAGAATATGCAAAAATGTGGGGAGACAAAAACACTCCACCCAATAAATTGTTTAACGTTTATTCATTTATTTATTTTTTTTTTTAAACTACATTAGCAGTAAACACAGCAATAGAGAATCCCTCCATTAGCAACAATTGGAAATTTGTGCTGAACAGCATCACTGAAACCCCTACATCACCCATTCTTTTCTTACAGCTATATTAGCAGAGCACTTTACACCAGAAAGGCTTTGTTGTGAAGTTTACACCCAAAATTTGGGCCAATCAGAATTAAACAAGCTGAAAACTCATTTAGACCAGAACATGTCAATTAGACAACTTGTGCAAATACAACATAAATGTACAAACAGAACAGAAGCCTGGCAGTCATGAACATATTCAGATATTGTGTGCGAAATTCATAAGCAGGCAGTGTGAGAACTGCACAGGATCAATGTGCTCTGGCCTGAAAGGGAGGGGGATGATTTTGGTCAGTCAATTGAAGGTTACATCTCATCTTCAGGCCTTACAGAGTGCCACAGCAGAGAATCGCACCTCCCCTTTCTCTCGCTCTATAAATCCACGACATGCCTTTGCAGCATCCTACCAAAGGAGAAAAATTCCATAGTTCAGATGGTAATACCATAGTTCAGTCACAAAACTGTGCATTTGAATCAATAGAGGACACTACCATGACAAAGCTGGTCAGACTTGTTGCCCCGTGGCTCACAGGCCCCTTTATTCTACCATCTGTAAAACAAAAACACTTATGATCAATTTGCAACAAGCCTTTACTCGGTTACTTCATGATTTTCTTTGACAAAAGTATATTGTAAATTGTAAAAAGTTATTTTTGGAAATTCAATGCATTCTTGCAAGCCACAGCACACTGAATAAAAGTCAGTAATACTGCATGTTGCAGAGTGTAATGAGAGACAACCTACCAAGTTCATAAACCTGATCATTTACATTGACAAATGTGATGAAGTGGAAGTTCACGTTGTCAGCTTCTGGCTGTTCATAAGAAAAATAAATACATTTGTATTAATCCATTAAGCAGGAAAGATCTCATGTATCAGAGTATGTCTCTTACGTGACAATGTCCCTCTGCAGCAACATCATCATGAGCTGCCTGGATTGCCTGCAATGTAGAAGTGTTATTTACCAAATAAATAAATACTGTTTAAGTGTATTATCAAGACAAAAGTAAAATACATAGAATAAGAAAGCACTAGCGTGCACGCACACACTGGGATATCTACAAGGCTTGTTTGATATAGCGAGATTCAAGCCCCACCTACTGTTAGACCCACATATTACAAAGGACAGACAGGGTGGCCAGAATTTCTAATCCAATATGAATAGAAAGCACTTAACCACCCTCCTGGTGTCCATTTTCAATTTCAGCTACAGAAGTACCTTGTTTTCTTCCACCTTCTTGGCTCTTTCACCAGGGGACAATCCAGCAGTTTCTTCTAGAAGTTTCTTCAAGACAGAATCACCTTCTAGATATTGACAATAAAATGTTTTATTATTTATTTTCCCCCCACCCTTCAGGTGAATTTCTCCTTTCAGAAACCCACTACAAATGTTTGTGTAAAGTTTCAAAATTATTACACCCATGCTATGGCACCCTGAATGATCTATTTAAGCATATTTGAACGACAGCAAATATTAGACCAGAATTAACAAGGTGTCTGGTATCCTGCAGTGGATCCTAGAATTGCCTGGAGAAATGTGGGTGTTACCCAATTTTAAAATAAAAGTCTAGAATTATAAATGTAACAATCATAGAATTCTACAAGTCAAACTAAGATTACGAACCAAAACTGAGTTTATCCTGATTGTTAGCTACGGCATGCAGCAA
This sequence comes from Bagroides melapterus, assembly GCA_028566695.1. Classification (NCBI taxonomy): domain Eukaryota; kingdom Metazoa; phylum Chordata; class Actinopteri; order Siluriformes; family Bagridae; genus Bagroides; species Bagroides melapterus. The sequence goes on from JAOTRN010000033.1 coordinate 7,613,967, forward strand.
TCCGACAGTCCCACAGGAGTTTACCACCGTCTGACTCATAAAATAGACGTCCTTACATGGGTCAACTGACTGCTTGGAGCGAAACTCCTCATGCTGAAAAAGGACAATTAATTACAAGATTATTTATTCAATCCTAGTAACATACAATCATTCAGATGGGACAAAACAATCATCACACACTTGATTTAGAGAAATAGTATGCATGTGTTTTCACCTGTTGTGTCAAGGGGAAGAGAAGCATCATGGCACAGCAGGGTGTGGGCACTCCAGCAATGGCATCATCCTCCAAGCCTAACACATCCACAAAGCGCCAGTCTGGCTTCACACCCAGCTTACTCAGCACCTATACACAACACAGACAGTCTACTTGCTGACACCACTAGGAAATCAACATCTTTTGTATCACAGACAGACAATCACATCATCACGCCACAAATTTAGGAATCAGGCCATGATGTAATGTCAGTTAGAGACATCATGTCAATCTAACGCTCTTATATTCAACAATTTGAAGAGCAGTATCAATAAAGCTAAGATAAAATAAAATCAGAGATGAGGCGTAAATTTAACCAATGTGACAGTTGTATTGTTTTAATGAGAAAGCATTTGGCTAAAGCCGAGCCTACGCCCATTCACCGAGAAACAGTACCTTATGGATAAACGCCTCACATAGAAAGAAAAAACAACGAAGACAAGCTATTAGCATGATTCAGCAAACTTACCTTATTCAGCATCTGCAACAACAAAACAACAAATATGGGTTAATACTTTGTTTGTAGACAGTGAAAGCGTCATACGAGTTCAAGTAACAAATAATAACAATTAGCACAAACCTCAGGGTTTATTTCCATCGGTTTCCACTCCATTGTTTCGGTTGATTTTGATTTTCGCGGTCAACAAGCTAACAAGCTAATTTATGAAGCGTAACAGTCAGAAATTTTAAAAATATAAACGGTGCACGCGGCTTATATCCGACCGGTCCATTCCATTTTCCCCAGACTGAGGTGTGTGTGTGTGTGTGTTTCTAAATCCGCTTGATTGAAGCGAGTTTTGACGTGTGTCAACGCATTAACTCTGGATTAAACACGATTTCAGAGGTCTGCCACTAATACATTACTTCAGTTGATCAAAAATAAATAGCTGGGATAAAATGAAATCTCGCTCGCAATGAAAATAGTACAGTCCACGGTCAGATGATTCTAGAAATTACCAGTAACGTCCAGAAGCGTCTGAATCAGTTCATACATCAAATCAATACTTATAGTGTTGAAAAAAAGATTAAAAAAGGCTCTCAAAATAATGTTTCAATAATTTTTGTGAGTTTAACATATCCAGAATACAAATGCACATTGTAATTTGTCGTAACTGCTATGAATGACTGTAGCTTGAATATTTAATACATCAATAAGATGACGAAAAGGTACAACAGCAACAAAAATGAATGCCTGAAAGCACACTATAAAATACTCCAATGATACATGCAAGATCACAAGACTACAAAAACTTTAAAAAATATTAATAATAGAATAAAATGTCCAAATATTTAAACAAAGAATATTGTTTTAAGACATTAAACATGTTTTTTATTCAAAATTCAAGATCTTAATTGTCATATGTATCTCGGTACAATGAAATTCTTATTTTGTTTTAGCCTCACGAGAACAAGGAGGTAGAAGGGCAATGAACAATAAAATGACAA
>JAOTRN010000033.1:7687071-7700916 GCA_028566695.1 Bagroides melapterus
GTGTCCCTCGTGGGGGACCCCCAGGGCTGAGCCTCACTGAGGTTCTAATGGCCGCGGATTCCAACCTGGCTGCCGAGGTTCATGAGTTTTTGAGTATGTTAAGACCCCCAAAAGTGCCCAAAGGGTTGGAAAAAAAAAAAAAGAATAATCCGACAACAAACAATAGGGCCCTTCGCACTATAGTGCTTGGGCCCTAAAAAATAAATGAATAAATAAATAATCCGACGAAAAACAATAGGGCCCTTCGCACTATAGTGCTTGGGCCCTAATAATGCACGGCCTACTAGGACTTCCGTAGAAGTATATCAGCAACAAAGCATTGCAGAAAACACAGGAATCAAACAAAAACTGTATATCCAGGCAAGCAAGCTTTTTCACCTGAGATGCAATAAACCAGACATTATCCTCATCATCAGCGCTAATGTCAGTTACACTTATAGGTGTGACTTAACTCTTCAACAAATAATTGAATTTGTTTAGCTGAGAATCCCTTATTGCTGAGCATTCAGAAAGTTTAGTCTTAAAAAAAAAACCTTTACATTATGACTAATGGCGAGAATAAACTTTTTTGCTGTAAAGCTTATGTAAGAGCCATATTTTACAAAAAGTTTGTTTATTTATACAGACGTGGATTTAATAATTGTGAATAATATGTAGAACGATATTGTAAATACGCTTTTTAGTATAAACTATAGCTCTAGTATCATTAATGATGGTGATGTCATTTCCTGTCACTTCCTTTTTTTTTAAATTAATGTTAATAATGTGATTAATTAATGGTAATACAGTTTCTTAAATGAAGTTTCTGGTTTGTTGAATATTACTCGGGTTAAAAAAAAACTATATAATTGCACTGATCCGATAGTCAGTGAATCCGTCCTGTACGGATTTGCTACTTCACAGGAAATCATTTTATCCTTCGTATTTCTAGAGTTTGTGAAAAGGACCAATTTGACATGTACCTTTTAACATTTCCGTTTGTTGGAGCATTTTTGTTTTAGTCCACTCAAGGGCATGCTAACGGCAGCAAGCCAGACTTAAATAAATCAATAATCTATCTATATTCAAATTGGAATTACATCAAATCTGTCTGTGGTGAGAGGAATGATAATAAAGTCTATCTATCTATCTATCTTTCTATCTATCTATCTTTCTATCTATCTATCTATCTATCTATCTATCTATCTATCTATCTATCTATCTATCTGAATTGATACTTGCTATTTTTACTAAAACAACAGGACTAATAATGTAGTCAGATTACTTCATAATCTCCAGGTCACCTGACAAGATGATATCTCAGTGCTTCATTGTCCTCGTTTCATTGTGGTGAAATAATAATCTTCCACTTCTGTTCAGAACATCATGTGTCTCCATGCCTTCCACCATACCCTGAAGAATTTTTTTCATACATTATCTAGAATAAGCCTTCAACATGTACTTAAGCATTTATTTTTTATGCTCTTTTTTATGCCCGGTTTTGAATTTCCTAGCACTCCAGCACTTGTACAAACCAGCATACAATTCTTCAGTTGCATTCAATTATTTAACCTTCATCTGGTTGTGCTTTTCCACTGAGAAAGAGTTTGCCCAATGCCTACACGTGAATGTAAAGGGACAGTTACAGCCATTGATTGCAAATGAAGTTAGTTTTCACAGATGCTGCTTCATTGTCTCAACCATAGACCAACAGTGTATCTTAGGTTCCGAATAATTAAGAAAAGTTTGCATTGTGCAATTATCCCTTACATGAATATATCATAAATGATTTTTGGTCCACAAAGGCTCAAGGTCACAGGAAAGTCAAATGTTTGAATAGTTTTTCTTCAACACTTCCATCAGACAACCTGGAAATGTAATGAATTCACTATAAATTATGATAGATATATAGATAGATAGATAGATAGATAGATAGAGAGAGAGAGAGAGAGAGAGAAAGTGGCAACTTGGAAGAGTTGGGGCTTGAACCCCCAATGTTCCATAATCGTTTGTGTAACCATATATGAACACAGCAACATAACAGGATGACTGTGGTTGAAGGTACAGGTAACTGGTCCTCCAAAGCTAAAGATGGCCTCCTGTCATCTCATGGAGTGTGGAGTGTATTTTTTTCCAACATAACTAGTGCTTTGCTACTGTTATGGTACAGGTCTCCATGATCCCCTGCTAGATTTGAGTCGCCCGCTACTCATTAGTGTTGCTAGACTTTTTAACATCTCTCACTGCACTGTTTGCAGGTTCTTCCTACAGAGAAATATCTAGTTGTGTCAAATGACTAGTGGGCGTGTCTTTGCTAGAAAAATGGCTGTCCTTAAGTTAGTTGCAAACAACCTGCGAAGAAGTCTAGGATAAGTCCGGACTTAATTTGAAAAACTTTAGGCAAAAGATTTGTTCCTGGCAGACATGGCTGAACTGAAATCAACAATCTATAAGGTGAGACTGTACAACTCAGAAGCTCATGACTATCAACAAGGCCCTTCTTGTAACCTGATGACCATGACTCTCATTTGAGGAGCATGAGAATGGTATGACATTTATATATAGCCAGAGCCAGGAGTTTCTTCCAGTCTGATAATTACCAAGAAATGACCATGAACATTCATGGATCAAAAAAAAGAAAAAGCAATGTCCAGAAATGGGCCTGAGTTTGTCTCTGTTGGTGTGATGTGCAGTGCCCAGAGCACTTAGTGTGCATTTTGGGCATCATATACTGGTGACTTGGAGATCATATACACAGTATATTAGCCATTTTATAGACATGACTGGAAATGACGAACGTTGCACCCTTTGTGTTTTTAGCCCAAACAATGTTGCCAGACACATATAAAAAAATCCAGTGAATTCTGGCCTGATTTCCTGATGCTGATGTAGATTTCATTAGGCTGAACTTGTTCTTAAAGGAGAGATGCTTCACTTAGATGCAGTGGAAAGTGTGGTGCCACTAAGGGTTCTGCTCATGCCTCTGGAGAGAGAATTGGCACCTGCAGTTAGGTCACCTGTGCTTGTTGCTTTAGTCTTGTATTCCCTAGTGTGGAAGATGTTTAATGAATTATACAGAATGTACCCCATAGGCTGGACTCATAGTAGCGCATTGCCTAAAATATAAACTTTTCTCCAGAGACTGTTAGACAGTGACAAATCCCTGTATACGCTACAGTTGGGTGTGGGCTGCCATGTCAGCACAGCACAGCACTGTGGAGATCATCTCTGTGAGGACAAACCTTCCTGAAAGGGTCATGGCAGCTCCACCACAAGAGATCATGCATCCCCTTTATGCTGGAGATCCTCTGGGCCCCTCTTTACAAACCCTCTCAAGGTCTTGATATAAAATTAGTGTCTTTTCTTGTAACTTAATTTTGTTAGTGATTACTTCAGCAAAAAGAATATGAGAACTTACAAACCCTGGTAAAAAGCTAGCCTACTATTGCGTTGGTGGGTTTGTGCCTGAACCTGTGATGGTAAGCCTACAGAGTCGTTTTTGTTCATCTTCTGATCATCAGACCTACCATTTACCTGTCACAGATGAAACACACAGGGCCTCCTTGTCTAAGCAAATACTTGTCTTCTGGGTGGTAGATCACGGTCATCATGGCATATAGACAGGCTTGATGCTGGCCCCTACTCTGACATGGCCTAAGAAACATCTCTCCCCATGAGGGGATTACTTACCATACTTACCTATCATAGATATCATGCTGCTCCAGGAAGCTTGCTCTGCTGCTACCTTGGTGCCACAGGATTTTTTACTTCCTCTGTAGCATGAGTGAGATATTTGTATACCTTCTATGCCTTTTCTAGTGCCTCCCACCAACCCTGAAGCTCAGTGGTTAGGATGTTGGACCACAGATCAGAAGGTCAAGTGTTTCAACCCCACCACTGCCAAACTGCCACCCCTGGGTCCTTGAGCAAGGCGCTTAACCCCTTAACTGATCACCTGTATAAAAAGAATAGGATGATAATAGCCTGTAAATGTAACCTCAGTAAAGAGTGAAAATAGAACTGTCTTGCTTTACTTTCACATTTATTGATTTGGCAGATGCTTTAATCAACAAAACGTCAAGTAATCACTTGGAGACAAGACTAGAGTTCTCTCCAGGTTAACACTGGTTCCGAACGACAAGGAACCTTGGCTTTCACATACATCACCCTGGTCTTCCAAGCAACAACCCAGCACCTCAACCACTTGAGCCACCACTGCCCCTCCAATGGGCAGCCCCTTCAATGGGCAGCCCCGCCAATGGGCGGCCCCTCCAAGGGGCAGCATATCCAGTGGGCAGCCCCTCCAGTGGGCATCTCCAGCTCCTCCTTCAGTGTATTGTACAGACTGAGATGCTTTTCTGCTCACCACAGCTGTAAAGAGTGATTATTTGTTACCATAACCTTCCTGTCAGCAAAACTAACCTGGTCATCTACCTCAGACCACTCTCTCTCTCCAACAAGACACTTCTGCCTGCAGAATGACAGACACCAAAGTTGTTTTGTTTTTCGCACCATTTTTTTCAAAATAAAGATTGTAGCAGTTACTGAAATAATCGAGCCAGGCTACCTGCCCAACAAACATGCCACGGTCAGTATCACTGAGATCCCATTTATTCCCCTCATTCTGATGTTTCATTTGAACATTAACTTAAGCTCTTTACATCCACATGAAGGAATTTTATTCATTCGGATGATTGCATAATTGAATGATGGGGCATGGGTACAGATGTTTCTAATAAAATGGTCAGTGAGAGTATATCAACTGTTGGGTTGCAGAGGGGTGTTATAGAGTTAAATAATAATTTTCCACACAGTTTTCTTCAGGTAATTGAAAATGTTTTATTTCATTTGTCACCGATTTAAAGAATATTAAATAAGCAACTAAAGGCCTTAGCCTGTTATCATAACCAAACACAATTTATTGATGCAAATAATTGAAAAGCATACAGAAAATACACACTTAACGGTAAATACATATACCTGCAGGTATTTTACATTATGCATTAAACAATTAAGTAATAAAGAGGGAAAAAAATCTGCGGTCACAGATTCGGCAGCAGTAAAAAACATCACAACACTCACAAAGTAGACAGTTTAAAGTCAAATTTGGAAAGCCAAAAAGAAACGTTACAGAACAGCTGGATCATTACAGAAGAGCTTAAAAATTCTGGTATTAAAGTTGTTAATAGCACAGCTTATTTATAAAGCTTTCTTATGAAATGGAGAGGTATGGTTCATGATTAGCATTTTCTTACACTGGTTCCTGTGCATTGATGGAGACTGAGGAAAAAATGATATTAAACCCACTGGAATAGTCTTTTTACAAACTGGATGACATCATTTGTCATATAGGTCATATCTTTCTTTCTCTCTCTCATATACACAGACACACACATGACTTCTTTCTCTCCATCCCCAAAATGAGAAAGCTCTCACACCCCACACTCAATCCTTTCCTGTAACGCTCCCGTTACTCTGGCCGCTGCATCGCCACGGTGGTGGGCTCAACGTCCCGGTTGCTGTTGCCGAGTGCCTGCGAGTTGGTGTAGTCATGGCGACCGTCGTCCCGGAGACCGCCAGCAGGGTCGTACTGATCGTTCTCCAGCCTGGTGATCAGACGCTCGTCCACGTCTCCCAACTCGGCTCCCATCAGAGAGGGCTCCCCCACCACCATCACATCCTACACACAGAGACAGGCAGACACACAGAGAGAGTGAGAGAGAGAGAGAGAGAGAGAGAGAGAGAGAGAGAGAGAGAGAGAGAGAAGGACATTTGTTGAACATCCTGACAGATAGAAACAGAAATTATTTTCTATACTGTACTTACATAAAAGTGTGTGGGCACACTGAGATTACAGGAACAGTCATTACACAGTGTGTGTGTGTGTGTGTGTGTGTGTGTGTGTGTGTGTGTGTGTGTGTGTGTGTGTGTGTGTGTGTGTGTGGTGAACGCTGAATAAATTCTTGTATTCTCAGTTGGGGATGTGTGTAAAATACCATATTATACAATTGGACTTTATATTGGTATAGTAACCAGTAAAGATACGTGACATTGAATTGAATTTAATGAGAGAATGGAGGGGTGAGAGAGACAGAGAGATACAGAGAGAGAGAGAGAGAGAGAGAGAGAGGTACCACGAGGGGGGAGGGAGGCACAAAAGATATAGATATAGTGAAACAAAGAATGCAGAGAAAAATGGAGAAAAGTGTGACTAAGTGAAAGTTTGCTAAATATCCAGACAACGAAAAACGTTCTTATGCAGCTTCAAAATACATCGTCCTCAACTCAACCTTCGAGTCAAATCAATCACATGCACCTGTGTCCATTTCAATCGTCAGTTTAGAGATGTGGATAGTTTCAACAAATCCTTTGAATATAAGAAGCTACAGCATAAATATCCAATTGATATTGTAATGCGGTATCTGTGTAATGTGTTTTTCATTAGCCAATCAAATGTTCCGCAAATTCGTTTTTGTCCACACATAAAACTGATAGGAATATTATAGTACATTATACAGTGTGCCTGTGTGTGTGTGTGTGCGCGCACTAGTTATTTTATTTTTTTTTTAATTCTTTAAAAAAAAAAAGCATTTGCAATGCAATATTATTATAACATTTTAGATGATCATAATTAGATAAACAAATTTTAGTCATGTGTTTGAATCATGTAGCTTATACACCATGTAACATAAGCATGAAAACTCAGGAGATTTCAGAGCATCATTTTTACTTATTTATGGATGGACCAATCGATTTCTTTAATAATGAACTGTAATGCTGATGTTTTCTTCCCAACACAAATTCAAGAATACGTCACACCCCTTGTTCAGTGATTTATTGGATATTACAGCTTAGGCTATAATGTAAAAAAAAATTAAGAGCCTATATGTACAATAGATGACGTAAAGCACAAAGAATTTTCAAAATCTACTGTAAATAATTGCTGTATTTTTAAAGCCTAGGTTAAACTGTCAGGTATTTCTTCAGACCTCTTGTTCTACACCAAGGATTTGGCCCAGGCAACTAAGCTAAACTTGCTTATTCATAAATACTGTGAAAGTTTTAATCGTATCTGAAGAATGATTTTTGTTCCTTTTCCCTTTCCTTACATACAGCCCCTTTAAGAATGCTCAGAATCTTCAACTATTTTATAGAACCCTTGAAAAATGCCTTTTTTCCCTCCTAGCAGTGTGCAGTGTGTATTTCTGTGTGCCTCTGTGTTCTTTGTGTAGAAATGTATTTCCATATGCGTATAGCAGAATAGATGTAAAATGTCATTTCGAATTATTTTATTTGATAAATGGACAAATATAGTAGAATATAGAATAATGTAATAATGTATCTTGGTATGGTCATTCCAATAATGCTGCTCTGAATTAAATTAGAAATGAGTGAGTGAGAGAGTGAAGGAGGGGGTGGATGAAAGAGAGAGAGAGAGAGAAACACTACAGTGGGGGAGGGAGATACAGAGAGACAGAGTGGGATAGACAAAAAGAGAGACAGGTAGAGGCAGGGGGTGGGAGACAGGGAATTAAAAAAAAGAGAAAGAGAGAGAGAGAGAGAGAAAGGGAAACCAAGATTTGAAACACAGTATCTAATATGAATGTGAGCAAAACTTGTACCATTTCTGAAACACGTCACATGCCAGACAAGTGAATTAGCAATGTAGATTTAAAGTTGATTTTGAAGGATGAGAATGGACAAATGAATAGGTTCATGCATACACTGTTCCACACACACACACAAACACACACATCCTTGTCTACAGACACTATCTCTTTGCTCCTTTAATTAGCCCATTCAGACAAAGCATACCTCCAACATGTTCGACCAATTAAGCTTTTTCGCATTGCTAATTAGATCATTAAGGTAGCACATGCTGTGCGATAGCCATCTGCACATGTCACTCACCTACCTAAGCTCCGCCTCCAGCCACCCGCCACCCCTCGATTCACCGGCGACGCGTTTGGGCTGGGGACCAGAGACGGACAGCACTAATTATCAACAAATCAATTATGACTAATTGCTATCAATTACAAACACATCAGTTAAACGGGTTAAATAAAAGCACATTGTCAGGTTCTAGCAAGCACAACTCTGAACAATTACAGTTTTTGTAAATAGCAATCTTTCAGAATCAAATCAGTGTTTCAGGAAATCAATTGCATAATTATTTCATAGTAAAATAGCAAAGCAATTATTATAAAGTAGGCTAAACTATCTAGAAAACAGCTTATCCTCATTTCTTAAAACACACTCACACAGACACACAATCACACATACAGATTATTCAGTCTTGCTAGCATGTTGTTATGAGTAGTTTGCATCATTGTATCACTGTGTGTGTTTTCAACATATATATGGACATACCTGCGTGGGCAAACTGAAGCTGTTGGCTGGGCTGCGTTTCTTACTGTTTCCTGCACTGCTATTGGATGCGCTGCCAGCTGAGTTCCGCCTTCTTCTTCTCTTCGCTGTTGGTTTGGGTGCTTCGGCTGTCAGTCAACAAAGAGAAAGGTGTAAGGCATAAACATATAACACCATGATATACACTCATCACTGTATGGAGAAATGTATGAAAACAGTATCTGCCTGCATCTTCACACTGTCAATATATCAAGAGAGGCCAAAAGAAATATGTTTATGCTTTATGCTTAGAAAAACTGCTAGAATGTTAATCTGCTCTCTAGGTACTATGTCTGTAGCATATGTGTGGTTACCAATGACAAGAATTTTGATAGACTTTCCTGTTCTGAGAAACTAATGGTAGGCCTGTGATGGAAGCCAAAGAGCAGTTGAGATGGCAGTTTACTGTATAAATTTCAGAGACCCACAGCTTTAACTGTCACAGGCACTATGGAAATGTTGTTTGAAAGCAGGCAATCTGTGATTATGAGTTACCAGTGTATTTTTGTGGGTCTAATTATGCATGGATGCCATAAAAATATCTGAAACAAAGAAAAAAATATCCTACCCTCTATATCCTTCCTCCAATCCTTGCATCCTTCCTAGAATCCTTCCCCCTGAATCAGTCCCCCTGTATCCTACCTTTGTATCCTGCCCCTGTATCTTTCTTCCTGTATTTTCCCCTGTATCCTTCCCCCTGTATCTTTCTCCCTGTCTCCTACCTGCGTATCCTTCTCCCTATATCCTTCTCCCTGTATCATTCCCCCATATCCTTCACCATGTATCCTAATCCCTGAATCCTTCCCCTGTATCCTTCCCCTTATATCCTTCCCCTGTATCCTTCCCCTTATATCCTTCCCCTGAATCCTTTCCCTGTATCCCTCCCCTGTATCCCTCCCCTGTATCCCTCCCCTGTATCCCTCCCCTGTATCCTTCCCCCTGTATCCTTCCCCCTGTATCCTTCTCCCTGTATCCTTCCTCCATATCCTTCACCATTTGTCCTTCTCCCTGAATCATTCCCCTGTATCCTTCCCCTTGTGTCCTTCCCCTGTACCCTTCTCCCTGTATCCTTCCCCCATATCCTTCCCCTGTGTCCTTCTCCCCATACCCTTCCTCTTGTATCCTTCCCCCGTATCCTTCCCCTGTGTCCTTCTCCCCATACCCTTCCCCTTGTATCCTTACCCCTGTATACTTCCCCCATATCCTTCTTCATGTATCCTTCTCCCTGTATCCTTCCCCTGAATCCTTCCCCCTGCATACTACCCCTGTATTCATCTGTATCCTTCCTCCTGTAACCTTCCCTCTGTATTCAACCCCTGTATCCTACCCTTACATCCTACCTCTGTATCCTACCCCTGTAATGGTTGTTACTTTAAATTATTGTTATATAGTTGCATATTTTAAATCTGTTGTCACAATTGTACAAATTCCCTTCATTTTTTTATGTATTCTTAGTAAAAGTGAAATTCTTCAACATTTCTTCTTTACTTGTAATTGGACAATTTTACTGGATGAAATATATGTATGGATGATTGGCAGATGGTTATGGAAAATAGATGAATGGACAGATGGACAAATTGGTAGGATGGAATCTATGGATGGATGATTGATTGGTAGGTGGATATGGAGTACAATGGATGGATGGATTGACTCTTTGGGTGGATGGATGGATATTCTGATTAGATGACTAAATGGATGAATGGATGGATGGATGGGTGGGTACTTACATTTTTTGGAACTTGACTGAAAAATTTCTGCCTTATAGTTGGGTGAAGGTCCGACTAAAATAAAGAAAAATTCAGTCAGTTCTGAACTCTTGCCATCACAAACACAAAATAACCCAACAAAGCAAAGCTTTCAGTCCTAATAACACCAGATACACATGCAACACTGTCACGCACAGAGAGAAAGAGAACATGCTGAGTATTATTTTCTTTTTCTTGCCTTTTATTCAGAAGAAAGTAGGAGAGTGTTTAAAAAGCAGCAAAATAGCACAGAAATAATGATCCCACGGTCACAAGGCTCATTAATTAGGCAGGACGTGTTATTGCAGAATTTCACAATACCCCTGACAATCTGTACTCTGGACTTTGAAGTGTTAATCATGATTGTGAAACATGTTTACAGTGAATGAAACCATAAATTTCATGATCTTATTTACCTCTGTTAGAACAAAGTAAAAGAAATAAAGGCCTGTAGGAGAAAAGGGTAAAGAAACAATGGATTTTTTTGTTATTATTCCCTACAGAGACATGGGTGGGGCACGGAAAAGAGTTTGGGCAAAAAAATGCGGTTGTGGGGTGCATGTTCGCATGTGTGAGTGTGTGTGTGTGTGTGTGTGTGTGTGTGAGAGAGAGAGAGAGAGAGAGAGAGAGAGAGATACCTGGTGGTGTTGTCATCCTTTGCCACTGGTGAAAGAGGCAGGTCTTCAGGCAGTCTCTAGGACTCAAGCCGTATGTTTTGTGCCTTGACATCAGCTCCTGCATTGGCTCAAGAATCATACACAGCTGCACAAACACACACACACACACACACACCTTAGTAATCTAATATAGCACTGTGTGTATGATTTTTGTCTGCACATGCGTGTGCAATGCATGACAGATCTTGTGTGTGTGTGTGTGTGTGTGTGTGTGTGTCTTACTCTGAGGTAGTTCAGTGTGAGATTGGTTAGTCCCACTCTGCTGATGTTTTTGGACAGTTGCTCTAGAGCTCCAGGGTCTTGTGCCTTTGCAGGAAACACACACACACACACACACACACAAACACACACCCACACACACACATACTCCTTTTATTCTGTTTGCTATTCTCTCGCCACTCCGGCCCGATACGTCTCTAATTCATTAATAGAGATGTTGCTATGGCAACAGCCCAACAGCGCCACTAGAAGGTTTCACCTCGATTGATAAAAATAACACAGAGGAATTTTGTCATACAGCAACCTCCTGAATCGACGTTAGCAGCATCAATATATTGTTCTGGTTTCTTGGAAACTTGCACAAAATAAAACGACCTGTTCGTGGTTCATGTGTGGTGAAGGAATGAAATGACATTTTTTGAATTTCTGACTCGTATATTTGGATCTCGTTGCCTTTAATTACGTCAAATATCTTTTTCTACTTGTAAAAATTCTACACAGTGTCGGTGTACTAAAATAGCAACCTTGTTTTTAAACACTTTGAAACCCTTTGTGTCTTTAGGGCTGCCAAAAAATATCCAATCAATGAAATCTAGCTAACTAAAAATTTATTTGTAGAGCACCTTTAACAATGGAAAGCGGCTTCACAGGAATAAACATAAATGATTCATTTAAAATTTAGTGTACCCCTTATTATTATTATTATTATTATTATTATTATTATTATTATTATTAGCCTCTAGCTACTGAGTTGTTCTAACTTATATCCGATATCCTAGATATCCACATTCTTTCCTTCCCTATCAGAAAATATGCAATAATTCTGCAACTTTGGCCAAAAAGTCAGTACTTCCTATTAAAAACTTAAGTTAAAAATGAAAAAAAAGTTTTCTCCCTTTAGAACACAACTCATCTCAAGAAGCGCGAGGACATTGAGGAATAACATATCGCTCCTTAACATAGGTATAAATATATTTTTATTAAATGTTAGTAAGTGTGACAGTACATTAAGTGTGCATCCAGGCAATGAAATCTGTGAGTCAGCTCTAAATCTTTGGACACACAAACAAGCATGGCAAGCAAAATGAAATTAGCATCAGCTTCTTTGTTTTGCCAGACAGGCAACGGATATTTATTTTGCCTTTGAATTAGTTCGGGCAGAACTAACCACTCAGATCCTGAAATACAGTGAGCCTTAATGTATAGCTGTGAGAAAGCACTGATGTATAGTAACCTACAGAACAGCGTCGTCCTCTGATAAGTTGCGTAGGCGCTTACAATTTAGTTAGTTAATAGAGTTGTGGTAGGATTAGTTGACTGTTTAAATATATATTCCTTTAAATTCAGTTATGAAAGACACTCAGGACTTTCAGAAGTATTTATATATATATATATTTTTTTTATACACGTTTGTAATGCTGATATCAAACCCATTTCTGATCTCTGAGACGCTCCAAATGCTTGTTCATAAACATTGCAAAATTTGAAGCCGTTTATCATCAACCAATAAAATTCTGTTTTAGATCAGACTTGTAGCTAGAAACTAATTCATTTAATTATTCTGCATTAACATTTTTGGCTCTAGTTCTAGTTTAGTTTGTGCTAAACCACCTGACTGACCAAATGATTTCCACATGCACAAAAGTCACTCAGGATGTCCACACAGCAGATCACACTTTTCCAGCCCTGGTCTTGGTGTATCACATGTACTGCAATCATTTGAGTGTTTTTTTTCACTGCTAACACGTCTGATACAGCGAAGCAGCTATTTATCAGCCCTTTCTGAGAAGAAAAATAGTTTCTAGACACTCTACTAATACTAAAAATTCAGAATAAATATTGGATGTAATAGATCAATTTAAAAGGAACTTTTACTCATACAAACAGTAAACGATTTGTGTGGGTATTGAAATATTTTACTTGATTTCTGAATCAGATTAACGTGAGTAATATGAACTAAGAAGATACAGTAAGAATGTGAACAAAGCATATATCAGTATAAATCGGTATAAAAACCACGGACGAGGAATCAAAAGATTTGATCTGGAAAGCGATTCATTTGATTCAGTTGAAACATGTTGATTTATTCGACTCACATGAACAGCCAGCATGCTGCGAGGAATGAGCTCGTTGTAATGTGAGATAGTGAAATGCCACGTCTTGATTCTCATGAGATCATCGAAGGTGAACACCAAGATCAGTCGGCCCTCTGTGCACACCTGGGGAACGAATGCAGAGACGGACGTTACACATGCAACGTAGGCAGTGAAACAGATGAAAATGACTTCTAATTTTAAGAATTAATTTCTACAATGAATAAAATATTATTTTGATAATTTAAGCATTAATTTCTACAAAGAAACAAAGATTATTTTGCTAGTATTAAGCAATAATTTCTACAACAAATAAAAGATTATCTTGCTAATTTTAAGCAGTAATTTCTACAAAGAAAAAAAAACATTTATTTTGATAATTTAAGCATTCATTTCTACAAAGAAAAAATATTAAAAAAGTTAAAATACCTAGAAAAAGGCTTGATCGTTTACTGTAATCGTAAGAAATAGAATATATATTTGATTTAGTTTTATGATTATTATCTCTTGCTAAGATGTCAGTTCTTTTTACAGTAAGTAAACAATTTTATTCATATGATTTGAATTCTATGAAAATTTCAGGAATACTTTATGAAACTGAATGATATTTTATATGAAGCACTTAAGGACTTGAAAGAAAGTAATACAAAATAATAATAATAATAATAATAATAATAATAATAATAATAATAATAATAATAATAAATTAAAATAAATAAACTTAAG
>JAOTRN010000033.1:7728151-7740506 GCA_028566695.1 Bagroides melapterus
CCGACAAGACCGTGTCACATTAGCAACATGTGAGGAAAAGGACAGTTGATTGTCCAAGGTTACCCCAAGGTTGCGAGTTGCATCTGAAGGGAAGATCAGGTCATTGTGAAGGGATATTGAAAGATCTTGACCTGGGTGTGTCTCACCTGGAATGATCAGCAGTTCAGTTTTATTCGGATTGAGCTTCAACTCATGAGCTGACATCCATGATGATATGTCTGCAAGACATGCTGAAATTCAAAATTCCAAAACTGTGTGGCTTTGTAAGACACAGTTCTTCCTCCTGCTTTAGCTTTTACTACTCGAGGTACCAACAAAGAGCCTGCACCTTTTGACCTTATTGGATAATTTAAAGCTTGAGTCTCTCATCTGGTTTTGCTGAAACATGCTACTGTGTCATCAGCATTACATTGGAAGCTAAAACCTTGTTGTTTTATCAGTGTTATGTTTTTACCTGTTTGTCTTCTTTCTGGACTTGTCTCTGGATTATCTGCTTCAAGAAATTAGAGCAGTGCCTTCCCAAGTAAGATGGATATTTTCCAGACTAACAGGCCAGCCTTGCCATCATAAACACTCCAATTATTCATAACGACAGTGTATATCATTAGCTCTTACTGGAGATCTTTGAAAACCTATGCTTGCCTAATATTGCCAAATATTACCTACTATACCCTGTGCCCTGGCTCCTGTTATACACCTAACTAGTGTTGTTGGTGGCCCTAAAGGCCTAGTGTATTTCTCATGCTTAAAGAGATCTTCTTGACAAATGACGCAAACAGAACTGGTGCTCCCATGGGTAAGCCATATAGTTTGGCTTTGCAATTATCACCCCAAGTTGACACCCATGTACCCTGCGGTGAGGTCTCTAAAGCCAGAGTTGGGGGATTGCTGAAAACTGAAATTTTTTTATAGATCTAAATGTGGACATGGGTAAGAAAAACTCACTGGAAATGATTTGAAACAGTAACACTGCCAATCTAACACGGATTTTCAATCAGATTTACAATCTGAAGAATTTAAAGGCTAAGTCAACACCATGAACTGTTTGTCATGCTTCTCAAACCATTCCTGAACACGTTTTGCAGTGTGTCAGGTGCATTATCCTGCAATTAGGAAATATTGATGTTTATGTAGGCACGAGATGTCATAGTAACATCCACATGAATTCCAGGACTCCACGTTTTCCAGCAGAACCTAGCTCAGGGTATCACACTGCCTCTGGCACCTTCCCTTCTTCCCATACCTCTAAACCTCTAACCCCAAGTAAGTGACACACACCTGCACCCGGCTATCTACATAATGTTTAAAAAAAAAAAAAAAAAAAAAAGGTTCATCAGTCAAGACCACCTTCTTCCACTTCTCCATGGTCCAGTTCTGATGCTCACGTGACCATTGTAGGTGCTTTCGACAAAGGACAGGGGTCTGCCTGGGCACTTTAACTGGTGTGCTGCTACACAGCCTCAAATGCATCAAGCTGCGATGCACTTCGTGTTCTAACACTTTTCTATTATAGCTAACATTTTCAACTGTTTGTTTTAGGTGCCCTTGTTCACTGGATCTCCTTTCCTTTGGTACTGACCACTGCATATCTGGGAATATCCCACAAGACAAGAAAAGTTGTACTGACCCAGTCATCTAGCCATCACAATTTTGCCCTTGGCAAAGTCGCTCGTATCCTTATTCTTTCCTGTTTTTCCGGCTTCCAACATCAACTTCGAGCACTGACTGTTCACTTGCTTCCTAATTTAACCCACACCTTGACAGTTGCCATTGTAACCAGTTAATCATTATTATTTATGTCAGTGTTGTTAATGTTATGACTAATCAGTTTATGTGAATCATTTATATTCATGAATTAAGAACATATATTTTCTCATCTGCCCACTGTTGATTCCTGGCTATGTCATTCTGCGGCAGTTCAAGTTTATCCTAATGATCATGCCTTTCCTTTTTCTGAGCTTCGTATGTGACTGCTTGACAAGTCCTCGTTTCGATGCACACCCTTTAGTCTCTTGCACATTTCTGGCAAGCATTCAAATAAAAGAAAGATAGTGTACCTAATCCTATGTGTATTTGTATATGTTTGCAACACATTATCTGTTCAATTCGAATAATGCATTTGTTTTTGGTTACAGGCGGTAATATTTATTTTATTATTCCCCATCACTTCTATTATAGCTGAAATAATCCCCTAATATACCAGAAGAGTATCAGGATCTAATTCAATCATGTCACGACTTCACTGAATCTGTCTTGTCTCAGCAATTCTATTGTCCAGAATCAGTTTTTGTTTTGTTTTGCTTTAACTAGGAAAAAGATTACTAATTGATTGACTAGTAAAACGTCATATGGCAGTCACACATCCCCTAGTGTTGTGTAAACAAAATATGATAGCAACTTAGACAATAAAAACCTATTATCCAATTTTTGGCATACTAGTTAATAGTAGCTAGATTTTTATTTTTAAAGCTAGTAGTCAAGTTTTTTTTTTTTTTTTTTTTAGAAACCCAGTTAATTAAACTACAGTATAGTTTACTAAAAAAACCCAGTTAATTACAGCTAAATTCTACTTTGTAAGAGATTTTGGATTATGTAATTAAAATGACACAATTCATTATTAATACCAATGTTGGCTAGAAATTTAGGTGACTTTAAGTTGATACCACTGTAATTAGAACCGGAAGAAAACCTCAGAAGCAAGCTAGGTAGTATTTATAATAATTTATAATCACACCCTCCAGTGTCACCCAAATGAGGAGGAAGTTCACTTTTGAGTCTGGTTCCTCTCAAGATTTCTTCCTCTTCCAACTGAGGTAATTTTACCTCACCTCAGGCTTGCTCATTAGGGATAAATTTAAATGCAACACATTTAAATGCAAGTCCATCCATATAGTATTTGTTTTATCGATCTCCAATTATTAGGTTTAATTTATTTTTGTTTACCTTTTTTTTTATATATACATGTTACAACTTCAGACAACTTGCAATAAAAGCTGTTAAAAGCAGGAAGCGCGGTAGAGACGGCATCCGAGCGAGTGTGACTCAATGCTGCCCCCTAGTGTTCAGAAACGATCACAGAAACATTACAGCACACGACATTTTGGCTTGAGATATACTGTAGATTAAATACACATATTAAAATTTCAAGATTAATCAAGATTAATTTCAAGATTTTTTTTTGATTGTCACAAGACAATTGTACCTTAAAAGACAAAAACGCTGCCCAAAATTCTGACCTACAAATGTATTGGTAGAGTATGTATTAATAAAGTAAGACCTATTGGTGGCACATTTTATTACGTATCAAAAATATACTCAACTTTTAAGATCCGTAAATTGTATTTTACGATTTTCTTGCGTGGCTATTATAGTGTATTAAACAATTATTACTGTACTGATCTGATGAAACCTACTGAATCTCTTGTTCTTTTTACCTTTATTGTTTCTCTCTCTCTCTCTCTCTCTCTCTCTCTCTCTCTTTCTCACACACACACACACTTGCGCGCGCACACACGATTAAACAGGTGTTGCCTCCGTTTTGCCGTTTATGGTAACGAGTTGCATCAGAGTTCCCGATGGTGGTCTTTCCTCTCCTGTTGCCCACTTGTGCAACAACCTAAAAGAGAACAGTATTCAGTTTAGCTTAAAGATCCAGGTCAGTTAAACAACTTCTAAAAATATATTACTACTTGTTAAGGACTACATTTTTCCCCCTCCAAGATGTTTTTGATGGAGATCTTCATACTGAACACAAATATACAGTACTTTCAGACTGATACATGGGAATTTAGAGACACATGAATGTTTAAATCTCATGATGGTGTTAACACACTGAATTAGTTCAACATGATTGTACAGCCATTTGGAAGATGGATTAAACCACTTCCTTGCAGCCTTGAACCCAGTAACCATGCTTTTGCTTTTAAAGAGTCATTTAACTCAGTCCTATTCAGGAGGCAAAGATGGAAACTTCACTTCCCAGAAATTACTAGTATATTATTATTGGTGTTATCCCTGATCCAGACTGAAAACTGAATCAAACCCAATCAAATTGACAGTACAGGAGGGTAATGCAGGTAGATACACTATAAGGCCATAAGTGAGTGGACACCTGACTATGTGTGAGCTGTGGAAAGTATTTGGATTTCCCTTTACTGGAAAGAAGCTGCCTGGATCTGTAGTGTACAAAAATGTTCCGCATAGAGCCCCAACCTCAACCTCAACCTCAACAAACACAATAGGATGAATTGGAACACTGACTGCACCCCAGGCTTCCTTACCTGACATTATGCCTGATGTTCCTGTGGCTGAACAGTCACTAATCCCCAAGAAACATTCCAAAATCATTTATAACTATTATTATAACGGCAAAAAGGTGGACCAATGCCATATGAATTTCAAGCCTGTCAAGAATTTCAATAAGATCAACATCTGATGGTGTCGTGTTCAGATGTCCAAATACAGTTGGTGAGAAAAAAATTATACTATTCTAACATGAGAAATAATAATTACGTTTAGTCAGGCAAGTTATAAACAGGGATTACTCACTCAGCTACATAGTCCAATGGTGTCCAGGAAGTGACATCAGCATCTGGCATGAATTGTCTATTCGCAGGTGTATCCAAGGTAACTCTGAAAGAAGACAATCAGGAAAAGCTCGTCATGGCAGCATAAATGGAAATGATGCCATTAAAGTAATATGTATTATGTTGGTTGTGCAGTGCAGGTACAGGTTGTGGAGGAAAAAAACATGGCAAAACTGTAAGAAAATTGGTGCTCAAAATTGTGGTACAGCAGTAAGAGGGATACAGTAATTTGCAGCGTGATTTTAAGTCCTAGTTTTAGTTGTTAAGTCTGTCTATGATGTGGATCCTGCCATGAATCCTTTCAAAAGAATCCAGTTAAAAATGTGAATTAAATTAGATAATCCTGGAGTGGATTTGGACTGGAAACAGCAAAGTGGCTGGTAATAAGGGTCATGACTGGGATTCTTTGTTCTTATAGGAAATAATTTTGTGATTTGTTTCCTGGTGGTCCAGCAGCAGGATCCCATGAGACACACAGAGAAACACACAGAGAGAAGCAATTTTCACTGGTGATGAGACAGAAATCAGAAAACAGAAATTTTCCGGTACACAAGGTGACGCAGTGCAACTTTATTTGTATGACACTCGCTTGTCACACAGAAGAAGAGCCAGCATTTACATGCTTGTTAACAATATTCACACACTTTTTGTTAACTGGCAAACAAAACATGGATACTTCAAGCAGCAGAAGCAATGTTTATCATAAAGCTGTTTCTTTTCTGAAACCAATGAGACCAGCAGCTCTACATTCATCTTGCCCCGATGCATCATCATCGTGGTATCAATGTGTGCTCGGCAAGACCATTTTGTGCTTGAGCACCACCAAGTCGTGAGCACCAATCACATTGATCGTCATGATACGTCAAACTGTGTGTACACTCACATTGGCGCCCTTTGTCTAGTCACAAGGCGTTAAACAGCAGGGATAATAATATTCATCCTGATGTTCATCCTTTAGGCTATCACACACGTGCATCGAAGATACATACATGTGCATGACATGACTACAAATAATGCAAAATTACAAGTGCTAAAAAAAAATGATTGTAAATATAGCAATTGATTTTAACGAGTTGCTGAAAAACATGTTGCCTCAGAATCATGTCTGAGTTGCAAAAGGAAAAGAGGTTTAAAGCACAAATAAATGAAACTGATGAGCTATATAAAAAAACCCTTACAAACTTTAGTTGCTGATGACCTTAAACCATAATATCTAAGTGAAATGGTATTACAAAACAACTAAAAAAGAGCGAGAATAAACAAGTCTCCCAATCAGGTAAAATTTTTCCACATTGGTTTTATCAATAGACCAACCCACAACACTGCAAATCCATCACCATTAATTATTTACTCACGGCAGGATGGCTACGGCGGCAGCTCCAGCAGGAAGACCACTTTTGTCATCACCGAGACTTCGACACAGCTGATGTACAGCAGCCTTAGCCATGCCATAGCCAATCATTCCTATGGACATAAAGGAACTAAAAGTAGGTGATCAACTTGGCCAGTCTACAACCTTCCCATCTCCTTTTCTAACTTGGCAGAAAGAATATTTATGAATTTCTGAAACAACCATTATGAGTTACATGATCAATAAAGATTCATGAGTCCGTCATGCAAGCCCAATCCATGACTCTACCCCCACGTTTCCCAGATCAGCTTGTTTGTTCTGGGTCATGAAGAGATCATTTCTTTCTCCACACTTTGTACTTTCTAGACCATTGGTAGAGGTTAACCTTGGTTCCAGAGCCTTTCTGGCTTATTTCTGTATTTCTTTGTGAATTCCAATCTGGCCTTCAGATACTGACTGCTAATCAGGGATTTGATTCTTGTGGTATCGCCTCTATATTTACTCTTATGTATACTATTAATGTCTTCCTCATATGATGGATTGTGATACCTTCACACCTACCCTGTCAAGGTAGTTGACAGCTCTCTGTCATCAGCTGCTGTTGTTTTCCTTGGCCAACCTGTTTGATGTCTGGTTGTTAGTACAATGGTGGTTTCTTTTTCAGGACATTACAGATTAAAATAGATGTATGTTTTGGCTTATAGTGTCAGAGGGCAAATGCTGGCAATGGAGCAGCTAAAACATTGCTCAGTAAATTCTAACTGCATGCAGTCCCTTTTCATATGCAAATGAAGTTCATGCCATGCAGTCACAGGACTGGTTTATCCATAGAGCCATTCAACACTTATTTATACAAGTCATCTTGTTTCCAGTAATGGCCACTGCATCAGAATATTACTATAGTTTGATGAATGTCTCCTCTGTGCCCCCAGAAAAGACTTATAAAAGTTGACTATGATTAGGCATATGAAGGCATTCAAGAAGTGGAACAGCAGCCTTTTACTTGTCGTTACAAAATCATTGACTAAAGTGTTTGTCTCAGTTAAGAACCCCCAAGCACATAGTGAACAATAGTGAACTACTTTTCTTTGCATAGCCTATCTTAGAAAGCTGGGGTGAGAGCACAGGGTGAGAGCGCAGGGTGAGAGCCCAAAAGAGGGTTATGGGCTCAAGGGCCCAATAGTGGCAGCATGGTGGTGCTGGGGCTTGACCACCCATCATTTTGATCAGTAAACCAGAGTACTTCCCATATTTATTGGCATGACTGTATATCAGTCAGAAATTAAGAAGCTCTTGCTCTGCCTTGAGAAGATTTGGCTCAGGCAGCCTAAGCATACCAAGCCTCAGATCTTGCCATTTCTGCTGGGATGTACAATGGTGTGACTTGATGCACTATCAGGAATTGTACATATGTCTGGGGAGGAGGTATTACATTGAAGGTGGTAACCCAGATCTGGGAGTAGTGTGACCACTTTGCCAGTACTAAGTTAAGACATTGTAGGTTGTGAGTCTCCCACAACAGGCTGGGACAAGGTGCCCCAACTCACATCTAACCGCAACATTTGTGCACCATTCCCAGAGTATTGCGGACACTTTAGATTCTATGTAGGAGTCAGCAACTTGGCTGCATTGTCCTACTTGTAGTCCCATGTTTCCCACATTGTAATACCACGGCAAACAGCTAAACCGGATAGCAGCCGGACCTTAAACCAGATATTTACTGCTATAGGGTCAAGACACATGGAAGAGAGTACACAGGAACTTTTTGCAACTGGCCAACTGATAGGCAGCTCTCAAGGACATAATATGCTCATGTGGACATTTCTACATAAACATTTCTCAGGCATACACTAGTAGCTCACTTTTACAGTCAAGCTGGTCAGCATTTTATGTTGCTTTGTTCCATTCTGTACAAAAAATCTCCCACAATCATTTTATTTTTATTCTGAATTTTCAGTCCAGCAGCATTAGGATATTAGTTTTATCTAATTAAATATATTTTCAGGACAATCCAGCTGTCTATACCTGGGGTCGGCCCTAGTGCAGCCTTGGCTCCTGAAAGTGCGAGAAGACCCCCCTCTTTCAAGTGTTTGGTTGCTAGGTGACTGGAGATGGTGGAAGTCCAGACACTCTGCTTCCACATCAAGTCGGAGTTCTTATACAAGGCTAAAAATGGAAAACAGGGATAGAGTGGGTGAGTCAAAGCTGCTCCTTTACAATGCTTAACAGTACAGCAGTTAAAGAACAATGTTACATGTGAATATGACTCCTAGATAGATTTAAAAAAATAAAAATAAAAAAAAAGTACTGTTCTCACTTTTGGCCTTTGCACTTCCTCCTGCCCAGCCTCCAGCCATGCACAAAATTGCGTCAACCTTTTTATCTCCCAGCAGCTCTCCTACATCAGTCGTAACCTGAGAGATTAATCAAATTTTTATGTAGAACACTTATGTATGTAAGCTTGTTCTAAAAACCACAGATATCCATAAAGGTATCTGTATACCTCCTGAATAATTCTAAATCATGCAGTTAATATTTTTCCCAGGTAAGTTCTCAACAAGTCAGAGCTTGTTCTTAATGACACTGTTGCATTTTAATAGTGTTTCACACCTTTCTAGTTCCCAGGTACATAGATTGAATGATACATTCTTAAATGCATTCTGTTTCACTCCATTTATCCACCAGGGATGGTAAGAATCACCAGGACTCACTTTAGCACCATCTGAAAGTTGCTCTCCACGCTCACACCACTGCTAACCTTGTAGAATTTGTTGAAGATGCCATGCTGATGGATGAGAAGTCACTGGGCCAGCCTCTGCTTGAACATGTGACTTGAAACTGTTATGTGCTGATGAACACTTCATCAGAGTATCTGTCTAATACAGGGATCTGGAAAGGGCTGGTGTTGGTGCAGGTTTTTGTTCCTGCCAAGCAGAAGCCACACTTGAATCTGATGAAAGCCAAGATCAACCGATTAAACAAGCAGAATCAAGTGTGGCTCCTGCTTAATTATATTAAAAACCTGCACCTGCACCAGTCCTCTGAGAATAGATACCCCTGGCCTGTAAAATATCATCAGGTGAATACAAAGAATATTCTGCAGGCTTAAGTCTACAAGGTCAATAGATTGATTTGGGTGAAATGATATTGGGCAGATATCTCAGATTTAACCCCAGAGTCATCTTGCCACCAAAGCATACAAGGCAAGCATCCTGAATAGACTAATAAGGAGGGGCCTTAAATGGCTCCAGCACAAGGGGAGGACCCTTGCAAATCTCATCCAGAGAGCCCAGACCGGTGGTATCTATGGGGTTGTACTGTGCCCCATTGGCTGCCATATACCCCTTTAACCTAGATGCTGTGGTATTCCCTGTTGAAAACGGAATGTGCAAGGGCCAGCCAATTAAAGGAATACAGCTTGCATTAGAAGATCTTCCATGTAAGGGCAAACAAGGCTAATATGACAGGGCCTATTCAAGATTTCTAGATTTAGATCCCTAATGAGTAAGCAATAGGTGACAATGGCAAGGAAAAAACCCTGTGATGATACTGAGGAAGCCTTGAGAGGAACCAGGCCCAAAAGGGAACTCTTTGTCTCCTGTCCTTAGTGTCCCTGTGTTGTTCTTTGAAGCTCTGTCTTGGTTCTATGTAGTACCATGTACTGCCTAAGCTATATATGGTTGAAATGACAATAAAAAGCTTCTTGACTTGACTTGTTTGGTTTTATGCCAGATGCCATTCCTGACGCATTTTATCCAGGCTTGGGACCGGCACAGAGTTAACCCCTCAGGGTTAGTTACCTAACTGTGAATCAAACTGGGCAGAGTCAATGAGATTGTGGGATCCTGCCACTGGATTAATAGAGCACACTCTTACACAAAGCATAATTCTCTCCTCAATTTACTTACAGATTTTAGCTTTCAACAATCTCAAACATAAAAGATA
Organism: Bagroides melapterus; assembly: GCA_028566695.1. Classification (NCBI taxonomy): domain Eukaryota; kingdom Metazoa; phylum Chordata; class Actinopteri; order Siluriformes; family Bagridae; genus Bagroides; species Bagroides melapterus. Next base: position 7,738,034 of record JAOTRN010000033.1, read on the forward strand.
GCTCCTAAAAACACAAGAGCAAAAGTTTCTCTTCTCACTCACCATTTACTAGAAAAGTTCAACTACAAGTAATAAAATAGATGACAAAAGCTGGATCTGTGTTCAGAAGCTGTTAAGAAGTAAGTCCATATTGCGTATAAGTTTGGTCCACTGTGTACACAGAAAGAAGAATAAAGAAAATGAGTGCTGCATTTATTGCAAATACACCCATGGTTCTGATTAACCACAAGTAAAGATCGGATGTTTCTGAAAATGTTCTTGACATCATCTTGTTTTTTTTTTCTTTACACCACAATACCTGAAATTTTATCAGAGGTGTATAATACTGTATGATGAAAGCTATTATTACATTTCTGTAGTTTCTCTTACTTTGTTTGCTTGCTCATTAAAGGAGTCTGACATCTGAACAGTTATGTTGGAATCCGCCTCTTCATTTGCAATTAGGTCAATGCAGGCAACCCACTGGCAAAAAAAAGACAAAAAAAACCAACAACAAGAAAATGTAACCCAGTCCCATTCACTGGTGGAAATAGTGATCAGTGGTAGTTCACGCTGAGGTAGACAATGAATGTAAATAGTATGTACCTGAATCTCAACTGACAATTAAATGCACTGTTATATAAACATATAAAGGTTTTATTTATACCAGCCTGTCGTTTAATGCACAGTGGTGTTAAATCCTTGTGATTAAAGTTTAACAACTCAGTGGAGCTGATGCATGGATCTACTCACCCAGTTTTTAGATCTGAAATACTCAACGCATTTGGAGCCCAGAGCCCCTTTCCCTCCATAAATAATAACTTTACGAGCCTCAATAGCTGCCATTTCTTATAAACCACAGTTAAAGGTGTATAATGCAAAATAAACCCAGAAGATCCTAGTACGCTTGCGATGTTGATATACAATTAAAGCTTTCTATCGCCCCCTAACGCATGGAGTATATTACGTTGAGTAAATTACATCTACATAGATACGAAAAATAAATGTCACGTGTATTTAGAAACGGCTCTGCACACATTTTACTTTTTTTACTTAAGTTTTTACTTGCGTTATGAAAACATTAGTGTTTAAAATTATATATTAATAATATAAAACGCCAGGGCAGAAGGTGGCGCAATGCGTGTAAAGTTTTTTGAACTAAAATAACCCTGTTCTTTTTCCTACACGCATTCCACAAAGTCCGCCTCCTTCTACAAGATTGGCTACGGATTCGTCCTAGTTGAACTTCTAGCCAATCCAAGTCGAAGAAGCTGAATTCCAAGAACCAATCATAGACAAGATTTGTCAAAATACGGGTGCGGAAAATAACACGAGAAACAAAGAAAAAGTGCGGCGTCGCCTTTTTCTCGGAAGTCTTGCCAGGCTGTAGTTAGCGTCGCTAGCCTGTGGCGTTGACAGCTATAGTGTTGAACTGAATTAAACCCAAAGGCAGTTAATGGTCTTCGAATTATATAATAGAATATAACAGATCTTTCTACCAAAGGAAGGTCGTTGTCGGATAAGCAGGTAGGTTGTATTTTCTTATTGAGGATTTTAGAGGATTTCAGCTTCATTCCACAGTGTTGCTCGTGCTACCTATAGTCTCCTTTTCAGAGAAGTGAGTCTTAGAGTAATACTAATCTAACTAGGATGATGAAATTATCCAATAAAATAAATTTAAATACAGAAAACATGTGATCTAGGTGTTATAGCAGTTTGAAAACTGCACAGCTGTAATTTAAACTAGCTGCTGTTTCAGAAAAGTAAGTTATCTTACAAAAGCTAGATAATGAAACTTAAACAAGAAGTTATTGTTCTGTGTTACGTTTCTTATCCATTTAGCTGTTGTTAGGCCTGCTAAGAAACGCTAGGAGTCGATTCTCTACACTGAAATTGATTCTGCTTAAATTCACAATAATGTACCAGAGACACATCGGTTTCGGAATGTGGAATCGAACCAGTCTATTCATATATGATTTTGACTCGACTTTTCTTTAGCTCATAGCTAAAAGAGATATTGTGGTAAAATTCAGGAAAGGTGTCTTAGATAAGGTTGGTTAGCTGCAGAATATGCTCAATAAAAATAATATCCAATTAAAAGCTATACGTTTGAAATAATAAATATCTAACATTGGATTGTGCTATGTTCCAGCATGCTGTATAGTATAGTAGTGTGGTTTTTACTCTGTGTGTGTGTGTGTGTGTGTGTGTGTGTGTGTGTGTGTGTGTGTGTGTGTGTAGGATGGATCCTGCACTGCTGAGAGAGCGTGAACTCTTTAAGAAGAGGGCTCTGTCCACTCCGGCAGTAGAGAAGAGACCGGCCTCTGAAGCTTCTGGCTCTTCCAAGAAAAAGAAGAGCAAACCTGACAAAGAATCTTCTTCAGGATCTAAAAACAACACAGGTTGGGCTGTCTAACATGTGTGTGTATATGTGTGTGTATATGTGTGTGTATATGTGTGTGTATATGTGTGTGTATATGTGTGTGTATATGTG
>JAOTRN010000033.1:7749910-7763484 GCA_028566695.1 Bagroides melapterus
TAGAGATGCCCTGATAATCATGTTTTTCAGTTCATCTGTCTCACACACACACACACACACAAAACACATGAAATGCGACTGACTGATTGTGTTTGTGTAGTCATTAACCTAATGCGTTTTCTATTGTCTTGCCCTTGTATCCACTTGTGTGTGTGCGCTCACGCATACTGTACAAATGCCAGTCCAGTGTGAGTGAAAGGCTCTAATCTAGTTAGCAGTGTAATAAGATCTGTGTTTTGTGAGTGTTTGTGTGCTTGGCGCATCCCTCTATTGAACACTTACACTTGTAGCGAAAGCTTGTCTCCATCTATCTGTCCATCTCTGTCCATCTATCTGTCTATCTTCTCTACACACATACACAGACAAATGGTTCCTTGTTTCCTGGGTTCCAGATTTCCTCCTCTTCCTTAGTGTCCCCAGTGTGGCTTCCAACAAGTTCAGTGCCAGTATGTTGTCCAGCTGTACAATAATGACCAAATCATGATCTCTCACCTCTTTTTCTTCAACACTGCGCAAACTAATCGCATTAAGCAAAAATATCCTCTTAATTTTCTGCCAGCGGAAGCACGAATTTGCTCAGTATCAGTTGATTGTGTTCAGTAATTCAGATTCACTTGCATGAAATGGCGTGAGGGAGGTTAAACAAGGACAGTGTGTGTGTGTATGTGGGTGGACTCTCTTTGTGTCTTACACCTTACGCATTGCCCTGTTGTCGTTTTGTTTAATAAATCTAATAATAAAAATGAAAGAAAGCCATACCTGTGAATCGGAGCTAAAGGACGATGGAAGCGTCTGCCCACCCTTCTTGATTCGTCTTTCGGCCCCTCTATCCTCGTTCTCCCTTTCTCTCTCTTTCTGTTTCTTTCTTTCCCTCACCCCACCCAGCCACTTCCTGCTGCAATGCCATTGCTCAGCATCTCTGTCCATCAACAGCTACGACACCTCATGCTTCATTAATAATGCATGAAACCTGCTGTGATTGGCCCAGCTCAGGCAGGGCTAGAGGAGCTCTGAGCAGGAAGTGATGCGCTCTCTCTCTCTCATTGTCCAAAATCAGGTGTATGAAGTAAACTTCTCTTTTCTCTGTTCTTTATTATTTAGCTTTGTTCCTGATTCTACATCTAGTTTATTTCACACTGAGAGATTCTTTATTTTTCTTTCATAGGAATGAGCATTTTTGCTCTTGCAGTGAAAAAACTGCAAATGATGAAATTGCATAGTGGCATATTGTTTCTCATTAAACTGGTTAAAAAAAATGGACACAGAGGGAGGCATGCAGAGAGACAGACACATACACACAGAGAGAGGGGGGGCAGAGAGAAAGATGGACTTGGGGGAGAGAGTGAGAGATGGAGACAGACGGAGAGAGTGGGGGACAGACAGACAGAGAGTGGGGGGAGGGGTGGAGAGGGGGAGGATAGACGGACAAACAGTGAGAGAGAGAGAGACATGGACAGGGGGGAGAGAGAGAGAGATGGAGACAGACAGAGAGAGAGACTGATAGACGGGTGGAGGGGGAGGACAGACGGACAAACAGTGTGTAAGCGAGACATGGACAGGGGAGAGACGGAGAGAGAGAGACATTTGACATTTAAAATAGTCCTTTAATAATACAAGTAGATAAAACCAGTGACAAAAAAAGGAAAGAATAAACAAAGAACATTATTGATGTTAAATGCAATCACTGACCACCCCTGACCACATGTCTGTTTGTGGACACGGCCCCAGGTACTATCCTCCACTGGAGATCCGCACTGCATTTCTCACTGGGAGGTTTGTACAGGGACCTCCAGCTGCTTCTAGGTGATGACCCTGTTTAGGACCTTCACAGCTACAGAATACAACGTCTTTTTTGAAGTCACAGAAAAGTCTGTTAGTTCTTGCGTGCAAAAGGAGTGTAAAGCTCCATCTTCTTCCTGGTCCTCCACTGCAGTGCTGATAAACAGCGATGGAAAAGCAGGGCAGGCCTCACGCTGCTGAGTCTCTACAGACTCCACAGCTAACGCCTGGCGGAAAGAACCAGGAAGTACAGCCATCACCTCCGCTAGCAGTCTCTCCTGAAGCAATCTTCCACTGTACCCCTGACCTCAGACCTGCCAGTTTTGTAAGTCCAGATGTTATAAGGACCCTCTTCATGCTCGCAGAACTGTGCATTAGTGGGTTATGGAGCAGGGGCTCTTCCCCCACATTACCATACACTTCAGCGTAGTCTCTTTTGGCCTTTAAAATGGCAGTCCATGACTGAAGGGCAGATCGGTAAAAAAGGCATGGCTTCTGATAACTAACAAACAGCTGTTTGTCGTAACCGTTGTTGTCTACCCTCTGCAACAAAACTGAAGCCGTCTCAGTCCACATCTGTCGTAGTTGGTACAGGAAGCACTGTGCAGTCTGTAGATGGAAGGCGGTGATTTGACTGTGGAGGTCGATCAGTCCATGTCCCCCTTTGGCCAGAGGAAGAAACAGAACTGCAGCTCTGGTCCAGTGATCTCCATTCCAGAAGAAATTGATCAGTTTTTTTGTATGTCTGCAATAAGTGATTCTGGAGGATCTAACATGGTGAAACGGTGCCAGAGCATCAATGCAGCCAGATTGTTTACAACCAAAACTCTTCCCCTGTAAGACAACTGTGGCTGGATCCAGGTTCATCGAGACAATCGGGCACTAATTTTCTCCACAACACCCTTCCCAGTTTTTCTTTTCTCTACTCACCGTGAGCCAGAAACACACCAAGATTTTTTTATTCCATCTCCTCCACTGTAACCCAGCTGGAAGAACTGGCTGTTTGTCTTTCCATTCACCCAACAGTAGTCCCTCGCACTTCGCCCATTTTACCTTAGCGGATGATGATCTTTCATATAATACTAGTGTTTTTTTTACTATAGTTTTGTATCTTTGTTCTGTAACAAACACAGTAACATCATCTGCATAAGCAGATACACTGATATTTCTACCTATGGCACAGTTTATCCCTGTGAGGTGCTGTCTGAGTTGGTTTAACAGAGGTTCAATGGCAATAGCATATAACATCCCTGATAAGGGACAGCCTTGACTAATGCCCCTCTTTACTTGAATTGGCCTACTAAGCCCCCCTCCCACCTTCAAAAAAAATGGTGGCATCAAAATACAATGACTGAATCCATGACAAAGTTTTTACCAAAACCAAAAGCTGAAAGTGTTTTAAATATGTAGACATGTCTCCCTAATAGTGGCCTGTAGAATCTGAGTCCTTCCTTCCTCTGTTGTGAAAGGATAATGGCTACACCTGCACTTAGGGTTGTACCATGACATAAAAGAATGAATAAATAGTCTCTCCAGTTCATTTCTAAATCTGGTATATTGTCTAATGTGCTGTGTGTCTCCTGTAGGAACAAAATATCCATGCTTTTACTCTTAAGGAGTTTGGTTCTATCCCTACCTCCATTTATATTTAAAGTTCCAACATGTATTTTCTTCATGCAGAAAAGAAGGAAGAAATAGACAGAACCGAAAACCACTTCCAGAGAGAAAACCCCCTTTTTTACTTTTGTGGGAATTTTCCCCTTTTTTCCTTCCGTAGCTTAGGATCTTCTTTAAACAGAACCTTTTTTGTTTACCAAGCTTTTCGAACCCTGTCGTTTTGCTAACATTACCTAGTTGATGAATTTGTCAGTATCCAGGAAGAAATCAGCTATTTTTACTTTCGGTTTGCCAAACGTATTATCTAAATAATCTGGTTTGGTAAATTAATCTGGTCTAGGGAGTAACACTGTTGGTCATTAGGTGATGCAATGTCAGAGAACTTTATTAAGTCATGGCAGCCTGTTCCACCACAGCATCAGTCCTCAGTCACTTCATTTGCATTTTCATCTGTACCTTGTCCATCATTATTTTCATTTAAGGTTTTCCACCGTAACCTGTCCTTCATTATCATTTTTTTCATTATCAACGTTCATGGTTTCATTATACTGGTTTCAGGTTGCGGATCTCAGACTATCGTCTCTGCTGCCACACTGAGTGGTGGGATCACCTGTGGGCTTCTGCCTAGCAGAACTGCACCCAGCTACCGGTTCTTTGTGCCCAACATCACTGCACTAAAAGCACTTCATATTTCTAGAGCTTGTGTATACAGTGTAGAACCCGCCCTCAAACTTTACTTTAAATGACACCTCTAAAGTTTGAGATGGGTCATCTAAGTGCATAAAGCCATGGACATGCTGCAGTCCGGGATCTTTACATCCCAGACAAACGTCTTTTAACCCGCTGGGAAATTTCCCAAAACGCATGAGCTTGCGCTCTTTTTCCAGGAGTTTTTTGGGGATAAACAGGGGTACACCCGACACAGTAACCCGGGTTGCTGGTACAAACAGCGGGGAAACAGTCATGGACACGTCGTCCAACACATTGCGTTTTTTCAATGAGTTTATTAATTAAACGCTCCTCCTTTAGAAACGTCACTATGGCCTTATTCATCCGAGAAGTGTAAAGCACATTCTCAAAACCAATCTGCTCCCCAACAGCCACAAGAACCTGCTCCAGAGTGTACTGTGGGGTGACTGACACTATAACCCCGTGTCTGACAGACAAGGGAAGTGAGCCCTCTCTGGAGGGATGCCATGCTTAAAGAACAAACAAGCCGGTAACACGCTGATTTTACGCTTGCAACTCACAACTACAAATTAAACAGCTCTTACGTTTATTTATGAAACAGTGTAGAAAGCAATTAAGCTTGAAAGTTGTGCAAAAACACACAAAAACGAATTAGGAGAGTGAGAGTCGAACAGACAGGAACAGTTCCACTGGTTGGGTTTTTTTTTTTTTTTTTTTCCGGTAAATAGATATTGCAGGTCTTTAATGTATTATTTTATTTTCCGTTTTTCAGACTCCAGTAATGGATCCTTTAATCTCAAAGCTCTTTCCGGAAGCTCGGGCTACAAATTCGGAGTTCTGGCACGAATCGTCAACTACATGAAGGTAACACAAACCTAAAAGATATAATGACTAATGATGTGTGACGTCCAAGTCCTGCCACGTATCATTGTTGTCAAGGTGCAACTAAATAATAACTGTATGCAGAAGGGCTGCTGGTTTTAAAGCCGAGAAAATAAAATGATGATTTATTTAGAAAAAACACTAAACTTGATACAGAATTGGTGTGTAAAGTAATGTAGTGTAAACAACTTATCTAGTGTACTACATATAGAATAGAAGAGCATTTAGGATTGAACCACAGAGGGAGGGATTTAAATGAGTGAAATTGTTACCCACTCACTCACATTTTTACTAATTACTTAATTAGAAAATGGCTTTATCTGACTTAGAAAAAGACCAGAGGAATAAGCTTTCATTAAGACTGATACAGAATTATATTAGATTAAAAGATATTTCACTTTCTGATGTACCAACCGATAAGGAACAGAACATGAGACAAGACGCATATCCACACAGGCCACTGTGGGTAATTTATACCACCGAATAACAGCATCATCACATCTCGACTGCACAACCGTGCAAAGCTCAGCAGCCCAACTTCGCAAATTACATGAAGCATAACCGACAGCGTACGAGAGCTTAGCTGTTAGAAATAAGGGAACGTGGCATCTGGGAAGACAGATGGCCTTAGCTGAGGTAGCTGTTGAAGAATCTGACCACCTGGGGTACAAAGCTGTTCTGGAGTGTAGCACCTAATGTCCTGAATGCTTTTACGTGTTAAATGCTATAAATGCTGCGACAAGGAGAAGCAGCCCAGAGTGACGTCGCCTCACACCACCAGGGACCCTGGTCTGATCATCAGCTCGGTGGTGGTAGTGAGTGTACAGAAATCCTGAAATGACAAACAATATAAACATAAAAAAAAATAAATACCAATCAAGTAAGCGAATTGCTTATCTTGCCTATTAAGACGGCAAGTGGTGGGATATGTTAAGCAGCCATTTCTTGAAGCTGAGATGTTGGAAGCAGGAAAAACAGGCAAGAGCAAGGATCTGAGTGACTGTCTCGTGGGCAGAACCGTGATGGCTGGATGACTCAGTCGGAGCATAGCTTCAGAACAGCAGTTCTTGTGGGGTGTTGCTGGTTTGCAGTCCGAGGAAGGACAACCGGTGACCCAGCGACAGGGTCATGAGTCCCCAAGGAGTGAAGGCTAGCTCTGGCCGACCAATGAAAGTGCCATTTTTGTTCACGTACCAAAAGCTGCTGAAGTTACAGTAAAACGCGACTTGGTGGTGCTCAAGCACAAACGGTCTCGCTGAGCACTCGATAAGATGTAAATACTGTCTCTCTTCTTCTGTGTGACAAGCGAGTGTCCGAAGCATAAAGTTGCACAATGCCACCTTGTGTACCGGAGTATTTCTGTTTTTCATTAGCGTCATCTAATGACTTGTAGTGCTCTGGAAAACAGCAGGTGTTTTTGTTGGAGGTGTTTTTAGCTCAGATTTCTGCCTAATGTGTGTGTGTGTGTGTGTGTGTGTGTGTGTGTGTGTCTCTCTCTCTCTCTCTCTCTCTCTCTCTCTCTCTCTCTCTCTCTCTCTCTCTCTCTCTCTCTCTCTCTCTGTCTCTAGACAAGGCATCAGAGAGGAGACACTCATCCTCTAACCCTGGAGGAGATTTTAGATGAGACTAAGCTATTGGACATTGGCTTGAAGCAGAAGCAATGGCTCATGACTGAGGTGTGATAAAAACACATCCCGTTTATGAATTAAACATTCTTTCTTCCTTCCTTTCTTTCCTTTTCATTTTTCTCCCCCTGTGGCCTATACGTGTCTCCACTTTCTTCTATAAAAATTTCACTCTTTCTCCCTCCCCATGACGATATCTTGTGGATCTGTTTGTTCATAATTTACCACCAAATTAGAAAAGCTCTAGTTCTGGGAATTGCTCAGAATTGCTAATTTTTTTTGTTTGTTTGTTTCTGTTCCTTACTCTTAGGCCTTGGCAAGCAACCCCAAGATAGATGTGCGTGAAGGGAAATATGCCTTTAAACCTAAATACCATCTAAAGGACAAGAAAGCGCTGCTCAGATTGCTGGACAAGCATGATACGCAGGGGTTAGGAGGAGTTCTGCTGGATGATGTGGAGGAGGGTCTGCCCAATGCTGCCAAGGCCATCAAAGTACAACCTCAAAACATCATTTATTTATTTATTTATTATAATTATTATAAGATGATAAATTATTTCAGTAAAAAATCTAGGCAAGTCTAAACCAGGACTTTACTGTGCATGATGGGCTTGGCTAATACAATACTCTATATTCATATTCATATTATTATTATTATTATTATTATTATTATTATTATTATTATTTAATAAATAAAAAATGTCATCATATTCAGATCAGCCAGAGCTTGTTCTACCACACTGAACATACCAGATGCATTCATGTGTTCGCTCTGTTTGTGTGCAGGCTCTTGGAGATCAGATTCTATTTGTGTCCAGACCTGACAAGAAAAAGATTCTCTTCTACAACGACAAACACTGTCACTTCGAAGTAGATGAAGGTGAGTGACGGTAACCTAGAAACCTATTGACGGTAACCTAGACCTAGAGACGGACGGAGCGAGAGAGAGAGACGGACGGAGAGAGAGATGGACGGAGCGAGGTGGACAGAGATGGTGGGGGGTGGGGATGGACACAGCGAGGTGGGTTAGGATGGACAGAGAGAGAGAGGATGGGATGGACCTAGATGGACAGGGCAGACAGAGAAGGACATACTGCCCGAAAGAGGAAGAGAAAGCGTGCCAGTAACCTAGACCTAGAGATGGACAGGAAAGAGATGAGAAGTTAACGCTCCAGGACGTGGTGATGACTTTACTATCATTATAGTGATCCAAATCTAAACCTCATCCCACTGCATGAGGCTTGTTTCTGTGAACGTTTGTTTTCTGTGAATTTCTTTATGAACTTTTCTGATTCATTCCCCAAAATTATGTCTAAATAACCTAGACAAGGAGATATAAATCCAAATCTCAGCACTTTGTTTGATCACATCAGTGGACTGGAATATTCACTTTCATACATCAATAATGTCTTTTGTGTTCTCCAGAGTTTCAGAAGTTGTGGCGCAGCGTTCCGGTGGATTCCATAGACGACGACAAGATTGAAGAGTACCTGAAGAGACAGGGCATCTCGTCCATGCAGGACACAGGACCAAAGAAAATTGTGTGTTTTACGTCATATACGTACATCTCTATGGTTTCATTTCTATGCGACTTAGACTAACTAGCATGTGTTGTTGTTCCGGATAAACGTCACCGTTAATTAAATAATCAAATCAAAAGCACTTTAATTATAGACGCCTATCTGTACTGTCGTTATAGAAACGTCTCATTGTCTCAGCCTTTCTCAGACTTATCTTCTGCTAAACTCTTCCAGACGCCAGTCCAAAAGAGGAAGAAACCAGCAACGCAGAAGAAGAGACGGTTCAAGACTCACAACGATCACCTGAACGGTGTTTTGGAGGACTACTCTGATGGAGTCCCCTCTAAGAAGTGACATGCGTTCATTCACGTGCGTCCCCCCACTGACTGGGATAAAGACTCGGAAGCTGGACATCTGTGTGTAGACACTGTATCTCATTTGCCAAAACCGCACGGAGACTAACAGAGTAAATTCTAATGTGAATAATATGACTGTATATATTTTCTTTTTTTTGTGCCAGCACTTTAACGAGCATGTTGAAGGGTTTTGTGGTTTTGTTTTTTTTTTTTTTTTGTTTGTTTGTTTTTTTTAAATAAAACTTTAAAATCATGTTTTGTGTTTACTCCTTTAATAACTCCTAGCTCATGATCAAACTATGGCCTCTGGAGCTGTGAGGAAAGAACTGAAGTGTTGTGGATGTAAGTGAAAATTAGTCATAGTCATTAATCATTGCGTTTTAGATGTTCGGAGAATTCCATGCCTTTCTGATGGAGTGCTCCGTGAGTTCTGTCTGAAACTCTAGGGAATGAATATAAACCATTTTGAACATTGACTGGTTTGTCATCACTGCCTCGGAAGCTCAGCTGGTTTTTGTATATATTGTATGGCTATTATTCTCTCTCTCTCAGGCTCCTTTGTTCAGTCAGATCTTTTAATGTCCTCTCATCACTCCTTTGAATATACGCTTTCATAAACACAAATTAGTTCACTCAGACGTCTCTTGATTTCCTCTTAGCACTCCATTCAACACACACACACACACATACACACACACTCACTTATACATGCACTTGGACTCCCAACAGCAAAAAATAAAAGATGAATTACAGACTGCTGATGATCTTAGTTTAAGTGTTATGTCAAATAAAATATAAAATAAAGTCGACAGTGCATTTTTAATCTAAATTAAAAATGATCATGATCACAATGACAGGTAAATAGAAAATGAGAATAAATATGCCAGGAAAAGAATTCTTGTTGCCACAGCAAAGCTTTTTATGTTGATGCTTCTGAAGTTCAATTCAATGTATGTATTTATTTTTTTTTACCCTGGTTTATTCATCCATTTGCGCTGTTACATACTGCACAGTGTGGTGTCAGTAGTTTTTCTGGAATTTATCCTATTTTCACTGTGACCTGATTCATTGTCTTCAACAGTTAGTGTAATCGTGCAGTGAAGCTATTCTGCTACTTGCCGATCTTTATTGCTCAGCGTAGGCCATAAATCAGCTTGACAGGTTTCATATCCCCCAAATTTCATTCCTGCACTCATCAGTGAAGAAGTTGATGGTAGTGACAAGGCTGCTTCTGGAACTTTACAATGTTGTATTCGTAATTGTAATCATATTATCTGTGAACACATTGACACCAAGTTGTTATTTGGTGATTACTGAATTATATATCAAACATTGTTCAGTTCCGGATGGCTGTCATAGGCTTTTTTGTTAAGAGGGTGTTTTTTAAAAGAGTCTGTGATTTAAAACAAAGGCTTCAGAAGCAAATCGGAATTGACATACACTGCTGTGTTTATTAAATTTTGAGATTGATTCCCCGACTCATGGGGAGCCTCAGAAATATCCCCTCAGGATTGAACTAAAATTTCAGGAGTGAATTAGAATCTAAGGATTAGTATTCAAGCTCAGGATTGACCTGGAAACACAGGCTTGAAGTGGAATATTGGTATTGAACTGGAATCTCAGGATTGAATTGAAATTTTAAGCTTGAACTGGAGTATCAGGATTAAACTGGAATCTCAGTATTGAACTGGAATTGTAGGATTGTGCTGGAATTGCAGGATAGAACTAGAATTGTAGGATTGAACTGAAATCTGAGGATTGAACTGGAATCTCAGGATTGACCTGGAAATTTAAGATTAAACTGGATTTTTCTGGATTGAATTAAAATCTCAGGATTGAACTGTAATCTCTTGATTGTTCTGAAGACCCTACAACTGAACTGACAATGCTAGTTAATAGTGTACTAGAGGCATATGCACCATTTAACTCTAGTATATTAGGTGCCTAAAACTTGTATCAGAACATCCTGGCCTACCTGGTGCTTTGTCTCCTTGGACATGAGCTGAATCAGGAAAACACAGATCCACTTAATCAGTCTATAGGCAGAAGGACATGATGAAATCGAACGTCATCCTTTCTGCTTATGTTACTGCATTATCCTCTACTGAATATATATTTCATGATGTTGCAGTATAGTCATTGCTTTTCACCACATGGGAGCAGTACAGCTGTTAAATTCTCAGGGACTTCACGGGGACGTACACCTGTAATTGATTGGACCGCAAAAAAAGATTGCGCTGTTGAATTCTTAAATCCGATGGGTCAGAAGATGGTGATGGATTTTCTATAGCAGCAGCTCTGACAATAGTGTCTGAAATCAATAACAAATTTGTGTTAATATACCACCTAATACTTTATCTTTTCCTTTCACTGCCTTATCACAGGGACTTAATGTGACAGTTAATCCACATTAATCCATTATTGTTACTCAATGGCTAAAAGGTACAGCCTGTAAGTTTTTCACCAGGGGAAAGTCTTCAGAACAGAGGACTTTCTCCATAAGTTTCACTATAGGAGAAAAAAAAGAGAGAATGTTGAGAGTTTATAGCTGCTTTATTTTAACATGCTCATGGACAGAACATTTTATGTAACTATAAATGGTTAAAAAAAAGATTATGTCATTCATTAATAAATTTACTTTTCATTAGTCCACATCTTGTTTTATTAATTGAAATTATCTATAATTTTTTATACTGTGAGTATTATTAGGAACAGTTTTGCACATTCTAATGAATAATTTATGTTATTAATGTTTTTCAATCCACACAAGATGCAGCACAACTCCCCTCTCAGCTTCGACTTCTGCTACTCATAATCCACATGCTGTTCATCCTTGAGAGATAAAATATTTGACATTGCTTCCTCTCAGTCCATTACTGTAATTTATTAGGTACTTAGTGAGTCAGTAATAGCAGTGAAGCCTGAACAGCAGTTTCATAATCTTAGATGAGGACACACACAGGCCTTGAAACAAATCTGCTTTTTGTCAGAAATTCTTTTCTTAATATTTAAAACAGTCTCTCATACAGTCTGAGAAAGACTCGCCTAGCTTATTTCACTACCCGAGTATTGGTTGCAATAAATTAATTAGATATTTAACATCTTACACACTATGCTTTAACCAGATCAAGGTCCCTGCTAATGAGACGATCCCTATAACGTGATGCTATCGCCACTGTGCTTCACTGAAAGGAACGAGTGAAGAGATCAAAAAGATCCAAGATCAAAATCTCCATAGAAATGTTGAGACCAAATTTCCTGTTACTAATTCCTCATTCCCCTGATGGAAGAGAAGTCAACAACTATTGGAGAGTGAGGAGAACCGACTTCTAGCTGATGCATAAACTCATAGAAATAGTCTCTTCAAAGAAATTCCGTAGAAACTCAAGATTAAATGGATCCAGATCCACATGAGCAAAAAAAAAAAAAGAAAAAACAGATGGTGGAGGAATTGCATTGTAGATTGGATTGGTTCTGCAGTGGGAGGTGTTGAGTTGTTCCTCACAGCTGATGGCGGGTTTGACTTCCTAGAAAACTTTCTCTGACAGTCTTCTTTCCCCACCAACCTTCATGTTTCTAAACAAAATCCCTCAAAAAGAAGCACAGGTTCCTCAAATGACATGAAGTGAATAAGGTGAAGTGAAGTGTTTTTAGAAAATGAGGTCATGATTCACAGGTCGGTTTGCATAGTCATCAGTCATCAATTACAAACTATGCATAATAGCAATCGCTACTATGGGGCCAGAACAAGCTTCTCTCTTCTGGGAAGACTTCCCACTAGCCCCAAGGGAGTTAGTGAAATCAGGCACTCCAAGCAGACCTGGGTGCTCCTCTTAGTTCCAGTGAAGGGAAACTGCAGTCCTACATTCTAGAAAATTGTGTGCTTCCAACTTTGTGGCAACAGTTTGTGGAAATTCACATACAGTACAGTTGTGATGATCAGGTGTCAACAAACTTTTGGCCATATAGTGTATATGCTAATAAGCCAACTAAAAGAAACTGGTGCTTTAAATGAAACGTTCTTTACACCATGATACAGCAAGACAATTCTCTTTTCACCAAATCAATGGTATAATGAAAAAAATCAACGAAGAAATATATAAAAAGGTGTCTTATCGATCTATTGCATCACGCACAGAAAATAATTGGTCCTCGGGATTCTTTGTCATGACTTCCATTCTTGCAGCCCGACTTCATTCTTTTTTATTTCCCCTCCTACTGAAGAAGACTTCTGACTTCCTTTCTGTCATTTCTTCTCGGATGGTGCGCCATACATTGCACAGCATATTACATCAGCTTGACACGTTATTTGCAATCCCGTTTTCAGAGCTCGTATAATGTCTTGCATGTTGCACCATGGTACCTGTGGCACTAATATATTGTTCCACATGATGCTTGACTCCAGATCCTGGTAGATGAAGGTGACTCATCTACAGTGATTACTCCTAGCAAATAATTAAGTACAAACCTCCTGTCCTTGATCTTCCAGTCCTTGTAGCACTCAACTTCTTACTGCCTCCTTATTAAGAAGTCCATAGAGAGATTCTTCCATTTTACCCTGGCTTGGGACCGACATTGAGGTAAACCCCCCTAGTGGCTGGGTTAGTTCCTGAGCAGGTGGTGAATGAGCAGGATGCTGCTAGTGCACCAGGCACTCTTTGATTACTAAAGATTACATGGCTATAATTACTGTGAAGCCATATTACAGTTTTTTATGGATGCTTAAGCACAATTTTAAAAACAAGGCTCATTTTGTCAAAACACTACACAAAATTCACAGATCCACACACACAAACAGCAGAACTCCTCAGTTCTTTTGCAACACTTGAAACACTCCGTTTAAAACTTTACATTCATTTAACAAAACCCATTGACACTGACACCATCTGAAACACACACGGTTCATATATTCTGATTCTGTTTGATTTATTTACACACTGATGTGATAAATCTTAAACACTTCTAACTTTATACTTTTCTAATGATATAGTCTGGGTCAGATTTTTTGTTAGAGTAAAGTACATGAATATTACAGTTTTTCTCAATTGCTAAAACACAATTTCTGAAACCTTGCTAATTTTCCTGAAACATTAAACACAAAACCTC
>JAOTRN010000033.1:7779916-7792291 GCA_028566695.1 Bagroides melapterus
TCTGGTTCCTCTCAAGGTTTCTTCCTATTACCATCCCAGGGAGTTTTTCCTTGCCACTGTTGCCCTCGGCTTGCTCAACAGGGACAAACTGATTTCACTACTCTCACTTTCCATAATTGTCTTTGATTGTGTACAGCTGCTTTGTGACAACGACCATTGTAAAAAGCGCTATACAAATAAAATAAAATAAAAAATAAAATAAAAAATTGTAGATATGGCTGTGATCAGAATGAACCAATCATATTCAATCTCGTAACCAAAAGTAATTATCTTCCAGTTGCTAAAACCATGGAACACAAAGCGCATACAAAGCATGCACGTGGAGAAAGTTATCGGTCAAGAGCTGTGTATTTCCAAAACATTAGGCGTACTACGGAAGATCATCATTGACAAACAGAAAAAAATGGAGCATCACAGTACCATCATCAAGACAAGGACAATCTTCCAAAATTTATAAAAGGATAGGAAAAAACTTACCAGGGAGGCTGCCAAGAGAGCTCAAGGAGTTGCAGGAATATCTGACTCTCTACATGTGACAACAATCTTTAATATTTTTCACGTAGCAAATTTCTTATAATTTGGTGAGACAATTCCAATTTGTAAAGTAATTCCAGAATGTATGTTTGGTGCAAAAAAAAAGCACATCACCATACCCACAGTGCAACATGGTGGCGGCAGCTTTAGGGCTGCTTTTATTGTCCAGCCAGAACTGGGACTTTTATCAAGGTGCAGGGAATCGTAAATAGTGATTTTTATCGATTTTAATGTAAAACCACATCAGGCGTTAGCTAGTAGGCTGAAGATGAAAAGGAATTTCACCTGTGAGCACGACAGTACCCTAAATTATACATCCAAATCAACAAAGGAACAAATGCTTAACCAAAAGAAGATCAATGTTTTTGAATGACAGAGTCAAAGCCCAGACTTTGAGCTGTGCACAGGAGATTATCTTACAATTTCAAGTCAAGTCTTGAAGCATTTATTTTCATAAATGATGGATCTGGAATGTTTTTGCAAGAAAGAATGGGAAAATTTCACCAAGTCCAGATGTGCCACACTCTTATCCAAAAAAATGGTTATTGTATTAGATATTTTTTTTCTTTATTCAATTAAAGAATTTCTGATTGTCGTAATTTCACATAGAGGGTTGAAAAACTTTTGACATCATAACATTACATTTTCTTTTACATTCTTTTCCATCTTAACAGATGTGTGTAGCGAGTTCCATTCATTTAAATCCATTTTTTTCTCTTTTTTGCCAAGCAACAACATGACAAATGACAATTTAATTGGGATTTTTTTTTCAAAATACGTTTCAGTGACTTTCTAATAGTTCAACCTTCAATAGTTGTACCTGTTCGCATGTAGTGAACAAGAATATGTGAATTTCACATTTTTCCTGTTGAATTTTGCGATTTGTCTTATTATAATTTGTTTGAAACAGCCACCGAGAACAAGGTTTTTCCATTCCTAACAAATAAAGTACTATTTAATTAAGCAGAGGGCACCATCTGTCAATAAGTATAATGCACTCAGCCACCTGGCATTACAATATCGTTTATTAACAAGAAAAAAGCATTATTACTCAGTGAAGCTTATCAAAATACACAGGAGTGAAGAACAAGCTTGAGCTTTCTTATCTTCTGTGTTCAGTGGCTAAAGATAAGCAGGATTAGATGTCCCTGTTTGTTTACGCAGCCTTTTAATAAACTCTAATAACCTTATCATTCTTCAAATATAATGTACGCTTCATCTTTACTTTCTGTACAGAACAATGCCTGAAAAGTTTCTAGACAGCACTAATCGATTACAAACCTTATACAGTATTCTGAGCTAGATTATTTTCGCTATTCTTTAATGCTTTCATCTGTTTGTTCATCTGTTTAGACGTCACTTTCTCTTGTCTGAATATGAGGTCCTTAGATCTCAAAAATGAACTGGTGGATAAATATCAGACACTGGGGGATACTTCTTTAGGTCCATACAGCATTCAGGGAACGTGGAATGTTCCAGTATTGAATAAACATTCAACTAAGCTAAGGCTAAGCTAAATAAGTAAGTAAGTAAATATGTAGGTACTTAAGTAAATATTCTAAGAGAGTAAGAAAGTAAGTAAGTAAGTAAAGTATGCAAGTAAGCAAGTAAGTATGTAATCATATAAGCTAGGCTAAGCTAAATAAGTAATTAAGTAAGTAGGTACTTAAGTAAATATGGTAAGTGAATAAGTAAGAAAATAAGAATGTAAGCCAGAAAGAAAGTATAAAGTAATGTATGCAAATAAGTAACTAAGTAAGTAAATATGCTAAGTAAGTAAGAATGTAAGTGAAGTACATAAGCATGTACACCGATCAGGCAAAACATTATGACTACTTTCCTAATATTGTGTTGGTCCCCCTTTTGCTGCCAAAACAGCCCTGACACGTCAATGCATGGACTCCACTAGACCTCTGAAGGTGTGCTGTGGTATCTGGCACCAAAATGTTAGCAGCAGATCCTTTAAGCCCTGTAAGTTTCGAGGTGGGGCCTCCATGGGTCTGACTTGTTTGTTCAGCACATCCCACAGATGCTCAATCTGTGAAATTTGGAGGCCAAGTCAACACCTCAAACTCATTGTTGTGCTCCTCAAACCATTCCTGAACCATTTTTGCTTTGTGGCAGGCCGCATTATCCTGCTGAAAGAGGCCACAGCCACCAGGGAATACCGTTTCCATGAAAGGGTGTGCATGGTCTGCAACAATGCTTAGATAGGTGGTACATGTCAAAGTAACATCCACATGGATGGCAGGACCCAAGGTTTCCCAGCAGAACATTGCCCAAAGCATCAAACTGCCAGTGCCAGCTTGCCTTCTTCCAGTAGTGCATCCTGGTGCCATGTGTTCCCCAGGTAAGCGACACACACGCACCCATCCATCCACGTGATGTAAAAGAAAATGTGATTCATCAGACCAGGCCACCTTCTTCCATTGGTCCCTGGTCCAGTTCTTATGCTCACGTGCCCACTGTTGCCGCTTTTGGGAGTGGACAGGGGTCAGCATGGGCACCCTGACTGGTCTCAGGCTATGCAGCCCCATACGCAACAAACTGTGATGCACTGTATATTCTGACACCTTTCTATCAGAACCAGCATGAACTTCTTGAGCGATTTGAGCTACAGTAGCTTGTCTGTTGGATCGGACCAAACAGGCCAGTATTCGCTCCGCGCGTGCATCAATGAGCCTTGGCCACCCATGACCCTGTCACCAGTTCACCACTGTTCCTTTCTTGGAACACTTTTGGTAGATTCTGACCACTGCAGACCGGGAACACCCCACAAGAGCTGCAATTTTGGAGATGCTCTGACCCAGTCGTCTAGCCATCACAATTTGACCCTTGTCAAACTTGCTCAAATCCTTACGCTTGCCCACATCAACTTTGAGGACAAAATGTTCACTTGCTGCCTAATATATCCCACCCACTGACAGGTGCCGTGATGAAGCGATAATCAGTGTTATTCACTTCACCTGTCAGTGGCCATAATGTTTTGCCTGATTGGTGTATGTAATCATAAACTAGGCTAATTAAGTAAGTAAGTAAGAAATTATGTAAGCAAGTAAAGTAAATAAATGAAAACATTAAATAAATTAAGAAAGTGAATAAATTAAGCAAGACTGTATGTAAGCAAGTAAGTAAATAATTTGAAGCCAAATTAGAGTTTAATAGACATTCCACTATATTTCTAGGAATGTCTATTTGCTTTTGGATAAGAATGAAGCAGTTGTTTTTCTGCGTGAATGTGTTAGTTGTCAGATTTTATTTAGGAGGCTGGTCACCTCTAGAAATTATGACCAACATTCATTAAAGAAACACTTTCTCTTTTCTTTATTTTGCACATCCTTCCCCAGGTCCTTTGTCTAAGGCTTCTGTTATTTTTTTTTCCCCTTCTAAAGATGATGCCCTTTCTTTTTCTGTATGGATATGAGAGACAGATTGTGAAATGACTTGTGTCTCGAAGGCCTTCAACTCTTCAGAATATGCCACCGTGGTGAATACAAAACCCACATGCGTGCACTCATAAGTCAAAGGCAGGATGGACCTCAGGAGAATGCAGCGGTGCTCCATACTCTTAACACAGAAAAAAAAACTCTTCTCAAAAGACTCAAAAGTGCCTGTCAAAACTACTGTTAAATATTCATGAAAGCAGTAACATTTTGTACAGAGTATTCTCAGAAACACACACACACACACAGACACAACTGCACACGGTGTGACTGACGTGCATTTGTTTGCAGACCGTACGTGTGCGTGTTTGCAAGCGCAGACATGGTAATCGATCATTCGGAATTACAGCATGTTTACACTCCTGGCACAGACAAATATGTGTAATTCATTAAGGACCTTATTGAAATGGACAAACACACCGCATGGACATAAAAAAAAAATTGCTAATAATATTCAATACCCTAATACCGGCTAATATTCAAATCAACATGCTGGAGAGTGTGCCTAAACATCCCTCTACTAAACCCTCTCTATTATATCTCTGATACACAAAAGATAAATGACACATGATACACATAATTGTGAGATGTGATAAAATAGATTTCTGGAGTTTTTAGAGTGTGTCTGTGTGTTCACTACTCGAACATTTCATAACTGTCTTTGATTGTGTACAGCTGCTTTGTGACAATGACCATTGTAAAAAGTGCTATACAAATAAAATTGAATTGAATTGAATTCTTCTTGCTACATTCATGAACTTTTCGCCAAAGGACAGAGTCTATATTGTTCTTTTCTGGATAACTCTTATTGGATTTTTGAGCTTCCAAGTCATATCAGTCTGAGCCTTTACTGAACTATTCTGAAAACTTGAGTTGAATTTACTGTATATGTGAAACTTGTCTTAGGGTTGTAAACAGAAAAATGCAGCTGATGACAAATTTGGTGTTTGAGATTCAACTGTACTGATTTGTTGATTCACATTTTTTTTTTTAATTGTTGTCAATATTTTATTATATTTACAGATTGAATCAGAGATTATTTTATTTGGTTTAGACGTTTATTCTTCAGAGGAAGAAATAAGGGAAACTAAATAATTAATTTAGCTTAAATAAATCTTTGTTTTGTTATGTTGTGACTGTTTATACTAATTTTGTGTCACTTATACTGAGGAGTGGGGGCATCTATTACCTATCCTGTTAGATCTGGGAGGGTGGGTCTTGCAGTCAATTAAGATGTATACTACTGAGGTAACTGCACACACACTTCATCTGGCTTGCATGAATAGAATATATCCTGAAGACCACCACTGCAACACAGTAGGCACAATATACAACTGACTGTTGTGCAAAGGCTAAAAGCATTGGGTGGGGGGACTAGGATCCCGTTGCTCACTCAGTCTTCCTTAGTTAAGTGCTACAAGGCGGTGGCATAATTCCCTCCGCTACATCTGTCAAACTGACAGGGTAACCCACTCAGAATTCAACCTTGGAGTATAATGGTGAGGCCTAAATATTAAAAGTACTGAACTGAATACAGATTAAAATCTATTGTGTTCAGGTTATTTGTTTGTTTCTAGAACTTTTTGAGGACTGCACAATAGTTATTTAGTCCCTGTAAGTTTTATAAGCATATAAAGGTACTGTGTTTCTATCACTGTGTGTGCTTGGAGCAACAACAGCTCAATCATGAAGCAATAGACCATTAAAAACCCACAGAACAGTGCATCATTTACAAATGTTTTTCAAATCTCTTGAAGCAACATCTGCACCAAAACCATGTGTCAACCAATAACAGGAAAATGGGCAAAAAATACTCTGGATAGTTCATCTGTCTGGTTCTATTCCCAAACCAGCCTGTGATGCTTCCGATCAGGATGCTCTCACTAGCATCTGCTTGTTGGGCTGACAAACCTGGAGGTATTGACACTTTCAACAAAACTTCTGTGCCTGATGTCACAGCCCACCCCGCTGTTCTTTCTCCCATCTCACAGGTTGAAGATCCTTCTGTGGAAAGGACCAGGTCAGGATTGTGCAGTGGTGTCTCTTTGATATGCTGATCTGTTTCCAGATTGGTGACAACTTCTTCACACTTATGATTGTCTTCATCAGTGTCTGCAAGTGTCATCATAATGATCCCCACCCCCCACACCCCATTTGCGGTGATGTGCTCCTGAGTCATGGCATTAATCTTAGCGCATACATAAAGTCCATCATCTTTTTGGTGTTGCAGAGAGTTATTGCTTAGTTTCCCTGCTGCTGAACTACATTGAGTAGAGACCATTTTTGTTCTTGGGTGAGCATCTGGAAACTTTTATCCATGTCATCATTACTTGCATTTTGAACTCTCAGCCTCTTTTTGCACTCTTGAAACCAGTGTCCCTTTTTGTTGCAATATTTACATATTCCATGTCATACTGTGGGGTTCTGCTAGACCTCCTGCTGATCATTCATGGTTTTGTTACCATACATTGAAGATCCAAAGCTCTGATTTTGGCATCCTGTGTCCTTTCAATCTTTACAGGATATTCAACAATATGATTAAAGGCTGTTCCAATGCTGTTCTGGTCATTGAATCTGATTTTAAGAGCTTTAGAGATTTATGGATTTAGCCCAATAACAAATGTATTCTTTAAAGGCATATTAGTATGCTTGTCAAGATCTTCACTGTAATTCAAATCAACATGTTCCAACCAATATTGTCTGAAATGTTCCTCATAATCCATAACACTTTCTCCTGTCTTCTGGATGCAAGAAGTTATTTTACGCCAGTTAATCTCTGCACGTTTCAGTTCAAACAAAAAGGTCTTCTCAGCTTCACATCCTGCCTCAATGTTCTCTTGGGACTCACCAACCCTGGTTTTAACATTTCTAGTTAGCTGTTCCTGGTCACTGTCCCTCAAGTTTATGTTGAGAATCATTACTCCATCTAGTGGATTTAAGGTGTAAATTTTCTGCAGGCACTGAAGGATTTGCCAAACATCATCTTGTTGTTCTCATCCACCAGTCTCTCATTATCCTTTTTTTTTTTTTACTTTGTAGAGAATGTAAGAATGGTTATAATGGGGAGTAATGCCAAAATCAAATATGTGGAACAGAAACATCTGCAGTAGTGACCCCAAACAGGGAGCAACTGAATGATGATGACAACATTGGTTTTTGCTGAACAAAACATAAAAAACAATGAGAAGAAAAAAGAGATTAGGCCACTCAAGACTTCATGTTATGGGTTTCAGGCAGGTCCTGGGACTTGCTGAATCACATGTCGATGGATATCTGAACAGACCACAAATATTACAGGTGGGCAAGCATGTCTCATCCTCACCCTCAGCACTGGTGCCCCCTGGGTTGTTTTCTGAGCCCCCTGCTGTACTCACTATACACATATGACTGTACAGACAGAAACTACCAAATACTCATGATCAATGGGAGAGCAGACAGTTTCCGGTATCTAGGTGTTCACGTCACACAGGACCTGTCATGATCGTGTCACATCAACACCACGCTAAAGAAGGCCCAGCAGCATCTCTACCATTTCCATCACTTAAAGGACTTTAAACTGCTTTTAAAGATTTTCTACACCTGCAGACTAGTGAGAGCATCCTGATGGGAAGCATCACAGACTGGTTTGGGAATAGAACCAGACAAGACAGATGAGCTATCAAGCGGGTGGTGTGATCAGGTTAGTGTACCCTCCACACTGAGCTCCCAAGTGTTGGACTATAAGGCCAGGAAGATGAAAGACTTCAGTCATCACAACAATGGACTGTTTTCTCTGGGGCTTTCAGGGAAGAGCTTCCACACCTTGGAGGTGAACACAAAGAGTATGAGGAAGAGCTTCTTCTCTTCCCATTTGGGCAAACACTGATTGAACTACTGTTCCATAACTGTAGGGCTTTGCAAGAAAAAACTCTGCCCCCTGGTGTAGCCTTTAGTACTTGAAGTACTACCAAATATCCTGCACCATTTGATCAAAGTAGTTGTGACAAATCATAAAAAATCAAAAGATTGCTCAGGTACAGTGGCACAAGGTTATAGGTTAGTAATAGTATTAATAAGTAATAATCAATGTGAAATTTGACAGTGAGCTAATGCCGTGTGGATAGGATAGGGGTGATGTATCTTCTGGTTCTAATTAGGACTCTAGTTAGGATGCAAATTCTGATATATGAATACGAAACAAAACATTTTTATTCACGTGTATGTCTCCATTTGTACAAATCGATGCCCATTCATTTAAATTCTGAATTTCACAGATTCAAATCTTAAGACATTTGTTTGTGGATAGTAAAATACATTTGTTACAATTTTGAGACTAATTTCATCCCA
The DNA here is from genome assembly GCA_028566695.1 of Bagroides melapterus. Classification (NCBI taxonomy): domain Eukaryota; kingdom Metazoa; phylum Chordata; class Actinopteri; order Siluriformes; family Bagridae; genus Bagroides; species Bagroides melapterus. The sequence continues at coordinate 7,788,220 of JAOTRN010000033.1, forward strand.
TAACTTTTGTTATGTGGAGATCTCAAGAATTTTGTCAGAATTTAATAATAGAAAATTACAGGTCATAATAAGTGTATGTAAGTGTGTGTATAAATAAATAAGCAAGCAATTAAGCAAGTATAGGAGTGGGCGTTTTCTGTGGCTTTTCCAGAACGGAAGGTCGGGAATGTCCTAAAATACTTTACAGTCGCGCCTGTATTTTAACCAACTTTAAAATGATATCGTTACACATTTAAGTAAATTTATACTTCAGATTCAGAAATACGTTTATGTACAGGCACATTCAAAGCGCCCGATAACGTCATCAGTAAGCGCCACGAGAAGGTCCTTTTTGTCATGGTATTTGTCCCACACGCTGCTTCTTATAGTAATAGAGTAACAGGTCAAATCGTAACCCAGGAAAGATGTCTCGGTGTTTGACACTACTTAGGTTTGGTCAGCACATTTGTGGAAAGGCCAGACCTTTCTCATGTAGCCGAAACTGGTGTGGCACAGCGACATTCATTCGAGGTAACAGTGAAATTGGCAGCTTGGAGAATTCCCATTAATTACTTGACATTAAAATACGTCATTTACAGTTTTAATGGGGAAAATATTGCAGACTTGCTTCTAAATTATGATAACTTTTGATATTTGTAACGTCAACACCTCGCCACTACAATTGTCGTGATTCTGGAATTCGATTATTATTTTCTACCTAGAGACAAGTAGTAGTATTTGTGTATGATTAGTATAAATATGAGACATTCTGTGCACTGTAGTGAGACATGCTGACTTTTGCTTTTTAGTCAATGAACGTGCAAGGATGAAACAGCATAGCAGTGAACTCAGGCTCTGGAGCCCGAGCCATGTTGGTGTGAAGTTAACCTGCCGTTCCTATAGCACTCAAACAGAAAGTGCTGAAGAGGAAATTCTCAATAACATTATTAGTGACACAGAGAAAATTCAAGGTAACTGTTAATTTACTAGTTATAAATAAGTTGCTTTATTCGGTTATTAATTAAAATTACAATCCTCTTATTGTTTACATATGCTTATATCCGCACTGGTTGTCGGTATTTTTTGTAGTGTATTGTTACTGTGCTCTGTCTGTTGTCCTGTACTGTTTCACTAAGTTGCACACCAAGCAGTCCTTAGCTGTGTTGTTCTATGTATCTATGTGTTGTTTCATGTAGTACCATGGTTCTGGAGAAACACTGTTTCATTTCACTGTGTATTGGCTCAGCAAAATATGGTTGAAATGACAATAATAGCTTCTTGACTCTAAAGCCCACATTGTTTTGGGGGCACAGCATTGACAATCCAGCAGTTGTAGCAGTGACAGTAGCGATCATAATCTATTGTAAATTATATCGCCATAATGCATTCGGATGGTGATAGATGTATAATACTGCATTATACATCAACTTTGCTTATTTTACACGCCTTTACTATATTGCTCAAACTGCATTATACAATAACTTTGCTAATTTACAAGCCTTTACTCTATTAAAGGCGTCTAAGGCATCCAGAGCCTCCGAAACTATGTTGCTCTCACTCTTGATATCCTTTAGCATCTAGATGTGCACTTCTAATTCTCAAACTTCTTTGTCAGAAGAGATTACTAAAAACACTTATCACAGTTAAAACTATTACTAATGACACTAAAGATTTTTTTTTTGCTGCAGTGAGTGTTTATAACATACCATGAAAATTGGAAATATTATTTTAGAAAGATCTGACATGGAGAGCCTATGCTTGTAATTTAGACAAAAAAACTGTTTGAAGCAGAAAATGAAAAATACAAATGGAAAATGGCTGTTATTGTTGGGGAAATAAAACACAATTTAATCAGTGAAACAGGCAAGAAACTTGTGGCAAACGATTCCAGACCTGGAAATACCTCAGCGTAGGTAGAACTATATCTTGGCCTTACTAACTATTTTGGTGGGACAGGTGGAACCTAGTGTGGTTGTCTGCTGTTAAAGCCCATCTTCCTCAAGTTTCAGAGTTTTTGCATGCTGAGATGCTTTTGTTCTCACCACAGTGAGTGATTGTTGAGCTACTATATCCTTTCTGGTAGCTTGAACCAAGATGGCCATTTTTCTCTGACCTCTCTTATCAAAAAGCTGTTTCAGCCTTCAGGTTATTCATTTGCAAAACTATTTCCACCAAATAATATATAATTTCATTAATTTCACATTTAATTTGCTGGTCACACCGAGTTCTTACTGGTCACATGATTTTCCAAGAAATCATTTTTAATGTTGGACAATGATCATTACAGAATGACAAGAAAAATGATTAATGCATGTACACGTTTTACAATGTTTTTAAAGTAATTAAATTTATTTGATGAGCGATGCAACACTAATCTGTCCTGGGAATAGCATGTAGCCTGTGTTGTATTGAGCAGTGGCTACATCTTTTGTTTGTTTATAAAATATGGTTGAAATATGATTTTACACTCCAGTCAACCAACCAACCAACAAAAGAAAAGAATAATCTGTTTGCATCTGTTTTTGTATTGTTTTAGGACTGTACAATCTGAATAACATATATAAAAGGGTGCCCTCCCTAATAGGGGCTAAATGTTTCCAAAAGGCAAAATATTTAGTAAATTTTCCCCCTTTTTTAAGGGTCCCATTCTAAGCATGAGTTCCAGGCAGAAACAAAAAAGTTGCTGGACATTGTGGCCAGATCGCTGTACTCGGAGAAAGAGGTAATGAATAACAGAAAAATATTTAACAAAATACCATTTCATCTAACAGTATGACATAATAAATCTGTGACACTTTGATTTAACATCTGCAAAATAGGTATTTTATAAGGGATGAAAATAAACTTCCCTTAAGTGTTTTGGTGAAATTATTTCATTAATTATATTGCCCAGCCTGAGGTGCTCATCAGTATTACATAGAAACGACTTTCTATTTACTGAGTCAGGTTGAAAGATTTAGAGCACAAGTAATTAAATGATTCTTATTCTAAGACCCCGTATTTGAACAGAACTTCAAAGCAGTTGGAAGTGTTGCTAAATATGTAATAGTTTAATAATCAAGAAATCAGTCACTTTTGTAAAATATGGCTTTGCAGTTTTTTGTCATAATTAAAAATTAAGTTTTAATATTAGGATAATTTATTCTAATTACTCCAAAGTGAAATTTGTCATGTTTAGGTTGATAATTATTTTGTTTGTAGCATGTCAGAATTTATGACTGCTTGCTTTCAGGTGTTCATAAGAGAGCTCATCTCAAATGGTAGTGATGCGCTGGAGAAGTTACGATATAAGCTTATTACAGGAGGAGGAGGTTCTGAATCTTTGGAAATCCATCTACAGACTGATGTAGCGAGAGGCATTTTAACTATTCAGGTGTGTTTTTTAATCATAAAGATATATTTCCATAGGAAGTATTGTTGGATTGTTTACTGAATTATGTACAGCTAATTTAATCTGAATGTTGAAAAATATTTATTTAGGACACGGGCATTGGGATGAATAAAGTGGAACTGATTAGAAACCTGGGCACGATTGCAAGCTCTGGCTCTAAGGTTTGTCACATTGCACACTGTTGTCTCTAATCAGCAGATATGTTTCAAAACCTTCTTGACCATATTGTATTATTATATTATATTGTTCATCTTCTGTTTGTTCTTCAGGCTTTTCTGGAGACTCTTCAGAGCCAAGTGGAGGCAAAAAGCACCATCATCGGTCAGTTTGGAGTTGGGTTTTACTCTGCCTTTATGGTGGCTGACAAAGTAGATGTTTACTCTCAAAGTGCAGAGCCTGGTGTTCCCGGATACAAGTGGTCCTCTGACGGGTAAAATACAAAGCACAAATCTATGGTGTAGAGTAAATTAAAGAAAGCATATGAATCATTTAAATTTTATTTATATAGCTTAATAATGTCTTAATAAAAAAAATATTTACTGTATACATATACAGTACTGTGCAAACGTCTTAGGCACCATATTATCTGTAGTACAGATTTTGTTATATAAGTTTAGGATGTCTACATTATTATGTACAAGACCATTCCCTACAAAGATACACTAAAATGAATGAATAAATAACTTTACAGAAGAATATTTA
>JAOTRN010000033.1:7871638-7889557 GCA_028566695.1 Bagroides melapterus
GTCCAACACATCATTGCTAAATAGTAGGGTTTCAGAAACTGCCTGTATGTGCCAAGGAGCATCACGGAGCTCACCATGATGACACACAACCCTACTAGTGCACACAAAGAACAAACTGCATAAACCTGGCTAGGACACACTGAATATTACAGATTTGTTCATCTGAGCAACTCACTTCAAAGGAATGAGTAATGTGAGACAGACAACTGTTTATCCAAAACATTATTGCTGCCTGGTTGGGTTTCAGAAACTGCCTGCAGTGCCAAGGATCATCATGGAGCTCACTATTTTACTTTTCCAGATTCTACAGATTGAATTGTTGGTCATATCAAGGCTTGCTTTAGATGAGTCTTCTTGAGTTTGTGGCTTGCTCCACCACCCAAAGATAAAACTGAATGAACCTGACTAGTACTCATTGAACAGGACAGGCTTGTTCACCTGAGTGACTCGCTTTAAAGGACTGGGCAATTTGCGACAGAATACTTTTTTGTCCAACACATCATTGCTAAATAGTAGGGTTTCAGAAACTGCCTGTATGTGCCAAGGAGCATCACGGAGCTCACCATCTCCCTTTTCCAGATTCTACAGACTGAATGTTGCATCATGGCTACAAAGACAAATGCAGATGTAGATGTAATGTAGATCAGAAGGCAAGCTGGCTAACTCATACAATACAACAGAAGCCTAGGAAAAACACTCTGCACCAGCTTCCATTAGTAACTAGAGAAGTGCTCTGGGAACTAGAATACTAGATCACCTTTTGACTCATTTTGTGGCGGAAGGCTTCCTTTAGATGCTCTTGTCTTGCATCACTCGAGTTGAAAAGTTTGACATTGTGGCTCGCTCAAATGGATGGTCTGCTCAAACACACAACCCTACTAGTGCACACAAAGAACAAACTGCATAAACCTGGCTAGGACACACTGAATATTACAGATTTGTTCATCTGAGCAACTCACTTCAAAGGAATGAGTAATGTGAGACAGACAACTGTTTATCCAAAACATTATTGCTGCCTGGTTGGGTTTCAGAAACTGCCTGCAGTGCCAAGGATCATCATGGAGCTCACTATTTTACTTTTCCAGATTCTACAGATTGAATTGTTGCATCATGTGTTACTGCCTCATGTACAGACATTGATGGCAGTCTTAAATGACTGGAGTTGTTGAGACAGATCATAAGGCAAGTTGGCTGGTTCAAGCACTACTGCAGAAGTCTAGTAAAACCCTCTGCATCACCTTCTATTAGAAACTGGAGAGGTGTGGGAGGAACTAGATCGTCACCTTTTTTTTGTCCAAAACACTGGTCATTTGGTGGCAACGGTCTAAAGGTTTCCTTTAGACACTTTTGTCTTGCATCACCCGAGTTGAAAATACCTGAGTCTGATCAGTGACTCAAATGTATTGCTCAAGTGCATGCTTTGCTCAAATACACAGCCTGATTAGGCAGCCCAAACCTTTACCCAAGAAAAAAATGTATGTACCTGACTAGAACTCAGATCTGTTCACCCGACTGACTCATTTCAAATTACTGAGTAATAATGACTGAGCGATTCTAAGCACTCCATGGCGATTTTGAGTGACTTTCATGAATAGAAAGCAGTTTTAAAATATTGAGAGATTCTTATCCACTTATCCTTATTAGAGACCAATAGTGCTGATAGTTTTATCAGCAACAAGGGTGCAAGATCAAAAGTTTGATTCTTATTCTCAATAAAGTAGGAGAGGTGCATCTGGTTTACTCTGTCATGATGTGATGTTGTCATGATGTGATGTTATAAACCCTCATGACAGCTTTGATATATGGACTCCAATAGTTATGAAGGAGACCCTGGTGGATCTGAAGCCAAAAGAAAAACAGAAGGCAATGTTATACCTGTAACTATGGATCTAAGATTGAGTACAGGATTGCCAAAGCCACCTGGGTCACTCATGTATGAGAATGGCCAGAGCATGATGTTGAGGAGGCCTTTTTTAGGTTGCACACCCAGGGTCAAAAGGTGATGGCTTTGCTATTTGTAGATGCCTAGGAAACTGAAAAATTGAGCAAAAGGGAAAGCTCTGCTAGTTCTGAACAAATTCCAATATCACCCTGTCTCTTGGACTGGTCTTTAAAAAAACACACACTTATATGGGGAGATGGTTCATTTGTAGAAAATCGAGTCTGTAACTTTTAATTAATTGAATTCATTGTATAACCAATCAAGATCTATCAGCAGATTCCCTGCTCGGGAGACAAAATTTGGCAAATGTCCCTTGTACTGTGTAAAGAATTAAGTCTTTAGGTCTTTAAGAATGCAGAGTCACAAAACATACGTGGACTATATTAGAAAGTACCATGAAGTGGAAGATCTCCAGTATCTATATTAGGCACAACAGATCAAACCTTGAGGTGGATGAGATACAACAGCATAAGACCACATGAGGCCACACTCCTGTCTATCAAGAACAAGAATCTGAACTTGTCATGAACCCAGTCTCATCCAAACTGTATAGCTGAAGACTGGAAAGAGCCAGCTTGAAATATTTTATACTATATACTATAATTACCTTAAATCATTTAGTAGCTCAGGAGCCTTAATCAAAGCAGCGAGTTGAGCCAAGATGACATAAATTCTTCCTCATTGTGCCTGATGGATCTGCTCTGGTATAAAGGTGTTATAACAGTTGTTGCCGTGGAGCTTTTGGCGCCACATGGATGTTGTTCACAGTGAGCTATTTTAATTTTTGGATTGGAGGTGCCTTTTGTGAAACAACGCCAAAGCATAAACAGCAGCGTCTGTGCCAGAGTACAAAAGCCCCACATTGTAAATGTGACAGCGTGAACGTGGTCGAAGGCAGACTGTGAATGGGATGAGGAGTCGTGGTGAATGAGTGGGTAGGACATGACACCTGTGTGGAGGACGTATTTCTACACAGTTTCCGAAATGGTGTAGAATGACAGTACATACTATATCCAATTCAGTACATATTGATCAGAATATGTCTGTAGTATAAATACAATCTGGACAGACTACTGTTTATCTGCCATGTGACCTCTGATGTCATAATAAATGTAACTGTTTTTTTAAGTAGTTCAACAGTTTAACCCCAACATTTAATCCCTATGGCACTTACAGTACACTCAGCCTTATGGGTTAGCACAGAATGCATTGTTTCCATAGTGCCAAATCAGAGTGCAATAGATCATCTGGTTATTTCTCATCTTCTGGGGGTAGGGATATCTTCTGGGGACAGCTAGTGTGTGATGCAGTGAGGTGCTGATAAACAAGAACCTTGAGAAAGCACTGACTGACTGAGAGCTTGTGTTTTCTTCCACCAGCACTGCTTGTATCCTCGTTCTCTTCAATGTCTACTGGGATGTCAGAAGTTTCTACTACACCTTTGACCACTTATTTAAGAAGGTCTACAGCTCTATAAGTATCCTGTTTATGGCAACAAAAAGCAAGGTGTGTCTGTTTGTGAGCTTGACAGGTAAAAATAACCCAGGACAGAATGAACCGCCATGCCAGATGTTGGTCTACTGTACGCAAGGTTCAAATACCAGGACCTTAGTGCTGCCACTGCTGGGCCCTTGATCAAGGCCCTTAACCCTAAACTGTTCAGTTGTATAAAGGGGTAAATATAAGTCTCTCTGAATAAGAGTGTCTGCCAAATGCCGTAAATGCGATGCACGTAGCATTGCTGGTCTTCAAAGCGCTGTTGTGTTTGTGCTCCTGAAGTAGTCCAGGTGAGCTCCAGTGCAAGGTTTTAATATTAATGGAACACCGCTAATTAAAATCTGAACTGCACAAAGCAGGTGTGATTATATTTAGCATTCTCTTTGATATGACTATTAGATAATCTTCTGATCTTCATTAGCTTAGCGAGCTAACACTCCCACTCAAATCACACCCACACACACACAAATACACACACACATACACCCACCACACGTACACTGGAGCTTTGATATGCAGGACGCTAATAAGCAAGCATGGTCATTAAATAGTTTTTGTGGACACACACACCACATCACACAAACACTCACATGCACACAACCCTTTGGAGTTTCAAATCCAAATGAATTTAAAATTCCACCTTCAACATCTAAAAAGAAAAGAGCAACCAGATCTTAAGATCAGAGCAGTCACAGGTCATGTCCCTATTTATAAACTAAGAACTCTGGATACTTACATAACTAGACAAAACTTAATCTTAAAATAAAAAATCTCATTAATATATTCTTTGTATTAATTTTTTTTTATCATCAATTGTTTCATGTGGCAAATTGTTTATAAGAAATACTGAGAAAATGAGTGAAAATCGTACTGCAGATGTGTGGCCACAAATCACATGACTTTGGAATTGATTTTGATGCCATCAGACTCCACTTGTCAAAATAAAACAATTTATTTTCACTTAAATCTGCCTTTGATTTGAAAATGAACTTGATTGCAGCATAAAACCTAGTGGTTGCACTTGTTCCCACAAAATTCATTCATTTGCAATAACAGATGTGATTCAGATGCCAAAAACTTAAATCTTACATGGACTTCATTTTCCTATTAAAAGTTTGAGTAGGGTTTAAAAGGCTTTTAAGGGATTTAAGAGTTCCTTGCCCATTTATACCAGCCACCGCAATAAATTTTCCATTATATACTTTACAAATCAATTATATATTCTCTCAAAAATATTTATCACAATCAAGTTTGGAATAAAATAGCAATTTCTTAAGTAATTTTTTACCTGAGGTGAAACTATATTAATGTTTTCAACATGAAAACAGGAACTTTATTCCAGATGATCTTTTTTTAATCCTATTTTCTCCGTTCTGTTCTAACACCTGAATATCATTCAATAAATCAGCCCCTCCAGGATTTTGCTTTTTCTTTTTTTTGTTGTAGTTTTGTTGGGGCAAAAATGCTTGAATTTGCTTTAGCTTTGTTCAAAATTTGTGATGCAGTTTTTGTCCCGTTTTTATGTTAAAAACTATTCTGGTTGGATCCACCAGAATCAAAGTGGACTGAATTTATGAATGCGTGATGTATCGACCCAAATCTGTGGAAGATCTTTTGAAATTTTTGAAAAGTTCACTTGATTTTGGGTTAATTTTTACATAAACTACAGTTACACACATATTGCAATAAAATCAAACCAGTTACCTCGGGTCATTGCCCATCTTGCTGCAGTAAATTTGTTCCAGAACATCTTCAATAAAAAATAAGTTAAAATCAGCACTTACCGAAATTCAGCCGGTTGTCACTGTTGCCGAAATCCAGCGAGTATCGCACAACATGGTAATTGTTCCACACATACAGGAGATTGTCTCTTGGGTTGTAGTCCACTGCTGCAATGTACTGGTATGAATTTGGAAAGGGGATGTTGATGTTTGTCCCGCGATTCTTCTCCGTGCTGTACATGTAGTCGATTTTATTTCCCGACGCTTCGTTATCGTCGTCTTCGTACACGCTTTTTACCACATACAAGACTCCACAGATCATGAAGGCGTTGGAGGCCGATCGCTTGTCGTACGTTGTGTCCCAGGACCCTTCTATTCGGAGGGTGTACGGATTGAGCTGGCTTACGACAATCTTCCCGTTGTTTTGCTCCGTTGCATAGATCACCCACAGACTGTTTTCGTCTGTAGCCAGGTCAATGTCCGACTTCCCTCCCCAGCGATACGGAGACGTATCGTGATAGTTCGCATTGGCGATAATCGCCTCGCCGCTTTTGATTCGAGTGCGCAAGTCGAACTTGACGATGTTGCGTGTGCGCTCTTTGTTAAAGAACAATGCACCGTCGTACACAACAAAGCCAGTGCCATCAACACGATGCGGGAGTTTATAAGTAGTAGTGGGACGTCCTGCGATAAAATCCTCTTTGGACGAATATTCAGTGAGGGTATCAGTGCGGTACGGTGTCCATGGCATGTAGTAAATCTTATTGGACGACTGCAGCGGGTCTTTGCACCACGAGCCTGATTGGTGGTCCGACTCGAAAAGGTGTTCGCTCTGGTACACACCTTTTAGAATGCCTGGACACAGGAAGACTGAGACAGATAGAGAGTAATGTTGTGAATAACGGATGATGAAAATGCTAGACACAGTTACCATTCCAACAGTTACCAGAATAATATCCATCATAAATGAATGAGGAATCATTTGGTGGATGTTGCGATCCTGCCAGGCTTCATCAGCTGGCGGATTGTTTCAGCGGATTAAAACCAAGCAGTCTAAAAATAGTGAAGGAGCAAAAAACCTCTAGTTTATAAACTGGAACTGTAGCTGATTCTGTATTGTGGCTTGTTTTTGTCCAATCAAATGTGTTTGTGTGAATAATTTGCTTAGAAATGAAATAATTTATACGAATGTTCTGAGACTTACGGTATTTCATCTAGTGATATAACAACATGGCGGTGAGATATGTTTCAATACAAACCGATGAAAAAATTGTGCATTTAGTCTTCAGTCTGTGGTGCTAGTCCAGAAAAAAACTAGCGCAAAACCCTGATGCTAAACACAACACAAGCATTTTAAATTGATGTCTGATTTAGACACACAAAAAGGTAAGTGTTGTTAGCAGACAGTCCTGCTGTTTGATCGTTTCTGAAAAAAGAATGCCAATGAAACTGGCTGTGGTGCAGCCTGTGAGATCTGAAAGACTCGCGTATAAATCACCAGCTGAGACGGTGGTGGGGGAGAAAAGTGCTTCAGGGACGTGGGAGGACGTGTTAGACTTCACCCTGTCGTGCGATAGGTGACAACTTCCTAGAAGAACACAGAAAATGACTAAACAGGAAGAAGATAAACAACTGAGAAGCAGCTAACGGCAACCTGGATTATATCCGTCTGGTAACCCGGCTGAGTGATGCGGTTAAGCGTTTATATTAAATTAACAATTTCATCTTAATACTAACCGTGTTATTGTGTTGTAATGGTATTAATTATATATTTTTTAAAATAAGACATAATATAATTAAATGGCTTATTTGATGTGAAGTCATTCGCCTAATTATGTGGATATAAGAGAGGAGAGAGAGGGTGCGAGAGAGAGAGAGAGAGAGAGAGAGAGAGAGAGAGAGAGAGAAATAATGTGTGTTTGTGTGTGTGGGGGTGAGAAAAAGAGACTGTGTGTGTGTGTGTGTGTGTGTGTGTGTGTGTGTGTGTGTGTGTGTGTGTGTGAGAGAGAGAGAGAGAGAGAGAGAGAGAGAGAGAAAGAGAGAGAGAGTATAAACTAAACCTGATGACTAACAGCTCTATATATAGTTCAGGACTGTGCTAGCTACCCTCAGGAGAATCTGCCACATTGACTTCTGTAACTTTCAGTAAAATTGCTACCTGTGCATGTGTGTGTGTGTGCGTGTGCTGGGGCGAACTGAACCACAACTACTCTTAACCTCATTATTCCCGCTACATGCGAGGTGACTCTGTGGCTCGTCGACTGTTAAGTTTATGCTAATCAGGCCTAATTGCTCTGTAAGACGATTGGCTCATAAAGCTATAATGTTAATAATCCTAACAAATCTGAAATGCCTTATAAACCTTGTATTAAAGAGTGGTAATATAGAGCAGGCTACACCTCAGATCTGGAAGAGAAATGTAATCTATCACAGCGTGAGAACACTCTGTGTGCTTTCTTCTGCTCAAGTCCAACAGGTCTAGATTAGTCAGTGCCAAGATTTATGATTGATTTATGTCAACAAACCGCATTTCACTGCAATTCATTCCTAATAAATTTATGTCCGTGTGGGTTTGTGTGTGTTTGTGTGTGTATGTGTGTGTCTGTGTGTGTGTGTGTGTGTGTCAGACATATTTCCCACACTCAGTTCTCACACAGATTTATGAGAATATTCTGGGAAACCAAGCACATGTATGCTTAAAGCAAAGCCCAGGGTAGAAAATGCACACACACACACACACAGAAACAGAGAGATTAACACACACAGAGTGAGATATACACACATATACACAGAGACTCACACACACTGATACACACAAACACACAGACTGAGACACACACAGAGTCTCTCTCTCTCTGTCTGGCTCACACACACACACACACACAGAGTGAGACATACACTCACATCTACACAGAGACTCACACACACACATAGTGAGACACACACAGAGTGAGACATTCACACACATATACACAGAGACTTACACACACACAGAGTGAGACATACACACATACACACACAAACACACACAGAATGAGACATACACACATATACACAGAGAGTCACACACACTGATACACACACAGACTGAGACACACACACAGTCTCTCTCTCTCTCTCTCTCTCTCTCTCACACACACACGAGCGCGCACACACACACACACACATACACACACAGCTGTAAGGAATGCATGGCATTGCAACTGCTTTTTCCCACAATTCTCTTCCCATCCTCACAGGAAGCACAGCTGGCATCAGCACCGCACTATTATTGCACACATCCTCTGATTGTCGTGGGGGTTTTTTATTATAGTTTTTTTTTTTGCTCTTCCTCTGTGCGCTTTAATACAGTGCCTTTGATAAACTATCAGAGGAAGAGATGCATCTTGTTTGATACGAGACCGTGAAGCTGAATAGTGCAGTGTGTGTGTGACCCAGGTCAAGGTGAAGTGTGTGAACAGGAAGAACATTACATCCATTCGGTGTACTCTGTGTATCTCGCCATGTTGTTATTCCAAAACAAGGAGTGCTCCTTCTGTAATATTGTCCTCCTACTCCAGTCCTTCCTGCTCTAAATGCCACCGGGGCTATTTTTGGAACGGTTACTACCTCACAAGCTACCTCTGGTTTAATCTTCAAGCCAATACACACAATTAGTGCTCACCTTTCATTCTCCATGCGCTGCTGATCATGGGATACATTGCCTCGTAATCAGGGAGCCGTCAGTCTAAAAAACCCTGGCTGCCGATTGGCTGGCTTCACTCCAGGTTCATTTGAAGGGAATTATAATGAAAATCCACAATTTCACACCCTGATCTGAAAGGCTGCGTGATGCTTGTGTTTACTCAGAACGAGGGTTATTGCAGTATGTGAGAAACGTGTATGACGTTCTTCTGTACTGGTGTGGATGATTAATTGTAAGTAATTTTCTAATTTGATCTGAAGTGTTGGATAAAGAAATTGGAGAGAGATTTTTTTTTTTTTTACCCTTTTATGTTTACATTTGACCTTCAAAGTGCTTGAATCTCAAACGACATCCATCGATTTTCTGTAGCACTGATCCTATACAGGGTCACAGGGGAACCTGGAGTCTATTTCAGGGGTTTCGGGGAACAAAGCAGGGGGTGATACGGACAATTTAGAAATACCAGTCAGCTTGCAACACGTGTCTTTGGACTGGGGGGAGGAGGAAACCAAAGGAAACCCCATACAGTCCATACAAGGGGTTTGAACCAAACCATGAACCCCAGTGGTGTTCAAAAATACAACCCAGGGTTAGAGGGGGTTTTAATATTATTATTATCATTATTTATAATTTAATTTTTTTCCCAGAACTGGCCATGTAGACCTAATTGTGAAGCTTGTAACTACCCCACTTTTGAATCTTTTGTCACAGACTCTCAGAGTGTCTGATATTATTATTTCCATCATTTTCCCCCCATTTTGAAAAAAAAAAGAAAAGAAATTTCTAAAAAATAGCATTTTTTTAGCCTGTTGTCATGAAACAGTCTTAGATCGATGTTTGTGAATTCATGTCACAAACAATGAGACCGGATATTTCTTGGTTAGCAAAAAAAACCTTGAAAAGCTTTTAGAAATTCACTGGAACATTTTCAAATCTGGCCCAATTCATCTACAGACAACGAGAACCAAAATGAATTGAAAACTTTTTGAAAGAACAAAACGTTCTTCAACGCATCAACGAATGTGACGAGGAGCCAGTGTGGCAAAATGCCTCTGAGATTATACTTAGAACAACCATGACAGGAAGTTACATAAGGAACATATGAAATATTTATTATTTTTTGCTTAGAATTTCTGCGTATACTGTAACATCTGTATAAAATCAGTGAACTTGTATCTTGAGACATAACAAGTCAAAAGATACCTAGTTTACTGCTTCAGTCATCTTCTATGTCAGCCATTTTGAATTTGAATCATTCTGAAACTCAGCTTTTTACATGTACACTTTAATAATTAATTTAATCATTAAAACATTACTAATAACTTTAAACATTAATAATAATAATAATAATAATTTATTTCTGTAGACAGAATTCCAGTATTCTACAATTGTCTCATTTAGCAGATTGTTTTCCTTATAGCTGACTGATTAGCCAACTAGCTAGCCATGTTGGCTCAGCCACGATGAACCAAAAGTTTTTCTTTTTTTTTTCTTTTTTTTTTTTTAAAGTTGTCTATATTCAAGTAGATTTCTAGCTCCACAGATCTACTATTATCTGCCTTTATTTAAGGTTCTGTCACACTTTTATTAGCAAAACAGCAATGTTGTTTGTGAGACCAGCAGATCGGGGATACTGTAAATAACTCAAAAGGAGTTTCACGTCGAACAGATACTGCGCAGCCTACTGGTAACAAAATATGGAAATGTGCGCCTTTTTTTTGCAAGATGGAGATTTTTTTTCCCTAAAATCATTGAACTAGTATCTTTAGATTCAGTAAAGCATATCGAGTTTGAAAAATATCTGGATTCCTGTGTCAGTCATTTTGGAAGTTTTGAGTGTGTTTAAGACGCAGTATTTTTACAAGCCCGGAAAGACGCTTCAAAATCATTTGAGGTAAATAACTCAAAAGTAAATGTTTTCACCTCCAACAAACTCAAACTCTCTTCTCTGGTTTCCTCCCAGTCAGTATATGGTTTGTTTATGCTAATTTCCAATCATCTTTCCAAGCGCAGACACTGAAGTCATATAACAAAATAAAAAAACAGCATTTATTCTTCAGAAAATTGGCAGACGCTTTTATAGTACATAAAATCATCTATATAGAAAATAAATCAATATTTTTTCAAAAGCATCGCCACCGGATGGTCCATGTTTTGTATGCAAAAAAACCCCAAAAAACACAACTATGATGCTGCGATTAAGACTTCACACACTCTGCTGTTATAGTGTAGAAATGTCTTGCTGTGAATTTTTTTAATTTTTTTATTTTAGTTATTTATTTACGAATGATACAAAACAGAGACGTGAAGGAAGTAAAAGTAAGAAAGGACGCAGAAAGCAGAGAGATGGCACAGAGTGTCAAGGGTTAATCGGGTGAGTACGGTGTTGTAGGAGAGATCTGGTTTCTCCTTCACATTTACTGATACGCAGCATTACGGGCTACTGATCCCCAATCAGTGCTTAGTATTGAATAACACAGAAAACAGGCAGATGGCGAATTATACACTTCAACTACATTAAAGTAATGGACCTACCTTTCTGCTCCACTTCTGCATCCGCATTTCCAGCAGGGTGAGCGAGAGCGAGAGAGAGAGAGAGAGAGAGAGAGAGAGAGAGAGATCACAGATTAATGACAACATAGTAAATGAACTGCAAATGTAACATAACATGAAAACATGGCTGCGTCGACATATAAACTAGGAGTCCAATTAGGGGATTATTTTTATACAGCTTACTCACTAAATTCCGTTCGCTCGCAATTAAACTTCACTGTAAAAGAAAATTGTATCTGTTTTATGTGTAGCTTTCATAACAGACGGATGCTGCTTCAAGTCTGTTTGGAATTTCTTTTAGGGGGAAAAAAAATGGCGTTTTTACTGTACAGTTGTTCAGTATTCTGTTTTTGACACTTGATTTTTTATTTTTTTTTTTCAGAATTATTTTTAATCTTCATCGCTCTACTGTAAATCTGAGGGAACATTAGTCGCAAAAACAGGTTCATGGCAAAAGGGAAAATTTGAGCGTGAATTTTAAAAACGTTCTTTATGAAACCTTTCTACATTAATAATTCCCAACAAGCTCATTCTGAGTCTGAAGCCGGCTACGGTAAAACCTCGATCCTTTCTATGCTTAAATCGGGAACTGGGGATAGAAAGCAATCCTAGATCCTCACATCTAAGTGATCAGGATGGATTGTGTGAGCTCAGCATGTCAGAGAGATATACAGTTGCTTGCTTGCTCAATGATCTGACCGGCAACTGATACCCAGAGATCTGACCATCAGACCATTGAACCAACTGTACACCTTTTCACCTCTTCTATGTGCCACAACGCTCCCCTGTCCCTCATGATGTAGAAGAATGTAGAAGAATTTTGTTTCTTATTAAATTGCCAATAGCAGAAACATTCTGCAATAAAACCCCGAGATGTTCAAAAACCTTTGACTGGCAGCAACTGCCATAGAAACACTACACAATACATTAACACCCCTTGGCTGTTTTGCTAAGCTAAATGTTGGACCTGACCTGTACATTGTACTTGGAAAAACAGGCGAACAAAGCAGATGTCCTACATCAAGGCCAAAAACAGGGAGGCGGATTGGAACACAGCCACCTGCTCCAGCACTGGGGAGAAGAAAAGAGCCAAAGATCCTCCAAAAAACATTTGGAACGTACTCCCAAGGGTCTCTGGTACAGCAGTAATTGAATTACCTGTGTGTGTGTGTGTGTGTGTGTGTGTGTGTCGGGGCTTTACAGTTCTTGATAAACTCTTTACTGGCTTAGAATTAAGGTCAAAATTTTCACTCGGAGCAGATGGCATTTTTGCAGAACGTAACTTCATTCGTACACTCGAGTTTGTGATCGGTCTGGAGCTACACTGTGGAACTCTCCAGCTTGCGCTCGCTCTAATCACATGGACTGCCTTTCATAGCGACAATGCCTTTCTCAGATCAGGAAACATGTTGCGTTTCATATTAAAGCTCAGACCGTTTTCTTTTAATACTGACAATGTAAAAACATTCGGATTCACTTCTATACCTAAAATATTCACACACTGTCTGCTTTATTAGAAAAAGCTGTACATGTGCTCAGACTTCAGTCTTTATCTGTGTAGTTTGGAAGAGTCTGAGCCCATGATAGACTCACATTCCTTTTCTTGGCTGACAGAAGAGGAAGCTGATGTAGTCCATATAATTTAAGATTTAATGTGTTGAGCTGCACCTACATGATTTTATGTATTATGCCGCTGTCACGTGGTTGGCTGATTAGATTAGCTCCATGAAATGTCCAATTGTTCTTGTCCTTGGTCTTACCAGACCCTAGATCAGTACCTCTCCCCACCAGCAGAGGTCAGAAATCTGATCAGTGGCTCATTTCCTGCCATTCATCCTGACCTATATCTTCCCTGATTGGCTAATCCAGGTCAATTTGCCGATTATCTGATTCCTGTCCTGTTTCTCACCAACGCCTGCCTAAAGACGTATATATGACGTATGTCTCCTATAAAAACGTGTCATTTTTTTTCTTGATACTTGGTTCGATGCTTGCTTACACCTCCCTGGCCTTTCTAACAGCTCCAGTCCTGTCAGGTAAGGGCGTTTTTGAATTTGAGCCCACTGACTGGCTGCAATTCCGCTCCAATATTGTGGGTGTCTCATCTTATGTTCCATTTGCTGCTCCTAATAATCTCACAACTTTTCCATGGGATGGAATCCGAACGTTTTTTCAGGCTCGTGGTTGAAGAAGAAGAAGAAGAAGAAGAAGTCATACACAGATTTGACCCTACATCCTGTACCTTAGGATTTCTTAGAGCATCAGAGACGGACAATGACACTAAATTAAATACAATCAGATGTGGCCAGTCCAACTGGTGGCTAAGGATAACTTCCTGATAAACAAAGCTGTTGCCAGTACATTTGAATAACTCTGGAATATTATGATCCTAAACCCTGTTTTCTACCCTGTCTAGGGGAAGGTTTCACACTTCAGAAGCACTGTTTTGACCCCTGGGTTATGAAACTCTACTCTGTTCACCATGTTAACTCTACACCGCGGTGTTAAACATGTACAGTGTGAAACAACAAGGTTTTAGAATGTTACATGCTTCGCAGACAGAAACACGATCAGAAACTGAACCGAGCTTCAGCCTGATATCATAACGATCTTTTGTACAGTCACAGAAACCCCGCACGTGTCATGTAAACAGCAGCTCCGGGGTTTGAGGCAGGAAAAAAATGATGGAAAACACGTCAATATACACAGATTTATACTTACAATAATGCCCATAAAGGTTTGTTCAGGGCAAAGTCTATGGCACAAAGAGAAATCATAATCAAAGTGTTTAAGCTACTGACTGAAAAATTTGCACAAATCTGTGCAAGATAACAATAGCTATCTAGATATATAGCTATTTTTTTTAGCCCGGATTCTTAACGATATCCAAACGTTAAGGCTTTTTTTTCCGCTCAGTGATGTGAAAGTGTGAGACGACCTTTATTTAAAGCAGTCGCATTTTGTATCGATCCAATCACGGTTGCTGATGGCGTGAATATGGAAATAAATTGAAGGTTAAGCCAGGGTTTAGGAATGTACAGTGTGAAACACCAGATTATGAAGAACAGGGATTAACCGTTAACCCCAGGTAAAGTACGAGGACTGTGAAATGTCAAACAATAAAACCCAGGATTCTCTTTTCTCTGGGTTTCTGTTCAGCCAGGAAACTCTTGCACATGTGGAAAGCTTTATACAGACAGAATCTAATCATCATGACGTATTGATTACGATGTAATTACAGGAGTGTTACAGCATTCTGTATCAGAACTGAGCTGCAACAAAAAAAAAAAAACATCTTTCTGGTTCCTTCATATAAAAATCTGCACGCAATATTAATTTATTAAAAATAAAATCATGAACTATTCCATGAGATTATAAAACGTAGAAATAAATTTTCACGGATGCATTAAAAAGGAAAAGGCCGTCTTTACGATTCTTTTATACGACACGCCATCTTTCATCAGGTCACAGTTTGATGACTTTAATACCGAAAAGAAATACGTAAAACTTTTATGAGCTAGCGTTCATAAGAAGGGGAACAGATTTGCGCGTGGGATGGAATCGCATCGAGATAACATTCGGCTTCGTCTCTGACATATAAATCCACGTATGTTCTCCATCTTGCAGAGTTGAAAATGCCGGTACGAGCGAGTAAACAGAGAGTAAGCGGTCACAAAGTGTACGGGTTACGTTTATCCTCGGCCAATCTGCTCTGCGTGTCAACATTTGTGTATCTGTGTTTTCAGGCTTTTCCTGCTTCCACCCCCCCAGTCACCCGATAGCGATTTATTGTCCCTGTTACCACGGTTACCTCAGTCTGGGACACTGAAATCAGGAAAGCAGTGACACACACATACTCTACGTACACGCACTCTCCATACCACGATGATTGGCAGGTGGAGGGCGACGTGCCCAGACATCAACAGATGGACAGTTACACACGTTAGCTAACATAGCAGCCCCGGCAATCGTAAATACTTTTGTCTGTTCTGCAGTTTAGCAGTTTATGCTTGCTAATGCCTGATTCCAATCTGTCTCAATGTCAAGATGGACTGTAATGCTTCCAAATCGAGAAGACATCAGACACGCCTGCCTAGCAACAGACATCCTGGACAAGCATGTTGTTGTTGTTGTCCTTCTTGCCTTCTTCTGCTCCCTGTCCAGAGTCACCACAGTGGATCATCCGATCCGTATATTTTGATTTGGCACAGGTTTTTACACCGGATGCCTTTCCTGACGCAACCCACCCATATTATCTGACACTGAAAGTTAACCTCTCAGTGGTTTGGCTGGATCTTTGCCCAGGAATCGGACCGGGACCCAACAGTGATAGTGCAGGATCCTGTCGCTAGACCACCAGGGAAACGTCCATATTATAAAAAAAATAAACAGTGATGTCCAGTGAAGTCTGGCTCCTGGTTAGATGTTTACTGGTCCGCAGCAAACATAAGAGACCACACTGAATAGCTTGGAGTTTATCTTTTTCTTTTTTTTTTTACATTTAAAATAAACACAAAATTTCTAAATAGTGAAATATTTCAAACAAAGAACTTAAATGATTAAGATGTAATAGTAAATATTCTGTATTATTCCCAGGTCCCTGTTGAAAGGTGAAGCAGTTGTGATACCGAGCAGTTTAACTGTTTTACTCTTTAAGTCTATTTCTGCGTCTACTCACGTCTGTGTTCAGATGAAATTCTGATAGATTTGAACTAAAATGGATCATCGGGTTTTTACACACGTTCAGGCCACGTTTAGGGGCGCAAACACTAAGAAAGTCTGAAGTTCATGTAAATATTAACTAATAGCTGTCAACAAAAATAACAAATGTGTTTTGAAAGTTGTTGGTAAATTAGATAAAAATGCAAAGTCAAAGCTTTCCCACTAGTGTATTCAGACGTTTGGTCAATACTCCCACTCTGAACACTACAACTCGATATAATTTTATTTGTATCGTGCTTTTAACAATGGAGATTGTCTTAAAAAAAGAAAAAAGCCTTTAGATTAATAGAAACAAAAAAAAATTCAGAATCCAAATGACAAAGTTTAATGTTTAACTTTATATTTATCTTTAATGAGCAAAGGCAATTCAAAGACATCCTATTTTTCTTATTTTTTTAGTAGCTTTATAAAAACTTGTCGTCCAAATTATTTAAAATAAATTATACATTTATCCCTAACTAGCAAGGCAGAGGAGACTTTGGTGCACAGCTAAAATATCACGAGAACAAAATTAGCTTATTTGTTTGTCTTTATTTTCACTTATACAGTGATTATTAACCGACGACCCCGTTAGCCATGTTTTCCTTGCATTCATTATTTAAAAGTGTTAAAAATAAATTGTGTTTGTTTCTTTTTTTACACCTCAATTGTGAAATCACTCATATGCTTATTATTCCTGTGTGAAGACCTTCCTAAAGCAGTTTTGTGTGAACCCATGAGAGCTAGTTAAATATTGATTATAAGAAAGCATAAAAAGAAAAGAAGTCATATATTGAACCTACAGCATGCAAACAGTAGAATAAAATCGACACAATGCTTGTGTTTGCTTATGTGGTTTGTTTTGAAGCTATAAAAAGGCACGGCAAGTGTAGAGCAGTTTATTAACAATTTTATTACATCAGACGAGAAATCAGTGACTGCTGGAGATTGTTTTCCAATTAGATTTTGTAAATCATATATTTATATATAATATTATAGAGTTCATGAATTTGTCTATAGAAAGATTACACACAGGTCTGATATTTTAACACTGTATAGTTTGCGGTGTGTTTAACGGGGACCGAGACACTATACTGTAAACAGTTTCTCTGTAATGTTTAGTTTACTGAATGAGAATCAGCAGAAGCAAACAAACATTATAGTGACTTACAGTGACATGGAAAAATATCTATGTGTCTGTGTGTGTGTGGGTGTATGAGAGAGAGAGGGAGAGAGAGAGGGAGAGAGAGGGAGGGGGGGAGAGAAAGACAGTGTGTGTGTGTGTGTGTGTGTATGCTAGAGAGAGAGAGAGAGAGAGGGAGGGAGAGAAAGACAGTGTGTATGTGTATGTTTGTGTGTGTGTGTATGAGAGAGAGAGAGAGAGAGAGAGAGAGAGAGAGAGAGGGAGGGAGGGGGGTAGAGAGACAGTGTGTGTGTGTGTGTGCTTGTGTACTTACTGTATGGCACACACTCATACTGAACCTCCAGGTATTTGTATGTTCCAGGACACGGATCGGGAAAAACATCTGGGCCTGCAACCACTGCGCACTGGGTCCTGTTATTACACCTGAGAGACAGAGACAGAGATAGAGAGAGAGAGAGAGAGAGAGAGAGAGAGAGAGAGAGAGAGAGAAGGGGTGTGTGGAACAAGAGAGTCCCATTGAGAAAGCAAGGAGAAGTGGGGACAGGAGGAAAGAGAAATGATGAAGAAAAGAGAAAGTAAAAGGATAAAAACAACAAAAATTAAATAAAGATAGAGAGGGATAGAGAAGGAGAGAGGAAAGAAAGAAAGAAAGAAAGAAAGAAAGAAAGAAAGAAAG
>JAOTRN010000033.1:7919742-7930954 GCA_028566695.1 Bagroides melapterus
TTTTTTATCGTTATTGCATATTTACTCCGTGCCACGATCACAAATATCACGCTGGCAGTTCCACCCAAAAACCCGAAACGGTAAAAGGATAGCGTTCGAAACAAAAAAAAGAACTGCATTAGTCTTGTAGTTTCAGTGTAAAACTGAAGAAGCAAAATGTCAGACACTAAACTGTCGAGGCTGACATTTGGGGAAAATGTGAAATAGTGTAAAGCTTCTACTGAAATGTTCCTTTAAAAAATATACTAATAACCTTCATTTTTACAAAACTGCTCTAAAAGTAAGTGTGTGTGTGTGTGTGTGTGTGTGTGTGTGTGTGTGTGTGTGTGTGTGTGTGTCTGTGTAGGGTTAGTCTGTGGGTGTGTGTGTGTTCAGAATGCTGTTTTTTCTGGCTGTATTAGCCTTGATCCAGTGTAAAAAATAAATAAATAAATAAATAAATAAAATATTTAATGCATTAGATAGCTTGGATATGAGAGTAATAAGTGGGTATAATTGGTGTGTGAAGACACAAAAAATAGTGACTTAAATAATAAATAAACACATTAAATTAAATCAAATGAAATTAAATAAAATAAAATGAACAGATATTGCTAAAGCTAGCTAAAGTATAAGAGTTTTACAGTAAAATTGCTCACACACACACACACACACACACACTTAGGAACTTGACTTTAATAGGAACCCAGAATGGAACTCATTATAAAATCCTGTAGATTTTTTTCCTGTGGTAAATCCTGAGGAGATTTATGTTTATGTCTCATCTTATAAAACAAATCCTCTGGGGAATCTTATAGGAACAGCTCCAAAATATGAAAGAAATGCAATCCTGTACAAGTTTCTTATTCAAAACCTTTAGGAAGCTGCAGTCTTGTGACTAAAACAGCTAACGGCTAACGGGCCTAACAAGTGTGCTAGGTAAAAAGCTACATCTGCTAGCCAAATGCCACAGTTTTAGAGCTAAATGCTAGCACACAGTGTCTCTGTATCTTATCATCATATCTTAAAAAAAATGCAAATCACTTGTTCGAGCCTGAAATATCAAAAGTCACAAATATATCACTATACCGTGGATATCAAAAGTCTACACGCCCCTGTTAAAAGTTCAGGTTTTTTGTTGTAAAATGTGAAGCCAAGATAAACCATGTCAGAGAGTTTAAAGCAAACATGCAAAGTGAAAAGAAAAAGGTCAAATAAATGTAATAATATTATATTCTGGTTGCACGTGAGTTAGATCTGGGCTCTGACTCGGTCGTTCCAAAACGCTGATATTCTTCTGAAGCCGTTCCTTTGTTTACTTGCACTTGTGCTTTGGGTCGTTACTGCGCTAGAGGGTGAAGTTTTTCTTCATTTTCAGCTGTCTAACAAAAGCCTGCAGGTTCGGTGCCAGAATAGATTGGTATTTGGAGCTCTCCATGATTCCCTGTATCTTGATTAGAGCTGCTGAGGACAAACAGGTCTGTAGCATGATGCCACCACCACCATGCTTCACTGTGCGTATGGTTTGACACATGGTTTCAGGTGATTTTTATTTTTTTTTTTCTTTAGGAGAAAAGCTTTCCATCTCGCCTCCCTACCCTGTAGCGTAGATTTGTGAAGAATACGAAAGATTGTTGTTAGCGTCACATGCGGTGAGGAAGCCAGAACTTGCTAGAAATTCCTGCAGCTCCTTTAATGCAACTGTTGCTCAGTTGGCTGCCACCCTGTTAGCCTTTCTTCCTTTCTTTTCATCACCTTGCTCAGGGGCCCAGCAATGACATCTTGTTGGAGCTGGGATTCAAACTCACAACCTTCTGATTAGTAGTCTGAGAACTTAACCACTAAGCTACCACATCCTATGTGACACAGTTGACTAAAAAAAAAGAAATGGTGAACAATATTGTTTTGCATGCGTGGGATAATTCTAACTGTTTATTACCCAATATACAATACCCATGGTGAAACATGGTGGTGGTAGCATTATGCTATCGGGCTGTTTCTCATCGACTGTGATAGACAGAGGAAGATACAGGGAATCAAATATAGCTTAAACATTATTGTTTGACTATTGTTTGTTCACTTTTATCTCTGTTTTGTTTGCCGGAAAGGCCAAAATGTCAAGAAATGTCTTTTATTTATTTGAATTAAACATGGACGTGGACAAAGACCCGTCTAATAAGATTCCAAGGAACAGACACGCAAAAGCCTAGCATAATGTCTCAAGCCCACAGGAAACAACATCATGGTCTGTTACAAATCCAAAAACACCTTAAGCTGCTGATCTAAAACAAATTTCTCCCAGGTCGTCTTCAAGATCATAAATGAACAGGCAGCCAGTCTAGCGAAATACCCAGCCTCATTAGCTGATTATGGAATGCTCCCATTTCTCCATCACGATAACCCTGATTCAGCAAACTGGAGCGTATAATTAAGTTCCATTAATTACACCGGATAAATGTTCAACTGTTGTTCTAAAAGTCAGGAAACCTGGTGAAATATTTACGTGAGTGTTTTTTTCTCTCCCAGCACCTTACTTTTTCATGCTCTGCCGATCTCCGAGCCTGACGACGAGGCGTGCGTAAGAAGAGCGGGTGGAATGGAATAAGACAGAAATGCGGCATGAGAGAAGCATCGTGGTTGAAAACATCTTTTCCTGAGTGTTAATGCACTACTCTGGCTTTCCTGGCAGTATCAAAAGCGTAGGGTGCATCAGTGCGAGCACACACACACAAACACACACACACACGGAATATAAGAGCAAAAGCAGCGTTCTTGTGATAAAATATTCAGGACTGCTGCTGTGTCAGTGCGGAGACAGAACACAGCGATGTAATACATTATGCTTTCAGTGCGCATGCACACACACACACACACACACATACACACACACTGAAATTCCAAACAACATTTACACATGTACAGTGTGTGCAAATTAAGAAATTCCCAAACTGTCATTTTTCATTATGTCTGTTATTCTGTGACACACAAGACATAAACAAACCTTAAAAAATGACACTGGTGTTACAATTCGATCGACTCTACACAAGTAGAATTATGACAAGCTGGTTTGAGAGTTTCAGAAACTTTACACGTCGGAAAGAGCGCGTTCCCAAAAAGGCTTAAATATCAGAAAGGAATATGATTCAATGTCTAAATGAATAACCTTGATCAATCAATCAAGGACCGTCACTGAGCAAATGGTATATGTGACCACGGGGTTAGCCGCTAAAACAAGTGTGAATTGTGTGCCCAGTAGGGGCGCACACTGATCCATTTCCCATCATCCTTTTCATGGTACTCTATGTACAGGAACCCAACAGTGTCCTGACTTTTCCTTGTATCAAGCTTGCACTTGTTTATATGGATTGAAAATACTAAGAATAATAATAAGAAGAAGAATCTTTTTTTTTCTTTTTATTAGAAATTTAATTCTAAAATGTAAATAAAATCTGGAAAAAAAATATCACATTTACTTACCATAAACAAACCTTCAGATACCAAAGAAAAATCCTATTTCATCTCAGACCCATTTAAAAAAAAAAAAAAAAAAAAAAAAAAAACAATAAATAAATAAATAATTAAATAAAACCTGAAACTTCTGTAACTGCTTTATCCAGAAGTTTATAAAACTCTTTGCAGCTAGGGAGAGCCCTTTAAATGTGAGGAAAAACATCCATGTCCCCAGAGTACAGATTTATTTTATTAACATAATCCAGCTTTTCAAATACTAGACTCTTATTTCAATGTTTATTGAAGCCCTAGAGCTTTTTTTTTTTTTTTTAATTCCTGAATTTTTTTTTTTTCACTCGCAGCACAATTTGTCACTGAAATGCTCATTAGAATCTACTTGATGTGTGTTTACATTATTGAGGTTTGGATTAAAGTCTTTTGGTTTCGAGTGACCAGTTAAATTGGTTAATAACTATAATAACACAATAATATAATAATAATTTTTCTAATGAAGGCTTGTGATTCAACTGCAGATACTTAACTGAAAAACACATGAAATCCTTGTGGGTTTAATTTAGTCGAAATGATTTAATGAAATCGTATTACGTCGCTAGCCGCTGTTATGAATTTAGCAGGCTGCTACGTCAAAAAGCACATGGTGTCTTTGTTAGATTATGGCACCGAATTTCACCATCCAGTTTGGTCTAATTTGTGAGGAGCTGTGCACAGGGAGGATGATGCATTATCTTCACAATGTAGGCTGCCTAGTTTACAGGCAGTTTTGCCAAGGAGAAGGAGAAGGAGGAGGAGGAGGAGGCGGAGGAGGAATGCAATTACTGAGGTGCTTCCAGCCCACTATAGACGTGATAGAAAGGTTTTTGCGACCAGAATCTCAATCAAGTTTCATATTTAGCTGCATTTCTGTGACGGATTTGTCACGTCTCTGAACATATCAGCCACGTTTTGACAATGGATGTCCAGTTGTCCCTTCTGTTGTTTCATTATGGCAATACAATTGTGTGATTAATGTGAGGAATCAATCACACAGCAGCTTTGATGGGAAACTGGAGTGGTTTGATGAAGCTTGGCATAGCACAAAACTGATTATTTTTTAAAAACTGCAAATCCCAGCTGTTGTTTTTTTCATGTCTCTGCCACTAGGAGGTTGATTCTCTTATTACATTATGCATTCATATTAATCCAGTTTTATTCATATAATGCTTTTTAACAACATACATTGTCAGAAAGGAAAAACTCCCTCTATTCTAATTAGAGTCATATTTCAAGAACGAGTGGTTGAATGTTTGTAGGATTTATATGGAATTATCCCTGTTACCAACAGATGAACTTATTTTGGAATTGCATCCAAATTGGGGCGAGAGAGTGATGCAGCAAGGAGTGATATCTGGTATATAAGGCGTGGCAGAAGAAAGGGGTGTTTTTTAAACAATGTCAAAGAGTGAATCTGTAATTGATATTCAGCACCTTTTTAAGTAGACAATTACATGGGGGCATCAGGGAAAATTTCCTGATTGTAACACCGTTCTCGTTTAGGTTGAAGCGTTCGGAACAACAGGGTCTACAATGAAGAGGAAACCACCTGTTCTTCACATGTCTGTGAAACTTCTGAAAACCATCAAAAAGGGTAAAAGTGGCTAGTCTCAGTAGCCAAGGTGTTCTGCCCAGCACCAGGTATTAGCTTTGTGGCTAGTGAAATTGCATCAGCTAAGAAGCGGCGCTTACCTGCCCTACTTGTTTCTGCCTATTGCCTGTCCCAAAAAATGTGTTTGATCTGTAGTTTACTTGTATAGTTTATGGAAGTTCTTAATAGTTGTGGTGTTGTCCTCAGGCTGTTCTCTATTCAGGGTCATTACAGCAGATCATCCAATCCCAATTTTTTTATTTTAGATTTTTACACTGTGAGTTAACCCCTCAGTGGCTGGGTTGGTTCTCTGCCCAGGAATCAAAGGCAGTGGCAAGATCCTGCCAATGGATCACCAGGATTAATTGTGTCTATTTTATTTAAAGTTGTGAAACATCACCACATCAACAATTACAGACTCTCTCTGTGTAAGAATCAATAACATACCTGTGATTTGCCTTGCAGACGACACAAGATGAATAACCTGGCCAATCAGATTCAAGCATTCAACAGCAATATCCTGATCTAAGAGTTCGATTATACAAACACCAGTCTCTTTTATTTTGCCTTGTTGAGGGAAAAAAATGTATTGTTCTTAAAAACAAAAACTAAAAAAAACATTACGTTATATTCTAAGCACATTAGAAAATTATTTCCTGGAACGGGCTCCTAAGTTAATAGGGCAACAAAATTACACATGATTGAATTTGTAATTTAATAACCTGGTTAAGATCGTCTGATAATATCACACTCTCCCCGGGTCATTAAGACAGAAGCGACCTGGATACGTGGTGTGAATTCTAGTAATGAATAGATGCAGACTGTGTCAGAAAGTGCCATCATGCAATATGTCTGCTAGTGCTAATGAAATGTGGTGGGAATAAACACCAGGACAGATTTCAGGATATATAAGATATGACTCTGGATAATGGTTTTTGACCAAAAAAATGCAATCTGTTGTTAATAAATACAAGCTTCCCTAAAATAAGAATCAATAATTGAGCACAAAATATTACAAGTATCCTCTCTTGTTGCTCTAGGGTGCTGGGGAAAAAATGACATTTGTTCCAATGCATACAAGCTATAAATAAATGGATGACCACAGGATTTGAAAATAACTCCTTGATTTGACTTGCTGTCATTAATTAACCCGCCTTAAAATTGTATACAACTGCATTGTGGGTTTAAGTTGCCGTTATAGTCTTCACATTGTGTTTCAGTGATTATATAAATGATCTGAGTAAACAGCAATTCATTGATCTTTCATCTTGCCTAGGTGCCTGTACAACAAAAGATCCAAGACTTGTTTTAGACATACAGTTTATTCAAAGGTTTATTTTTAATGCGTTAATGTTTCTATAGTGACAACACATTCACTGCGACTTGTATGGCAGATGCTGTACATACTGTAATCTAACAGCTGCACAAACTGTATCAAAAACATGTTCTTTAATAACAAAGAGCAATCTGTTGGGGGGTTTTTGTTTGTTTTGTGCCTAAAAGCCTAAAAAAATAAGTACACCATATAATGCAAAACTTTCAGGATCATGGACCTTTTGGGACCTTGGGGGGGCACTCTGGCTGTTCCTGTCTCGTGTCATGTGCTTTTGTTGTTGTTGTTTTTGTTTTGATCATGTGTCTGCCCCGCCCTTGTCTTGTTCCTCCCCTTCCTTGCACACCTGTTCCTAATGTGTCTTGTTATGTGTGTCTTATTTAAGTTTGCCGCGCTGACAACGCGGTTTCTTCATTATATTCCTTGTCTGTTTTGTGTCATGTCTGCCGTGTGTTTTCAAGTTTTTGTTTAATAAATCGTGCTGGATGTTATCCCTTCGTTTGGGTCTGCTTTCCCTGTCCTGGTTCCTGACACAAAACATGTAGCAGAAGCAACTTTAAGTAAATATTCTCAGGGAGTTTTTCAGTCTCTTGCATCTTTCTGGAATATAATCTGTGTTGTAGAAGTTCCACAATTATAAACCAAACAATAAGCATTTACAAGTTTTGATGTGTTGTTCATTAACTGATTAAAAGTCAGCAAATTTGCTTCATTACATATTCATTCAATTAATGAAGATATAATTTGATCATATTTTTTGTCCACTAATTCCATTTGGTCCCCCATCTGTACACATACTGTACATAACAAGAATTTCTATTTCAGACAACCACTCAGCACTTCAGCAGCATTTGTATCAGATGGTCAGTTATTCTGTAATGCCTGTATAAGCACCATGAAGTGGCACAGTAAGGACACAATCGCAATCAGTGTGGGCATGTCTTTAAAATAGTGACAGGCAGCCAACGCTCCTCATCAAGGAAGGAGCAGTGCTGCCAGCAGCTCCCTGACGTCTGAGTGCCTACAATCAACAACACTCCTGTCTACAATCAACAATCACTTTTCGTTTTAGTAAACAATATTTATTTCCCATTTCCTTAAAACTGTATTACACACACCATTAATGAGAAACTTTACAAAATATTGTAAAAATTGTGGAAAATTGAACATTTTTATAGTGCGCTTTAATTTAAAAACTTTGCAAGCTTACCCAGTGTCTCCTCCCACAACCAGCCCATATCCCCCATTGTTGTGCGTCAAAAAACAGGCAACGGTCATGTGAGGAGCAAACAGACTGAATGAGACAAAACAAAAACATCAGTCAAAAAAAGTGGGTCAAGACAAAAAAGACAAACAATAACAGAAGACTTGGGTCCTGATGCAGGT
Organism: Bagroides melapterus; assembly: GCA_028566695.1. Classification (NCBI taxonomy): domain Eukaryota; kingdom Metazoa; phylum Chordata; class Actinopteri; order Siluriformes; family Bagridae; genus Bagroides; species Bagroides melapterus. The sequence continues at coordinate 7,927,533 of JAOTRN010000033.1, forward strand.
TGAGATCAGAGATTTTATGCACCAGGCCCAGCACTGATCCTCCAGGCCATACCCCTTTCGACGAGCTTCAGAAGGTGGAGTGCCAGGATGGATGTCAGTGGCTAAGGGGCGAAACAAGCAGCCCAAGATCATTGAGTCCATGGGATTAGCTGGAAGCCCACACTGGCATGGAGAGCTAAGCGATACTGAATATTCCACCTATGGCAGAATCTTGGGCAATCCTCTGGGTTGTGACCAGGGTCATTGTGATGTGGGAATTCGAAGCAGGTTGCCTGCTGGTAGGGTTTGAAGGTTTCTTGACCTGCAGGAGCATATTGCAGGTCACCAAACATGAACAGAAACCAATACTTTTCCTGTAAGAGGTGGTAGGTTCACTGGATGCCAGGGTGGCCAGTCTCTACATATGTGTGTGTCCAGGTGATGAGAGAAAAAGTGCAGCATTAGGAATTTGCTGCTAAGGCAAGTGAGATGGCCCAATCCATTTCCCAATCTATAGCACCCAAAATTGGACACAAGATAGTGTGTCTGCTTTGGGATTCTTAAAGCCTGGGCAATAGGAGAGGGTGAACTGTAAACAGGCAAAGAACACAGACCAGTGACCTGGTTCGGGTACTCTAGTCTCTTATGGACTGAGAAGATTATAAATGGATCAGTGGCACCCTACAACCACTGTTGCCATTCTTTAGGGATAGTTTGACGAGCAACAGTTCTTGGTTGCTGACATAATAATTTTGTTTTTCTAGGGATAGCTTCAGAAAGAGAAAGTCAACAGCATGGATCTTGGTTTGTGTCCAATTAGCTCTGAGAGGATGGCTCTTACTCCAATTTGAAGGCATCTGACTCCAGAAGGAGCTTGTACAAATCATGGTGTTTTAAGTTTTAAGATTAACTGGGTTGGATTAAGTATGGGTTACCACTGGATTCAGATGCAGCGTTCCATGCAAGGTACTTCGGACTGTTGTGGAGCATCTTTCTGGATATTTTCTCCCATAGATTGCTGCTCAGCTATATATAGAGGTAAATCTGGCAGTTAGAGGGCATTGTTCCAGGAAGCACCTCAATGGCACAATCACAGGGATGATGTGAAAGAAGTCTGCTGGACTTATTGGTATTCTTGAAGGGACCATGACCGGGACAATGTCCTCTCGAATTTTGAGAGAAGTAGAGGCCAGTCAAATATCTAGGTGTAGTTGTGAAAGTGTGGAGACCAGCTTAGCTGTTTGTCAGACAAGGGTATTAGCAAATCCTGACTTTGCAGTCATATGAGTTCTAAAATCAATGGATGTTTGGTGGAGACTGACCATCAGTGTTTGTAGTGCAGTGTGCCAATCTGAAGAGCAAGGTGTTGGTTTCTTCCGAAGTGTTGTAGTCCCCTATAAATAGCTTGGATTTTACATGGGAGGGGGCATATTGATGCAGTTCACCATGTACTGATCGAAGAAATTCCCCTCAAACCTGAATCAATCAGTGCTGTCAATACATGCCTGAGTATTATACTATGACAGGTAAGGTGAAAGCTTGGTAATACAGAAAAAGGATAGGGCTTATCTTTTGAAGAAGTTGGACAGAGCTCCTACTTGTGCCTGGGCTGGTCTGGGTATGAAGTAAACACTACCCAAAATAGTGATCAGTATGATCAAAATAGAAGCACCAGCTCTCTGCACTATTTCTCTATCTCTTCTTGCCCACCTCAGCACAACGAATATACCCAGGAATTGCAAGCTCTTACCTGTCTCCAACATCCTTTCTTATCTAGCAAAATGACTAGATCCTTTAATCAGAAAGCTTTACACTGTGTTTCCACTGTGGGCATAGGTGGGCTGGGCAAAGGACACACTGTTTGGGGCAGCATGGTGGAGATAAGGGCTTGGAAAAGGAGATTGACCTTGGTGTAAAGATCTGCCAAATGTCACAGCTGCTCTCCAATTAGCTACCCATAAGCCATGATGGCTTGCTGCATTGATACTGTGTCCAGGTATTCTCTTATGTAAAGAAGGTAAAGACTGATGCCACTGCAGGTAAACTAGCGTTATTCACACACAGGTAAAATGTTAGAGAGGTTCAGTGTATTAAGACAATGGTTAGGTGTTTTCCAGAAACACCAAAAGACAAACAATATGAAAAGGCTTGGTATAGTCGAGTGCACAAAGACAAAACTCAGTTTATACTTAGTGAAAGTATCTTGTGTTTCTGAAGGAGCACAGGTGTGTTCAATCAGAAGCTCGGTGACTCTGTGAGGGCAGCATGTGCTTTTTGTGGGGAATGTAGTCCTCTCTATGTATGTAGTCTGCATTGTTTGCTGGATAATGGAGTTCATGTCTTGAGAAGAACTGAAACTATTATGAGTATAGCCCCAGACCTAGCTGAAGCTGCCATCAACATGCTTCCCCATAGGTATGGTGTTCTAACGTCATGACCAGCGATGCCCCCTCCAAACTGCGCAAGTGGAAAGTTTCAGTTTCTATGGACATTTAAGAGGCTGCATGCCGCCAATGGCGCAAAGTATTCCTTTGTGTTTGTACCACGGCTTGCATTTTCTGTGATTTCTTTACTAGTGTATGCCCTCGATTTGTGTCTTTGACCATCTTTTCTCACTTGTGATTTCTGGTTGATTTGTTTAACAGTATTATTTTTTGCTCTACCAGTGTTTGATCACAGTTTGGATTTTTTTTGCTGTTGCTGCTGATTGTCTGCACATGGATCCTACACACTCTGCCACTGGAGTTCCATTACAGGTGTTCTGTAGGTAGTTTTTGTAGGCAAATATTTTTGTTTTGTTAGAATTATCCCCAAAAGTTCTAGGGTTAAGGTTTGTGAGAAATGTAAAGAATACAAGAGATCATTAATGTCAATTTTTAAAAACCATTTGAAGACAAAATAATTTTTATGAATATGGCAATATTAACTAGTATCTTCCACTGAAAGTTTATGAAAATTGAAGCCTTTGCACAGAGTTCACTTTGGTAGATACATCCTAATCTGAGACTTTGCTAACCTGACTGATTTTTTTAACTGATAAATATGTTAATAAACTTAAGCTTAGGGAAAGAGTCCTTCAAACTGTGGGCATAACATATTATTCGACCATATCAGCATATACAACAAAAATTCTCTCTCTCTCTCTCTCTCTCTCTCTCTCTCTCTGTTGCTTCCAGGTTGTTTTTCTGTTTGTGTGTAGTTAATGTTAATAGTGTGCTTCTTCCTCCAGGAATACCTGGAGGTAAAAAAAAATACCCATGAGTACCTGAAGCTAGCAGCAAATACTCTCACAGTCCCTTAGCAAAATGTGTGTTTGTGTGTGTGTGTGTGTGTGTGTTAATGTAGTCCATGAAAGTCATATAGTATCCTCTGAGAACTCACCTCTTTCTATAGCACTCAGCTTGTTAAGTGCTACAAATCTGCACTCAAGAGAATGAGAGAGA
>JAOTRN010000033.1:7956356-7973320 GCA_028566695.1 Bagroides melapterus
GGTCAAACTGCAGAACAGATTCTGAATTATGGGATGGTCGAATGTGAATTCGGACTGGTTTGTAGGTTGTAATAATAACATCATAATAACAAAACACCTCTGCGCTAATGACTCGTACATATATACACAGCCTGCCATCACTAATAAGCACAGTATCATTTACCTTCGGCGTCCTCTGTACGACGTTAACAGAAACGATCGTCAGGATCTGCCGCTATTCCATTTCCATCTATAAAAGAGAACTTTGTTATTCGGACATGAATGGGATTCATTTGGAAATGCAAATCCAATTGTGAAGTATCTCTTCAGCTGGCTAAGTTCGAAATGTAATTAAGTCCAAAACCTCAGGACCAAGTGGTCAAGTCCAGACAGAGTAGGAAACTAACAGGGACTCAAGACGCCATGCCGAGTCAAGCACTTACAAGCAGTGGCCATTAAGATTATGGATCACTGTAAAGGAACGTCCATTAGCAGGTAAGGTCGAGAGGCTAAATCGCTATTCATGGCCAGTGCGAGGAGTGATGGAAGGTTGCCAAATAAGCATTTAAAATACATTTTGGGCCTGCCATTGGCTCTGATGTAGCCTTAACACTTGCGCTTTTGTCTGTCTCATTACACTCCAATTTTCTGTGGTTGGGATTTTCAGTATAAATGAGTCAATGAAATTGCATCCCTGTAATTAAGATGTTTTTACTTCCATTATTTACTGATTTTATTCCTCAGTTTTCACTGCATTTGAAACTAATATAACATCTCACTGGATTTATAATTAGTATTTTTAATGCCTAGCACCAGGCTACAGCTCTGACCTTCTCTCTGCTCCTTCTACATATACAGCTTTAAGATTTTCAAACCAGTTGTTTTTAACCATCATGTCAAACTCGAATGAGGTATAAAGGTGAATAAATTTTTTTTTCTGTTGTTGCACTATTTTGGAATAGCTTACCCTTTTTATAAGGGCAGCTCGTTTGGTATGTAGATATATTTAAATCCAATTTATTTATTTTTCCTCCTCAGTCTTTTTTTGTTTACTGTTTAGTTCTGCTTTCGTTATGGGTTTGCCTTTTAATTTCAATTCATTGTTTTATTTTTATTTTTTAGCTGAATGAATTTTTTCTGTTTCTTTCTGGTTATCTTCAGAGCATTTGGTTGAAGCACCTGTCCAGAGCGACAGTCGTAGTCAAGAACATTACGCAAGATTTTCTTGTGTAATTGTAATCGTAAGACGTTTAGTTCACAGTGTGAAACGATGAGGTGTTTGATGCTTCACAACAGACTCAATCAGAATTTTAACAGCAGGAGCCTCATATCACATTTTTGGAAATCCTTGCCAGAAGAGTTTAATGTTAACATCAATGATGGACTAAATCTGCAACGGGTTGTCCAGTAAGTACATATGGGTGTTATGAGTAATGACATGAGTTATGAGATGAGGGTCAAATATGAGGGTAGGAAAAGAGAGTATAAGATGAGGGTATGGGAAGAGGGTATGAGATAAGTGTAGGTAATGAGGGAAGAGTGGGTATTAGATGATGGTAGAATTAGAGGGTCTGTGATGAGGATATGGGATGAGGGTATGAGACGACAATATCACATGAGGGTAAAACAGGGAATCTGTAAGTCTCTCTCAGGGGATTTGGGGTATAAGGCATGGGACACACTGGAAGAGGGTATAAGAGGGCATGTGATGAGTTATGAGATGATTCATATTTGTTTGGAAATAAGCAAACCGAAGGTTATGGCTTAGCTAACTAGCTGACACTATTAACACAGTTTTTTTTTTTTATAGTTCTTTTGGCAATCCTTCCTGGCAGCTTGAATCAATCTGGCCAATTTACTCTGATCTCTCTCATCAACAAGCTATTTCATCCTGCAGACCCTCCGCTCACAGGATGTTTTTATTTTTTCACAGCATTCTGTGTAAACACTCGAGACCGTTGTGTGTGAAAAATTACAGTTTCTAAAATACTCAAACCAGCCTGTCTGGCACCAACATCAATGCCACAGTTAAAGTCACAATGATCATACTTTTTTCTTTCATTCTGATGTTTGACGTTAGACATGAACTGAAGCTCTTGACCTGGACTGAATACTTTCATGAATTCAGCTCACGATTTCCTGATTAGATAACATCATGAATTTGCAACATTTTTTTCCCGCCTTATAAATATCCATTCTCCCATTTCAGTCTCGCTCCTGTGAGACCAATGACATTGGTTTTTGAGTGTAGCAGTAAGCAGTGATGTCAATATCTCTGGCGTAAAAGCTGATGATGTAACACTCAAGCTCCACCTCTGTAGAATGAGGTTCCTCATCACCTGGGAAACCATGGATAATGACCTCATGCCCCCTGTTGCCCAGCAACAGGGAAGATGAGAAGGGCAGGTGCAGTGTTACCATTTCCCTAACTTCGTTTGTGTGTGTGTGTGTGTGTGTGTAAACAGAATAAACCTCTGGCTTATTCATTAGGGATAAATATAAATTTTATTTTTAAACTGATTCTGATTTTCTGCAAATCTGCTTTGAGACAATGTGCATTGTTAAAATTGTAATAGAAATATAATTATAATCTACTCAACTTTATCCTCATATTATCCTTTAAACATTAAATCAGTCTACAGTAGAAGTCACTAGAAGAAGAAGACCTGCATATTCCAACTTTTGGAGGTTGGGATCAGACATGAGCTGTAAAGGTTTAAGGGCATTGATCAAGGGCCCAACAGTGGCAGCTTGACAGTGTTGGGGCTTGAACCCTGATCCTCCTTCAACAGCCCAGAGCCTTAACAACTTAAGCAACCCCTACCCGTACTCGACACTACTCTCTACTCTACTCAACTCCACTCAATTCTACACTACTCTACACTCTACTCTACACTACTCCACTCAACTCTACACTAATCCACACTCTACACTACTCCACTCTACTCTCTACTCTACACTACTCCACTCTACACTACACTATTCTCTGCTCTACTCTACACTACTCTCTACTCAACTCTCTACTCTATTCTACTATACACTACTCTCTACTCAACTCTACTCAACTCCACTCTAATCTACTCTACTCTACATTACTGTACACTACACTACTCTCTACTCTACACTCTACTCTACTGTACTCAATTCTACTCTACTCAGTTCTACTGGATGGGTGTGTTGCTCTGGAATGGTCCTCTGTGATATGATGGATTCGGATCAGGGTGTGACGGGATACGCTGGATCTGCATTGGTACTGACATCAGCTCCAGATCCATGCGACCCGGTCCAGGAAAACGCAGTTATCTAAAGTGAAGATAAATGAATAAATTATGTGAACAGTCAAGGTAATATTTATTCATTATTTTGCAGCTGTTGCAAAAAGAGACTTCAGTAAGAGACAAAATGAAATAAATACATCAAAAAAGCACTATATGGAATTTTAAAATATTGCTTCATACAGGACCAAGGTAAAAAAACAAAAAAGATAGATATTAATCCAGAATGTAGGAAAGTGAACTATTTCCAGCCTTGGGCAATGACAGAGAGTGCATGTTCACCCTTATACTAAGAAGATTTATTCCTATATCGCACGCATCTCTTTTCCAATAGCATAACCGTGTGAATTAAAGGGAAGTAACAAGATAGAAGGAAAGTAGCTGCCCTGTATGAGTGAATTGTAAAGTAGCACAAAAAAAAATGCAAACTAAGCATCTCTTCTGGGCTGCAGGTCAAAGACAATATCCATAGCTGTCATGTGCATTTTAGAGCCTGCATATTTTTCCTTTCTCCTTCTTCATGAAATCAGAATTTTTGATCAAACCTGAGAGAAGCCACTTCTTTTTACTTATTTGAGACAATATTCTGTTTGTCTGCTGCAGTGCAGTGGATCAGAGCGGATCAAAGTTCATATTGGAGATTGCATTATACAAAACCATACAACCATTGTGCACATTAATAGCTGACACTTTACACTCTAAAGCTTTAACTTAATAACATTTTATTGTTTAGTTTCCAGATCATTTGGGTCATATGAAGCCTTCATTTCTAGAAAGAAGCAAAACTGTAGTAAAACATGCCTAGAAATTCAAAAATTATGTTTATATTGCAAGTTATACACTTTCTAAGAGGTCTTTTTTTACAGGATTTGTCATGGACTGATCATTGGGAAGTTATGGAATTTTCCTGATGGGATGTTCCATTGTCTCTCTCTCTCTCTAACACATACATATCATGTAGCAGTCCACCATTAATGCGCTACTCAGACAACCTACTTATGATCGGTCTGACAGGATTCAGACTATCAGTATCCGTGTTTTAGATATCAGACATCTAGCCAGATCTCAATATACATCACCCTCCAGGATTTTACCATATTGTGATCCTAGAAATTAATCTAAAATCACAGCTAAAACTTTTTTGTCAGAAAAAACGCTTTGAAATTACTGCAGATTTTCAGCTGATTTTTTTCCCACTGGCATGCCATATTACATCATCACGACAGGCATTCAGCTAAAACCCTTTTCCATTCATGTGTGTGGAACATGAGTACAGCTCTATTGGAAACGTGTTCCATATGTCATTCCTGGTAGGAGTTTAAAAGAAGAAACCTGTGGTGGAAATTTCACCAATTGAAATAGATTTCCATTAAAAATAAAATAAAAAGAATTACAAAAAATTTACTCATAATCAAGCATTTTTGGTCACACTGGTAACAGAAAAGGAAACTCTGGGATTGCTGATGGTCCAGAGTCAGGATCATACACTCACACCATAACAACCTCGGATCAGTTCCCAGGCATGGAACCAATCCCAACCACCCAGGGGTTAAATTTCATGCTGCACCCAAACTCGGATAAAGTGGGAGGGTTACATCAAGAAGGGCATCCGGCATAAAACCTGTGTCTAATCAAGATATGCAGATCAGCTGATCTTCTCTGACAAGCACAAACAGGGAGCAGCTGAAGAACAACTCAAAGGGAAATGCTAGCTGGTGATTATATCGCTTGTTTAATTCTGCCTTGAAGAAAAATTAAAAAAAAATTGTTCTTTTTTTAATGGATGAACATTAACCTACTTACAGTGCAGAACACACCAGTTTTTTCTGCTACTGATAAAAGATGAACCGGATTGATTATGGTCTACGAGATTTACCAGCTGAAACTGAGGTGAAAAAGTATTGACATTCTGCTCTAGGACATGCAAGTTAAAGAACATAAAAGAAAAAAAGGATGAAGAAAATTACTTTGATGTTAAAACTTGCTGGCAATAAAATACAACCCTATCGAGGAAAGTCAGATAAACTCTCAGCTGCTTCCTAAGATGAATACAAGTGAGGACGAGGAAGGCTGAGGAATTTAAATTGCTTCACAATGATTCAACATGATTAAAGGGAGAGTCTCAGTGAATGCTCAGAGCACCAGCCTTACAAACATGTTAACACTCTGCTCTGAAATAACCTGCTCATCAGCCATAAATGTCTCTTTCTGAGACATTTTGTCTAAAACAGCCTTAAAAGTGAGGGTCAAGGAACTCAAGAAGTCTGCACAGAGCCCTGACCTCAACGTCCCTGAATAGGTTTTCCTCATCAAACCACTCATCAATCCCTCAATCAACCACAAGCTGAATTTACAGCTAGACTCACCCAGCCTCAAGTCAACCAGGACAGCCAGGAAACTAGAAATGCTCACATCATATCTGTCGGTGATGGTCAGCACTCGCAACGTCACTTCAGGTCAATGGCCATCTTGGGGAAGCACTTCTGACGTAACCACCATTTTACGTGCCGTCGCTCTATATAAGCATGTGGGCTGCACGTGTTCCTTGCAAGATGTTCTAACTTGCCTCTGTACTCTGTAAAGTCATTCCGCCTTCTACTCTGTTCCTGCTGGTTTATCGACCCTACCTGTTCTTTGGTTAACTGACTCTGCCTGCCCGGTGACAAGCCTGGCTTGACCCTACTTGTTCTGCTTTTTATCTCAGACTGCCAACATTGCTCTGTTTCCCGTGTTGGATTTATAGACTGTTTTTGTTAACCTGATTACTGACTACTCTATATTGCTCTGTTTGCTTGTGCATTGCTTAATTGGACTGTCTTGGAATCTGATCAGTGTTTCCCACATACCCTGTACTTCCCATTTTTTGTATGTCACTCTGGACAGTCTGTTAGGTTTCCCCCTGCCACCCCTGTACCCTGCTTGTTGCCATTAAAGAACAGTGATGTTAATGTTACCAAGCCTTTCAAGTGGATTACATGGATTACCTGGTTCTTGCATTGTCGTTTGGACTTTGTGTTTGCCTACCCCTTAATTTTTAATCATCCTGTACAGTTGAGGTCATAAGTTTCCATATGCTTGAAACTATGTCTCAAAACTCCATCAAAGGCCTTCAGATGAACTGAAATGCATCAGCGCACCTTGTTTTACAACCAGCCAAAAAGACACCTCCCTCATTGTCTACCTCCACTGGCTTCCTTTAGACACCTGCATCAAATTCAAAGCCTTGATACTCACATTCAAGACCCTCTCTGGAACATCACCCATCTACCCATCACCTTCCTTGATTTTTAAGTTCTCTCCTGAAACCTGCGTTTAATTAATGTCCGACGCCTGGCATCAGGTCCCTTTGGAAAAAACTTCCACCCTTAATCTAGACACCCGAAACCATCACTATTCACAAAAAAAACAAACATCTAAAGCCCCACCTCTTCCATGGGCACTTAACTAGCCTCTAACTTTTTCCGCACTCCAAGCAACCTTGCAATTATTCTTACTCTGTTCACTTTACTCTTCTACCACTTCAATCTTATGTAGCACCATTAGACTACACTAAACAAATAAATGTAAGCGTAACATAATCAAACCATGTCTTTATGGACGTCTCTTTATGCACTGTCATGGTGGCACAGGAAATGGAAAGGTCTTCCCCAAACCACTGCCCCATAATTGGAGGAAGAAAGTAAGGAGCCCAGATCTTTAAAGGTATTGTAGCAAAGCACCCTTTGGATCCATTTGCCATAGTGTACAGGTAAATAGATTTATTCAAAAAGAGGTAGAAAAGGCAGGGTCAAAAAACAGGCAAGAATTCAGGAACAGAACAACAGTCAGCGGAGCAAACAGAGCAGCAAAAGGGCAAATCCAAAAAAAAACACAAAATCCAGAGAACAAACAAAGTTGATACACAAAAAGCAATAAATACAATAACAATTCTTGATTTGTAGGAGAAACTGACTGAAACCCGTAACCCGGAAGTCTTAGAATCCCTAAGTGTCATGAGTGTCGTTGTAACAGGTATTTGGTACAAATCCTTTTGCCCTAAACTTCTCTACAATCTTCTCTTTCCTAACCAGAAAAGATCCAAACCCTTTCCACACTATTCACTTCAGTCACAATCAGTCAGTAAACAATGACCTTAAAACCTCATTTGTATTGCAGTTGTATCTGAGCTCTTTACATGTGTGAAATATTTTGACAAAAAGAAAAAAGAAGAAATGATTGACGTTTAAATGGTATCGAAAGAACAGTAGTATTACCTTTCATTTATCTCACAACATGGGGTCATGGCTTCATATTGAACATCACACACGGAAGTCTTTAGATCCTGTAATTTTGCAGAGAAAAAAAAAATCAATAGAACTGAGGTCATTTCTGTTTTGTCACATATCTGTGATTATTTGAAAATAATCAAAAATACAAAGGTTGTTTTTGTGTGTCTTGATGATACTGTCAGCTGAAATGGCTTTGTCTGTGCTTCGTAAGTAGATGTGGGTTCTTCATTATCCTGCAGTGACAAACTAGTTTGGGAAGGAAGTAAGAGGTCACAATGATATGCAGGGTACAGTTTACTTTAGAATTAATTATCTGGGTTTTTTTCCCTATAAATAAATAAATGCTATTTATCTAGGTAACAGTACATCCTGTGAGACTGTGTTTATATTCCCTTTATGTGTGAAAGATCCAGGGTGTAAATACACGAGGCAATAGGCACATTTTAAAATAACGCATAATAATACACACGAACAAACGTTATTAACTAAAAATATTAATTAGAAATAAGATAATTAATAAATTACTAAATAAAGGAAGAAATGTTTTGGAATTCATTTTGAATAGTGAAGCATTTTAGGTGCTTATTATATTAAATGCATTTTAGATATATTGTAAAAAGTGTATTTTATCAGTAACTAACTTTTCATATGCTGCACTTTTTTTTTAATTTATTTTATTTTATTTTATTTTTAATTAATTATTTTAATTCATTTCGATGCATGTATCATATGATTGTGTACATGACTGTTCAAATTTGAATATATAAAAGCTTTATCAAATATGTTGATTCATCATTATTCAACTGAAAATATTTCATAAAAATGTAAATAATAGCTTAGAAAATTTATGTTTTTAAAAATTCTAAGAATCGCAGTGTGTTAGAATGAAAGAAATATAAAAAACAAACCCTAATCTTAATAGAGTATTTTAGGTAAAAGTTTAAAACATATTACTTGTTTATCATATACAATAAGCCTCACTACTTTTTTTTATCTGGTGAATAATAAATTAAAAGTGATCAAAATGTGTTCATTTACAGAGTATGCAGAAAGAGCTGCATGGCAGAAAAAAGTCCACCCTGTAATCAGACTAAATTCGGAGAGAGGTTTTGCCGTGTATGGCTGTGTATTATATCTCTCGACTATCTCTCTGTCTTTGAATATTGAGAAGTCAGAGATTTTCACGTTTCAAAATCTAAACCAGACCCTTAGCCCGAAGAGCTCTAATTCAAGATTGCTCTGTGATCCTTTTCTGCTCAGAGCACTTGAGAAAAATAAAAAGGGCCTGTAATTTTCCCTCTCTTTTAGAGCTTGATCTGCTTTGGACTTGGAGTTCAGCTCTGTATTTATGCTGTCACTGACGAACTCATTGACTGATGTGCGCGCTATGAAATTTGAGCTTATCTGGAAAAAAAGTTTAGCGCAGAAATATCGCTCAGAATTTGAATGGAATCTTTACATTTAAGTGAGGGAAACTATAGAGAAATGGATCTAAGAATCAAGTGGTTAAGGCTTTGGGTTGTTGATTGGAGGATCATTGTTCAAGCCCCTGCACTGACAAGCTGCAACTGTTGGACCATTGAGCAAGGCTGTTAACCCTCTCTGCTCCAGGGGTGCTATATAATAGCTGCCCCTGAGCTCAGACCAAAACCTCCTCAGTTGGGATATGTGAAGAGAAGAATTCCACTGTGCTGTAATAAAAGCTTTTATCCCCCAATTTCATTTCATTACATTACTAAGCGTTTAGCCTTTAGTGTTAGAGATTACCTGGTACTTGACTTTTGTCTTTGACACCAATCATTTTCAACATTTTTAATCACTCCTGTACAGTTGAGATCATACCTTTCCATATGGCTCACAGAATCTGCAAAATGGGATCATAAACATTTGCATTTTGTGTTGTATTTAGACATTTATATACAGTAATCCCCCGCTATATTCCCGCTTCAAATTTTGCGGTCCTGGTTTGTCGCGGTATCTGCAAACCTTATAGTGAATTGTTTTTATGGAGTTTTATATTGAAATAAGGTCATTTCTTAATAAAAATCTAATTATCAATTATAAAATATGGCAATCGGAACGCCTCATTCATTTAATCCCGGTTGTGATTGGCTGCTGGCTACGATGTGTGCAGTTGTTTAGAGAGAAGCAGCATTCACCAGCATCCCAGTTCTTCATGTGTCAGTATGAAGTGTAACTACTGTATAATATTAACAATTTATACCGATTATCTGGATCTTAATACATCGTGTTGTCTTTTTCATTAGTGAATGTTTGTGCGGTTATTAACAACTGTTACTAGTTTACTAGTCCCTCAGCGAATATCAGTGTAGATAAAAAAAAAGCTAAATCTGATAAGGAATAGACAAATAAAAGGGTTCATTTTTTAATTTGTTGGCCTCATGTGTAATTCAGTGCTTGTAATGACTTACGATTTGTCGTCATGTAACATGCCTAATTTCCTCTTTGATTGTAAAAATCTAGCTTGCAGATTTTTTATCCCTACTTCAATAGGTGTGGGTGGTCATTATGATTTGGGGTTCTGTCTGGCTGCATGTCTGTCTGAGATCCTAATTATCATGATTATCAAGCGTAAGTCATGGAATGTTTGATATAAATGGTAGAGAGAAAATACTAGAAGAAGCACTGGTGATCAGGGTTTTGCTGCTGTTCAACTGTGCATGAGGTATCGGACGTGGATGCTGTAAAACAAAGCCTTGAAATCTCTTGCACACTCCATATCTACCCCAATCTTTCTTTTTATAATAACCGCAATTCTTTGGGAAGGCTTTCAGCTAGCCTTTGGAGCGTGGCTGTATGGATTTGATCATTCAGCCACAAAGCATAAGTCAGTGATGTCGGGTGCGGAGACCAGGCACACAGTTCATCCAGCATAAAGGTGTTCAATAGGGTTGAGGTTAGGGCTTTGTGCAGGCCATTCAAGGTCTTCTGCAACCTTGGCAAACCTTGACCTTGCATGTGTAACCTGCTGGAACAGGTTTAGTGAAAGCAACATCAATGATCTAAACTATAACCACAAATTTGGAAGCACACAATTGTCTAATATTTCTTTGTATGCTGTAGTATTACAGTTTCTCTTCACTGGAACTAGCCATAGTGTGTGTACTGTACGAATATATTGTAATGACTGGTAGTGGCACATTTAGTATCTGAAAACTTACACAAGACTTAATTATTTATTGCCTGCTCAAGACCAAAGAGATGGTGAGGCCATTTTAGGACTGACTGGTCAAAAATGTCACAACTCTGACTGAACTCATTAAAACGGGAGTGTCCAATCTTATCCAGAAAGGACCGGTGTGGGTAGAGGTTTTCATTCCAACCTTGTATAAGCCACAGCTGAGTATATTGAAAGCCAAGATTAACTAATTAAACAACTGGAATCAGGTGTGGCTTCTGCCTGGTTTGAATGAAAACCTGCACCCACACCAGCCCTTTCTGGATAAGATTGGAGACCCCTGGTCTAGTAGACAGAGTAGTGCCAATGGGTCAATACGGCACTGTACCTGACCTTTCTCTACTTTTTTTAACAGATGAAGAAAGCTGTGTTGTACTGTAGGTGGTGGATGTTGAGGAACACCCTAGCTATTGGCTAGATGATCTCTTTAAAGGAGAGCCAGTATAACATGATGAAGAGAAGGAAGTGCCTAGCCATCAAGGAGGTAGTCCTATCAGGTGCTGGGGTGTGTATGTTTGTGGGCAAAAAAATACTACATAAACTGATAAAACATGAAAGGATTCTGTATACAACTCATTATTGAAAACACTGAATAATAATTCACAGCCCTGGCTAGAATAAATGTCTAGTAACATATTTTATCCTGACATTTTTCCCTGTGAAAGATCTTGATATATTGATTTTTTTTGCTGTTTCTGAAGGATGTACAGGCCCCAAGACAGCAAACTGACCCCAAACCATGGTCATCCCTCTCTGTCAGAATTTGCTTGCATTTTCATCATACACCCTGACTCCAATTACCCTTTGGAAAAGGTGTCAGCCTGTATTTTTTTTAAACCTATACCGTGAATGTTTATACAGAATGCTCAGTATTGACATGAACTGGTGCGAGTGTTCAAAGAGAATGCAGTTATCTATTAATATGAACTGATGAACACCAGACCACAATCCATAGAAGTTCAAAAGGTGAGTGGATAAGGAGGGGATGGTAGAGCAGTGAGGAAGAAGAAGCCCTTGTAATATATCTCACAGAAAAATTTCTTTCTTCCATTATTCCAAATTCAGCGCATAGGGTCAGCTATAATAGTGCGCTATGGATCAAAGAGGGTTAAGGGTCTTGTTCAAGGACCCAACAGTGGCAGATCTAGGGCTCAAACCTTCAACCTTTGGATCAACCACTTAGACCCTTAACCATTTGCCAGCCACTACTTCCTCTTTAGATGTAAATTATGTGAGGTATAGAAGGTATAGAGGTTAGAAGAGGTCAGGGGATAGTAGAGGTGAGGGGACACAAAAGTTTAGTAGCATTACAATTTGCCGTAGGTGTCCAAACATGTTCTACCCCTGTGTATAAAGTGAAGTCCATGAAGACATGGTTTGCCAAGGTTGTTGTAAAAGAACTCTAGTTGTCTGTTCACCTCAACACTACTAAACAACAGTGTGTTAGATTAACTGAAATGCCAAGTACATGTCAGCTTTCCATCACTAATACTCTTAGAATGGGCAAATCCCACCGTCACAAAATCCCAGAAAAGTGGAACCTATTCTGATAGCAAATGTGGGCAAAACATGCAATGGGATTTTCAACAAGGGCATCTGGGTGTAATGGTGAACTCTCCAAACCCTCTTGGCGATAAAGCCTAGGTCCAACCTTGACCTGCCAAAGGCACTTAAGGTACATAAAGGAAATTTGCTGTGTACAGTAGGTAGCAGAGATTGTCCTCTGACACTGTGCCAGAGTTTACAAGCATACAAAGCATCTAGACAGTACAGTAATATAATCTACAGTACAGTAAGTGATATTATAACTGATGATAATAAAGTGCAGGGCTGGGATGTGCTTATAATGGTGTTATTGTTTATAGGGTATTTTATAGAGTTGATAATCTAAGCCAATAATTCATGTGCCAAACGCAAGGCCTCTTATATCATTCGATCTGCAGGTTTATTTTCATTTTTATTAACCTTGACTTTCAGCATTTCACTTCCTAACACTGTAACCTGACTGCAGCGTGACTTTTCCTCTTACCACTACCCCAACACCTGCCTATATAGCAAAGTACACCAGTCACACACCTTACACAATGTCTACTTGCATCAAAAACAAAGTGCTAGCTTGCTAGATGGCCAGCTAAAAATGCTGACCAAAAGCATGAGGGAGCTTGAAAAGCTATTTAGTGCCAACAGGGATAAACCCGAGTGTCTAATATGTGGATCTGATGTGGCTTCTATTGGAAAGAAAATATATAACATGCTATTAAGAAATAAAAACAGCAGGACAATTACAGGCATCCGAGGCTGCACTGAAGATGTGGTTCCGTCAAAGCGATGTTCAACAAAGCAAAACTCACAGATTGATATTGCAGTAAAAAGACAATGCGGTAAAATGAAGAACAAAGAGAAGTGGAGACGGCGTGTATGCTGCTGCAGTTAAATGGACAATGTCCAGAGAATGTCCCAAAACTAGTTATATATAACAACACTGAAATGTTGCTACTGCAATAACCCCAGTTTAACACATTGCAAAGGGAGTTGATTTGATTTGAACATAGGATTGTGGGTATTCTGCAAAATTTAATTCCCACTAGGTAAGTGTCTGGAAGGTGGGAAAATTCTACACACTGATACCCAGACTGGGCCAAGTCTGCTAACACTTGGACTTGATTTGCGTAAAGAATATGGCACTGGACTCATCCAACTGGTCAGAAGGTCATGAGTTCAGATCCCAGGTCCACCAAGCATCCACTGCTGGGCTCTTGAACAAGGCCCTTGCTCAGTTGTATAAAAATAAGAAACAAATTTAAGTCACTCTAGATAAAAGAGTCTACCAAATGTAGTAAATGTAAACGTAAATAAAAAGTAGTGTATGCATCAAATACCCGTATCTACAGTAGATAGATAGAGAAATTCAGTGAATGGCACAAAACCAAACCAAACTGATTTATTTATTTCCTGGGCGTCTTTGAGAGCAGCATGGATTTAACAGATTTAACAAAGCTGTTATGTGGTTAAAAAGAGAGATGACTGGGAGGAGATGGCACACTGGGAGTACAGCATGACTAAGGACAAAAATATAGAAGCCTATAATTCAAACTGAAAGCACCTGATGCAAAGCTGGCAAAGAGCAAAGAGACCCTGCAAAAAAAAAAAATAAATAATAATAATAAAAGGCAGGATATAAAAAAGCAGGTCTATATCTGCATATATTCAGGTCATGCTGGTAATAAGGTTTATGAACGTTTGCTAATCCTGATTTTTGTGGTAGGTCTTTAGAAGTCATTTTACTAATATCCTGAATGGATATGAGAAGTGTGTGCTTGTGTGTTCCAGCAAGATCTCCAAAAGTTAATTGGAGTCAGGCTCTGTCCTATAACAAATGCAAACTAAGTCTGGATCCTGATAACATCTGCTCGTCTTCAGAAAGATCGGTTCATTTGAAGCATGCCTCAATCAAAACTCATTTCAGAGTGGACTTTGGGTTTCCAGGAGAAAAGAGGCACCTATTCTAATTCATAATTATTGCATTTTTTTTAAAATATTGTGCTTCTGATTTGTTCCTTTTTGGGGAAGGATCCTTCTTGTTACAGCGTGACAGTGTTCCCTGTGTATAAAGCACGTTGACTTGCTGAGTTTTGTTTCAAAGATTGTGACTTGGATTTAGGATGTAGAGGAACCATCATGAAGTCACCGTATTGCCTGATATCAGTAACTGCTGTGATCTTAAACATTATATTGTCTCTATATACAGTATGGGGGGATATTAAGATGTTGGATGCGTTTTAATTCTACAGTTTCTATTTAATAAAACCTAACGAATAAAATCTAACTAAGGTTTATTCATATTACACACAAATCACTTACAATGCTGCTAACAAACACATTTGTATGGCTAGTGTGTAGTGTTTTTTTTTTAATTGATCCTATTTTTAATTTATCAATTCCCACATTCAACCATGTATTTTCTGGACAACATACCTTACACAGGGTCAATCGGAATATGGGCTCATGGGCAGAAGGTGAAGCACAAATCAGGGTACATACAACAGATGTCTATAAACTGGGGAAGGAAACCAGAGTTGCTGGTGGAAACCCCTGAAGCACAGGAAGAACATGCAAACAGTGAGAAGGAGGCAGGGATTATGATTAAAGAGGATTCACAGGAAATTTTCACCTAAGTTAACAAACAATCAGCCTTTATGTTTAAATTAATTCAGATGATGTAAGTGATATTCAGTGAATGGGAAATCCTATATTCAGACATATTTACATCATCAGACAAGGATTTTTCAGGACAGTTTCACATAGGGCTACATAGCGCTATGGGCTACTGATAGCTTGCTAACAGCACAAGAGATTCCCGTGATTCCCTTGCATTCTGTCACGCTAATGAAAGCACTGCCATGAGGAA
The DNA here is from genome assembly GCA_028566695.1 of Bagroides melapterus. Classification (NCBI taxonomy): domain Eukaryota; kingdom Metazoa; phylum Chordata; class Actinopteri; order Siluriformes; family Bagridae; genus Bagroides; species Bagroides melapterus. Next base: position 7,971,486 of record JAOTRN010000033.1, read on the forward strand.
TCTCGAAACTGTTCTTTTGTTATATGCTGCTGATGGTCTGAATGATACCCACAACAGTGTCTGTATTATGTTTCAGTTATTGTACTGTTAGAATGTGCAATGATTGACATAATAGCACTGATGCTGTTTTTCTTTGCGGCATCAAAATGTTTTCTATTTTCCCCAAGGTGTTATAGTCCATATACAAGAACGCATTTTATAAGCTCAATATAGGTTACAAGGGCTATAACTAAATAATTAAATCAAGAAAAAAGAAAAATATAGGCCAACTGGGATGAAATAAAATGATTGGAATGAAAGACAAATGAGTAGAATTTTTTACAGAACACTGATTTTGTGATTGGTATGATGATAATGATGATGCTTATGATGATGGTGCTTACTTTTCTTTTGTGCACTGAAAACCCTAATGAGCTCAATTGAATTGAGTAATGGATTTTCCAAAACTTGTATATTTAAGTTCACTTAACTTGGTGCTCATGGTGCTTAAATTGTTAAGTTAATCTAACTTGGCATTTTGTAAAGTGCACATAAACTACTACATTACTACTTTTGACTATTACAGCTTTGTGCAATCATAAAACATACTGAGCAGCACATTGAATGTATTTATTTTGTAAAATATTACAATATAATACAAAAACAATATTAATTCAATTACAATAAATACTGTAATGAAAATAAAACTGGGTCACAGCCACACTGCACAACACTGTACAGGCAGTAACAGTAGTAACAATGTCCCACATTAACTGCTGCACTATATCAATGCTAGAACTTTGTGGACTTTAACTATTTTAACCTTCACACTTTCTATCCTTTATTAATGGATAATGTAAACCAAGAAAACCAAGGGAAAAATGGTCTCACAATTATGTTGATATATACGTTTATACGAATTAAGTTGATTTCTCAATCATAACTTCACAAAATCATGATGAATTAATAATTAATTAATAGCGATGTTGGCTAACTGATACCGAGTAGCCGACGTTCTTTGTAATGTAACGTGCCTTTGGAAAACTTGTAATGAAGGCTGGGTTGTCCCTTCTTAATTAAATGTATCATTAGGATTTAAACTAACATATTTCACAATTAAAATACTATTTTTCAAGTTTATACCTACAAAATAATTTTACTTACTGAAATTAAAATGGCGAACGATGACAAGCTTAAATCCTGAACTTTGCAGTTTAAGCAACAGGACCGCCTTTTGTAATTATCTACCAATCAGTGCATTAGTTGTCTTGTTGCCAGGCAGAACTCGTTAAATAGCACCTCACATCAAAGGGAGACCAGCGTGAGCTATTTTAATAAATCAGGATTTTGAGTTCATAATATTTAAAATCTTAAGTGCAAGTATTTTGCAGGTAAGTAAGTTACACTAAATTATATTTTTTAGTTATGGGTAGAAAATACAAAATTTCAAGCAATGTTTAGTCAAGATTACGTGATTGTTTAAGTAATTACTGTATTAGGGTTTACAGTGCGTATTGATTGTATTGTGCTGCACTTATTGTATACGAGTTTAACTAGTCCTCTATACAGTGTGTTGCAATGTTCCTGGGGGCTTCATTTATCAGGCTGTATTCTGTCTATGGATTGAATGACAATAAATTTGACCTGGCTCAGTAATGAGCTCAAAAGTGTGGTAGGATACAATTCATGCACCCACTTGAGCAACTGGGGATTTGGCTAAAAGTCCCAACAGCAGGTCTCAGGCAATCCTAGGATTTCAACCGTCAACGCTCTAATCAGCAGCACAAGACCTAAAATTCTGAGCTACCAGTGGTATGATTTTATTTCGTACAACACCACTATTTTTATTATGTTGA
>JAOTRN010000033.1:7991520-8003584 GCA_028566695.1 Bagroides melapterus
TAAATAAAAAAAATCTGCTTTCTTTCTAGGAAGAAAGGATGAGATTAGATAAACCGAAGCCTTGTCCCTCCGAGAGTCAGAGTAACAATCCTCAAGTTTCATCCAACCACAACCCTCTACATGATCCTGCTCCTTTCTTCTCTTGCATCTCACCAAACAGTCATGTTCCACCCACATCTCACAGCACAACAGCCAATCATACACACAGTATTCACCACAAACAAGTCTACTGTAGTTCCATGAACAGTCCCTTGGCCTTTGGAGTACGGAGCTCCTCCTGCTGTTCTGCATGCACGGTGAGATCAGACCCCCTGACATGTCCCATCATCCCTGGCTGCATAAACATCATAGATATCTGTAAAGGACACTCCAGTCTGGGCCTTACCATTGTGGGTGGCTGCAACACAATATTGGTGAGAAACATTGGATTTAGAAGTACTTCTTCCATTTGCTTCTTTGGTTTTGCACTTGAGTCGAAAGCATTTTAAGAAGATATATCACATAGAACTAACTGGGTTTCTAAATCTTGTCCTCCATTCTGTCTGTTCTGACTCTTGGTCTCGGTCAGGGAGTGATTCTGATTCATGAGGTGAATGAAGGAGGTGCTGCTCACAGAGATGGGAGATTAATGGCAGGAGACCACATCCTTGAGGTATGATTGTTTTAAAAGGACAGCACATGTATACCTAAAAATAATGTTATCTTCAAATCGTTGCTTCATATTTATCTTCTCTTGAAATTAGCAAATTGCATCAAAACACTACTGGCTATAGTCTAAGATTATACCTTCATCTTGCAGAGAAAAGATGATCTTGAAAACTGTTGGTGTTTTTTCCTTTAATCTGTGTTAATGATTGACTCTGATAATCACTAGTGGTATTTTTGCCTTATAATACTACCCCACTTTTATACCCTGCCTCCCTTTTGTACAGGTGAATGGTATAGACCTGAGAATGGCTAGTCATGAGGAGGCTCTAAGTGTCCTGCGCTTGAGTCCCCAACATGTACGCCTATGTGTGTACAGACACACCTCCACACACACCTTCCCCAGTCCAGCTACACACACTCATGAGGATATGTGGGATCTGTTCACTGTGGACCTGCAGTTACAGCCAGGCCAGGAGCTGGGTCTGAGCATTGTAGGTAAAAGGTATATACAGCATACTTTTTATATATGTTTTATTTTATTATTCTTTTATTATGGGTTAATCAGATAGTTTGAAATGTGACATCTATGGGAAAGTCAACAGCAGCCATTTCTTTCTCATTGTTACTTTAGAAGATAATGCTAGAGATGTCTAATACTTCCTGTTGTGCCTGTGAACAGATACCATGATCTCGGTATGTTCCCTCTTGGGATAGACATGCAACCGCAGGAGTTGTTCACAAGAGGTTTCTAGGGGACAACCCGGTTTAGAAGGAAGGTGGAATCCATCAAATTGTAGATTTAAAAGCTTCAGAACACAGATTCAATTTGATTTTGATTCTAAACTTAAGCCACTCTTTAGTACCATGGGTTTTCTCAAGATGTATGCAGGCAGTCGTGCAGGCAGTCGTGTTGCCTCTGATGACCAGAAGTAAAAGGATAATGCTGTATTTGGACAATTGGCTCCTATCTTGTCCCACCAAGGAGCAGATCATCTGGAACACTGCACACATTATGGTGCTCTGCTTCTTTGTGAATGTTTTAGCACCAAAGCAAGCAACGTAATTCACCTGCTTGAAGTTAGATGACAGAAGGATAGCCATGCTGTCACCCAAATACTTGGCAGGCATTACCCTGCTCAGAATTTTGCACAAATTTCAGGCTCGGATTTGCAGTAATGGCCCCTGCATTAGCCTGAGATTAATCCCCAAATACCACAGACAGAGACGTATCCTCATCACACACAAGTGCTAATATGCTGGAGGCATAAGGCTCACAAAAGTGGTCCATCTGGAAGCAGGGCCCCATCAGAGTGAGCCACCTTGGATGCCTTCCATAATGAGTTCCTAATGTGAGAGTAGAACACATCAACCAGCTGACACTGAAGGTACTATATACTGTATATATATGTTTATTTTCCAAGACACCAACACATGATAGTCTGTTCAGACATTGTTGTCATGCTCAGATATATTAGGTCACCTGGGACGCTCAGGTCACGATCAAGACTAAAAGAGTACTCAGAGATTAGTGTCTACATTGAGAAGTGTTGTCCCACATTGGAAAAAGTTTGATATGATTGGAAAATCATGAAAAACCTATAAAGATTGTATTTACTTAAAATATTACACCATATGGTCACTTTGTGACATGGCAAAAGGGTTTGCAGGTAATTCTCACCACTCCTGTTATTCACAGAACCACACGTACTTATGTAAATAGTGATCAGTAACATTATTTTAGCATAAAGTTTTAGGAGCATAGTTTCTGGTTATGTCTGTGATTGTGATGAGTTTGTGTGTGTGTGAGATATGTTGCAGGAATGAGACAGGGATATTTGTGTCTGAGATAAGTCAAGCAGGGCTGATTGAGTTAGATGGAAGACTCTCACTTGGTGATCAGATTCTGTCAGTAAATGGAGAGGACATCAGAGCTGTGACTCAAGACTACGCCCAATCACTACTACAGGTGTCGCTCTCCGTCACTCACATAATCATTTTCCTACGATCCAACACGCAAACATGTAATACTGCTATTCGTTTGACCAAATTTAACCATTATGTGTGTATTTCAGAAATGCAGAGGATCAGTGTTGCTGGAGGTAGCACGTTTTAGAGCTACTCCACAATATACATATGAGTGCCAGGTAAGGAAAATAATATATATGTTTATGTAGTAAGTGTGTGGACACCTGACCATCACACCCATATGTGGGTCTTCTCTAAATGTTGCCACAACATTTAGGGAAGGACACAAATATCTAGAATATCATGATATATATTTTCCATCACTGTCAAGCCCAACATGTTCCACCACAACAATGCTCTGGTACACAAATCGAGGTCCATGAAGGCTGGGTCGAAAAAGGTTGGAGTGGCCTGCTCAAGCCCTGACCTCAACCCCAGTGAATTCTATTGAACCATCAATGCTTGAACTCATTTATTGACAAGCCTTCCCAGAAGAGTGGAGGTTATTATAACAGCAATGAAAGGATGTTCATATTGGTGTGATGGAACCTTTGGGGGGAATTCAGGATGATGCCAAAAGAAACGAGCCAAAATCCGCAAGATTTGCAGCAAAGCACTCATTTCTATAGTTTATTCCTCGATCAGTTTAGTTTTTAAAACGTTAGTTTATTTGAAATCTGACATACAAACCTGTGCCAAATCAAATATCTAGTCCTGATGATCTGCTGTACTCTGGAAGCCACGGAAAAAAAAAAAAAAATTTAACATGCTTTGAAAAATTGATTATATTAAAAATTATCTGTTACACCTCCAGATGTACTCTGGAACACCAACAGAACAGTAGATCATTCAGCACTAATTTTAACTCATAAATACGCCTCTCAGAATCATCTTCCCAATTGGTGATGCTGAATTCCTGTTTCCTTTCATCTTTCATATTCCTTGAATATGACTGACTACTCAACAATTATCACCGACGTTTACAGCTTTGGAAAAAACAATGGAGGTAATAGAAACATGGAGCCTGTTTCTGGAAAACTGCTGGAGCTTGTGAGTTATGAGCAGAACTTCATGAGAATCAAACTCGGGAGCACCGGAGGATTTAAGACGCACCAGTGGCATCGTGCACATCACTCTGATGATATACTGATGTTTACTGCTCTCTTGTAAAATCTGGATAACGTCATCTTTTAAATCTGGATAGAATGCAGTTGGAAATTGCGAAAGTATGTTTTATAAATCCACCTTTACTTCTCAACATACAAGTAAAAATATCAGATATTTTGTTCTTTCACCTAAAGTTACTAAAATCAGTGAAAATGTGGTTAATGGTTGGAGAATAACCTCCGACATTATCCCAAGTGCTTCAGTTTCATTTTCCAAATAATCCACGCTAAATACTTTATAAAATATAGAATAATGGAATAATAAAATACTTTAAGATGAATAACTGACACTGAGAGCTTTTTGCAACCATGCAAAGAATTCTGGGACCTTACGTGAAGTCAGTATATCATAGTATTCAATCAACATGGAGCTCATCCACTGAAATTCTGCTTTGGTCCTTTAAGAATTTAGACTCCTATATGATTTTTCAGAGGGAACGGCGGGTATGTTTGAGTATGTTAAATCTCCAGTATATTAATCTTTATTATTTGCCATATCTACAATATCAATTTTAATGATTCAGAGGAATAGTGTTGTTTTTTTCCATGTTCTGAACAGTTAGGTGTTATTTTGAATATCTGTACATTTATGTGTGACATGACACATGACATTACTGCAATCATAACGATCTTTTCATATATATTTTTTTAAGTTTCATTTCTGTCTGCTGCTGTGAACGTTAAATATCTCAATAAATCAGATTTGGAGTTGATTTAGATTTAATTCTTTGAGCAATGCATTGATCTATTGCAGACTTTCATCTGATAAAAGCACAGCATTCATGCTATCACACAGAGGTTTTGCTCAAGACTCTAAAAGAATCTTCAAATGAACTTAGAACCCCCAAGACACAGACACACACGAACACACAGATACACAAAAGTATCATTGACAAAAACAAGGGATTCCTGGACTACAGAGTCTCAATCCCATGTGGGCTCATGAAAGAAACTCCTCTTTAGAAATTTTTTATTCACTATTCCGTATACACTAGCATTGCTAGTTATAGAATTCAAAATTTCATATCCACTTTATTAGGAACACCTGCACATTCATGTGGTTACATAATGAGTCAATCATTCAGCAAACCAGCCATCTGATACCAACCACCGTGTCAAAGAGATCAGACTTTTCCCTATTCTGATGTTTGACCTGATCATTAACTGAAGCTCTTGATCTGCATCTTCATGACTTTATACACTATGCCACTACCACGTGACTTGCTGACTGGATCATTCTGTGACTGGCATGGGATACAAATAAATTAGAGATGGCAACAGGTATTAAAATTCTGATCCAAGTGATCCATGTGAGAAAAAGTTCTAGGATTAATTATGAAAGTATATTAACTTGATTAAAATAAGCTACATCGTTAACTTCTCTGCTCAGGTCGTTCACTGATAACAAGCGATTGCCACACCCTGTTCTGGATGTGCTCTGATGGTGGACATGTAGGTTTTAGAGTTTATAAACTAGATTTTTGTAGTTTATAATACAGCAGAGGTTTCCAATACTACTGTGCTTCCTGGGAAGTTCTTTTTTTTTGAGCTGGGAAGTTGTAATTATGACATCAGGAGTGTTTGTTATTTTAGTTGGAGCTGGAGGTGAACCTGTGGTGTAAATCTGTTTAATCAGTTTAATAACCATATATCTACAAACTAAACATGGCATTTTTTTTTAAAAGAAAAACTAAAGTTAGTTCAGTAAATCACGCACAACTCACGATCACATTACTCACTCTTTAATTGCTCGTCAAAAATCCAGTTATATACATTCTATGCTACAGTCCAGTACGTCGCACCGTCAGTGTGTAAGAAACATTTCCGTAGAAAAAGTTGAAGCAGAAAACAAAGCTCTTTTCCACGATCATCATTGAATAGTCTAGATAAAGTGTATACACACATTTATATTTATATACAGCTGATGCTTCCGACGCGTTTGAACACGTGTCCTGTTCGAGAGCAGTATGTGATTTATGCAAAGTGCTTATGTAACCTTAGAAGAGCTGTATAAGAAATATGGGGTGTAATGAGAGCAAGGGCTGAGATGACAGAGGTTTGATGTCAAACATAGATTCGAGTTTTATACTGTTTATTTAAATGAGTGCTTGTGTGTGTGTTTTCAGCCAGTCGAGTGCAAGCTGATGGAAAGGCCGCCCACTTGTTTTTAATTGCTGAAAACGCCTCCTCTATCCACCCACGCTCCTTGTTAATACTGACCTTTCAATAGTCTTATGAAGGTCTGATCTTTTCTGCCTGTCATCAGAGTTCACAGAGAGGAGGAACGAGCATTTGTTTACAATAAGCCTTTCTGCATCTCTTCTCTCTCACTGCAGACCACATTTCACTTCCTGCCTTTTCCTTTGCCTTTTCCTTTACCCTTTCCAGAATCCTGTGCTTTCTCCTTCTTGACCTCTTTTACTTGTTTCACCTTCTTTTGCTGTAGGGTCAGAACAGAAAGAGAGAAAAATCAACAAATCTACGGAGACTGTTACTATACATACAGATTATTTGCACTATTGTACAGTTCTATATTTGGACTGAAGGGAATAAAACATAAAATGGCTTGATCTTACAAAATAAACAAGGTGTGATGGAGCCAAAGTTACAGGTGCCACCTCTAGAGGTTTCACTTCAATTAAACCGCAGAAATGTGACAAATATTCAAATGTTTTATTTATTTAAGTATATTCTCAGTTTAAAGTTATCAAAGTTATCGCAAAACAAGTTCTGTCTCACTTCATAACAGCCATGAACATTCATTCCCCCTCCACATTCACGCTTGAAGTTAAGACGAAAAATGTATGGCGGAACTCGTGCGCTTGCGTTGTATTAGCTCACGTGCGGTAAATATCAATAGCTAAATTGCATTGTATGTATATACAGTAATCTCGTGTGCTCGTTTACAAAAACATTGCATAGCTACTGTGCACACGATACAAGCACTGGCGCACGAGAAACTCCGGGCGGCAAATCCGTGCCAAAAAAAAAAAAAAAAAAGTCAGAGGGATTTATAAGAAGCTCGTGCAAGCTTTTCAGGTCGCCAGGTAAAATAAAAGTACACGTGCGTTACTCAGTTTTTAAACAACACAACCCTCACTCTGGTCCTTGGGAAAAAATCTGTATGCAATGTAAGCAAAATCATTCCTCACACACAAAAAGAGCAGCTTCTGCTCACGCAAACACTATTTTCTTTCTTTTTTTGGTCACGGATTTGCTGCCATAATACTGAAAGGTGTCAAATTAGGCACGACTTTACTCCTGAACAACAGTGGAGACTCCTTTAAAATAAACTGAAGGGGGGAAAAACCTCACCATAAATAAACGAGCGCTTTTTAAACGCTGTACAAAGTCCCTGGGTACGTTACTATAGAAACGATCCTATCAGAACTAGCACGATCATATAAACAGAGCTGCTAATATAGAAAATGGGTTCAATAAAATAATAAGAATAAAGAATTATGTAAATAAATATCAAGTTACTATATAATGAACCCAGTATTGGTGTTGTGTAATTCACCTTGATCATGGCATCCACAGTAAGTGTGTCCTCCTCGTCCTCTTCCTGTCCCTGGAGGTCATTATCAGGGTCTAATGCCAGATCAGTGTCCACTGCCGCTTTGCGACCTTTCTTTACCACCTGCAGTGAGTACGGTGTTAAGTGCGACTCCTTGTTATAAGTTCGTGTGAATGCAGCTTTCACCTGCAGGGAAAAGGACACATCAGTGACCGGCATAGGGATAGGAAAAAAAAAAAGAAAGAAAAACACCACAGCATTGTGCACAGTAATGGCTCCAGTAAAAAATACTATATAAACTATAAAATTCTTTTCTTTTTTAATCTTAAAAATGGTAAGCTCAACAGTCATTCACGGTAACAATAACTACACACTAATCAGGGGTCAGGGGATCATATCAAAAGCATGATTCCATGCTCACGGCACCATGTTAGTTCTGATTTGTTTTGCAAGCTTTTTTTTTTTTAAGCTTATTATCCTACTAGAAATCTAGCCATGAGCCAGATGCAGCAAAGGCAGACAGAATTTCCATCCAAAATCTCCTGATACTTCATGGAGTCCATGATGTGATATATCCTAACAAGGTTCCCAGGGACTTTTGGAGGCCAAACAAAACTGACAGATTCACCAAAAATCCTTGACAAAACTCACTTCCTGTAAAAAGTTTTCTATTAAACAAGTGTGTGCTTGTGCTTAGCACAGGCTTTCTTATCATTTTTATACTTGATTTCTTCAACATACATACTCATTCTAATACCCCAAGCTTTATAAGAGAAAAACTTTGGATTGGCAGAACACTGCTCGTTATATATTCTTAATTAAAAACAAACAAACAAACAAAAAAAAAACAACACACAGAAGATGGTCAGATGTTTTGGTCTTATCTTTTAGTCTCACAATTCTGGAGTAAGGTCTAGAAGAAAATGATAAACTCTCTCTGGTTCTACCGTTTATCAGCACCCATGCTTCTTTATCCTGGGATTGATACCTGGTGATGGATGACCTGCACAGAAGTCGCTTCGCTGCATCTTGTATGTATACTGTATGTAAAGTCTATGTATAAAGGAAGTCTCGGAAGAATGTTCGGCTGCGGTACAAACAGGAACGTGCTGCGGTGTGTGGATCTCTACAGGTGCCAATAACTGCTACACGTGTGGCTTTGATAAATATGTATTTAGTATTACGCCATGATGACTGCAAGCTAAATATGACAGTTTACTTGATTATATATATATTTTTTTGGCGGATCTTCACACCTTGGAGTCGAGCTTGGAGTAGGGATCAGGTTGTCCACCCCACGTACTGATCTCCATAATGCTGTCGAAATCCTCTTTGATGATGTTGTAGTCGTCCATGAGCGCCACGCTCTGAGCGGCTCCGTCTGTCCCGTGACGCTGTAGAGGCTCCAGCAGGGAAGAACGCAGGTAGGGCAGGTAGTCTAGATTTACTGCCTCCTTACTGCTCAGTGTCCTAGAGAGAGAGAGAGAGAGAGAGAGAGAGAGAGACAGAGAGGGAGAGAGGGAGAGAGAGAGAGAGACAGACAGAGAGAAGAGAGAGAGAGAGAGAGAGAGAGAGAGAGAATTTGAAACATGAGTGGGATATTGTAGATCTGCACTTCAACACTTCAGTGTGAGATTGTTGAAACTGAGATGATGACTCAGATCTCCCTCCTAACATACAAGCTCAAAGTAATGTAACGTGGTGTGACCTCCCTCCCTCCCTCCCTCCCTGTCATACTCACTCACTTTCTAGCTATTTTTCTTTCTTTATTTATTTGTTCTAGGTATCTTTTTCCTCTTTCTTTCAAACTATTTTTGTTCATCTCTTTGTGTGTATGTGTGTGTGTGTGTTACTCACTTCAGACTCATGTGTGATGACAGCTCCTGTACAATACGACTGTGTTTGCCCGTAGATGAGAATTTGCCCAGCCAGCTAGGAAACGTAGGGAACTGACTCATGTAACCTCGCATCAGTTCCCCTGGCAGCACACTGGCATACACTGCCTACAGGACACACACACACACACACAGTGTAGAGTTTAATAAGAGTGTATGAAGACAGATCCTCTATCAGAGAAGTGATCACTCCATATTGATACTATACCTTATGATCTCAATGTCTTGAATACAGCAAAAAGAATTACTGCCTGATTATACACCTTGACATGAAGGTACGATTTCAGAGGAAGGATTACGAAGGACCACATACATGATGTCGTAATTACTTCTTCTGGATGTACAGCTGAACTCTATTCATGTTAGGTGTGCATCCTTTAAAGCTTTAGAGCAGATGTTAGTTCAGCTCGGTCTGTTCCATCTGCAGAACCGTGATCATAATGAAGTTATGAACTTTGTGTCTGGATTATTGGTTATTTATTCCCAGTTTAGATGTCGGAGGAAGCGGCTGAGTGAGCTGTAAATATAGCGCACGGTACTCAAGTCTCACCCGGTGCACACTGAGGTTTTATTTGTGTGCAGGAATGAGCTAGGAGGGAACTCTGACTAAACAAGTAACCGAAAAAAAGCTGTTATATAAGTCACCTCACAACACACACACACACACACACACACAGCGAGACCCCCACACACAGACACTATTTTTGAGATGTAACATAACGTAACTTTACATCACATTTCACTTGCCTAGAGGGTTTGCTCATGAATTTCTGATTTATTTATTTATTTTCTATGATAATGTATATCATTACTGTGGTTCATTTCCAAATAAGGAAAGGTTGTGAAAGTGTGTACAAGCGTGTGTGTTACCTGTGTGGGCAGCAGAGACCAGGTCTGACGAGAGCGGATCTGTCGGTCCACTAAATCTCCGTCACAGATGCTGTCTGCCGTTTTGCTCAGCAGCACTAAATGGTTCTTTAGGTTCCCCCTGAGACACACGAGGAAATAAACCTTTCATTTACAAAGCAAACGTACACAGTGGCTATGTGTGGCGTGAGCGTGTTGTCGCACCCTGCGGCGGCCGGCCGGACGTGTATGTAGTTCTCTTGGATGAACAGCGGCGCCAGGGAGTAGTCGTGAAAGAAAAGGTCTGACTTGTCAATCAGGGTCATGTGGGCGGTCTCTTCACCTGTAATGAACACTTTCCTGCATACGTCAAACGGGCCCTGTAAACAAACACACCATGACGCTATAGTATGTAGAAATATATCGTGTGTGTGTGTTTGTGTGTGTGTGTGTGTGTGTGTGTGCTCGTACCATTTTCATGTCCTTCTTGGCCTTGTTAGCATCAGCTTTCGCCTGGTCGTAGGTCATGACCTTGTCTGTGGCTGACCACATACTCAAATTATGCAGCACCTGGATAAAAGTGTATATGTGTGTGTGTGCGTGTATATATGAGGGAGAGGGTGATTGTGTTTGTGTGAATTTGTGTGTGTGAGAGAGATAGGGGTGTGTGTGTGTGTGTACACATGAGAGAGAGGGAGTGTGTGTACGTGAGAGAGAGGGAGTGTACATGTATGTGTGTGTGTGTGTATATATATGTGTGTGTATGTGAAAGAGGGTGTGTGTGTGTGTGTGTGTACGTGTATGTGAAAGGGTGTGTGTGTGTGTGTGTGTGTGTACGCACACGTGTGTGTTTGTGAGTAGATATATTTAACAAAAAAAGACAGAAAAAAAAAATCACTTTATACATTTATTAGCACTAATCAAAGATTTTTTTTAAGTAGCTTGAGTAAGAGCTGAATCATCACAATGATTAATTGAACAAACAGATTTTTATCTGATTTCATTTCACAGCCCTGGACAGGGTTGTCCTTGGTGGCATTTATCTTCAGGACCTTTTCACAAAACCATGACACGTGTCACAATTAAGGAGGAAACAAAAAGAACTCTGCACCGGTAACCTTAAATAAAAAGTAAAAAAACTAATACGAAGGAAGCTATTGAAGAAAAACTCCTTCAGAAATGTAACCTTGAGGTGACCTCGAGTTTGTATGGACGGATTCTAAAAGGTAATAAATTCCTCTCTAGGTCACAATGTGACTGTTTAAATCTACAAATATTTAACCCCTCGATTTTTTCATGACAATTTTTGTTCAGATGTACAGACGGACAACCCGAATGCAGCAGCTAGAAAACAGATACAGTAAATAAAACGATGAAAACTGTTTACGTCATTAAATAATCAGGCAAATGACCTGAACTTTTAGAAAAAATGTGATGTCATTGGGTTAATAAACTATTCCTCAGGAGCTCTATCTCCAGAGATGCTGACTCAAACCAACCTGTCGAATGTCCTGATTGGACGCCAGAATGACTTCGTTGAGTGCCGGTGGCGGGATCTTTAATCCTTCTTTAAAAGCGATGGACATCATGGCTCCCTGATTGACGAGAAAGAGGAGAGGAAGTTGTTTGTAATGAACGAGCTCGGGCTGCACTGTCCCTCGAGGACATTTTCTTACCTTGATCTGTTCCACGCGAGGCCGCTGGAAACGCAGGTCAAAGCAGTAGTTGGCGAGCGAGCGGATCTTCGTGTGATTGCGGTCATTGCACATGCAGATAATGGGGATCTTAGAACTTTTGATCAGACCGATCATCTCCTGTGCAGGACAAATCATAGCAAATGGATTCAAATAATATATTAAATAATTAAGAATAATTAAAATGTATAAAACAAACAAAAAAAAAACCTGTATTCCTCCTCTGTCCTCATTTCCTGCCATGCCATCCACCTCGTCCATGATGAGAACGTGTTTACTGCTGACCGTTTGAGATGCACCTACACACACACACACACACACACACACACACAC
>JAOTRN010000033.1:8071313-8087881 GCA_028566695.1 Bagroides melapterus
ATGATGATGATGATGATGATGATGATATCAGAGAAGGAATGAACAGTTTGGTCTAGGCTGACAGGAAGTGTATAGTAACATCACACACAATCAATGAGCTGGATGAGCAAATAATAATAATAATAATAATAATAATAATAATAATCATCATCATGCATCAACTCCTATCAGCCAATGGGACGAGATTGGATTGGAAAAAGGCCAAGGTCCATATTCCTGAAAACTCTTCGTGTAAAGAGTTTCTCCTAGTGACAAAATTCTAAGGAAATTCTCTAATTCTCCTAAACGTTAAAGAGAAGATCCTAGTAAAGATAAAAGTTATTCACCATTAAACATCCTCTTAAGAAAACCGTGTTAGAAGTAGTGACACTGATTAAGACTAAGCTCGCTTTGTTGTTTTTCTTTAACATCAAGTCTTTTGATTAGATTATTTTAGCATTATAAATCTTTGTTTCGTGTTATCAGAAAAGATGGAATTACATGCCTCAAACAACTTAAATATTTTAATTTATTTTATTTATTTACTTATATTTTTTTTTTTTACAAACCAAGGGAAAAAAATTCATGTAATTACCATGTAGTTTGGAACAAGAGTCAAAGACTATAATAAGCTACTTGACTTGACAACTTGAACGGAAACTCGGCACCAAAAACAAAACTGTCAAGTTAGTGCAAGCAGGAACAAAATGAGAAGGTTATAAAAGGAAAATATAGGGGGGGAACAAATCAAAGTACGGGGTTAAGGTAGCTGTTAAAAAAGACGTGTGTGTACTAATAAACATGCGTACATATTCGCCCAAGCAAAGTTGGCTTTTAATCTTGATTCAAAGTATCTTGAGTAATCACGGACATATGTTATAGATAAACTCGTTACCAGGTCAGTAGATTGCGTCGTTTGATAATGGTTGTGACATCAGTTTCGAATAATTTAATAATAACAATAATTAAATAATTTAAAAATAATAATTAAATAATTTAATAATAATTAAGTAATTTGTAATAATCATAAAATGAAAATGTAATAACTATATTTTAACAACGTCATGTCTCCATCCTGTTCTTGTGGATAAACTGTTTGCTAATAATAATTATTATTATTCAATTATTAGAAACTGATGTCACAACCATTATCAAACGACGCAATCTACTGACCTGGTAACGAGTTTATCCATAACATATGTCTGTGATTACTCAAGATACTTTGAATCAAGATTAAAAGGCAACTTTGCTGTTCAAGATGTAGACAGGTACATCGGCACCAAAACGCCAAAATACATTATTTAGGTTTCTCTCGCCGACATAACATAGCAATGTACTTTGCAAAAACCCCAAACCAAAATAGTAAACAAATATTTAAAACTTTGTTTGTGTAATCAATGTATCTACTCCTTGACACATAATGCCTGCGAGCCCGTGATGTATTTTTGACAGTAGAATCACGGTTGTCCATTCGTATTCATAAAGGAGAAAACCCAAGTGTAAAATTGAACTTCGTAAGTTTTTTGGAATCGTATTCTCACAAGAGAACACGGACTACATATTTTATGTATGATTTGACTTACACGAGAGTTTACAAAACTACATTTTTGGGTACATTTTATTCTTTTATGCACATCCATAGGCTAATATGTACGCATGTTTATTAGTACACACACGTCTTTTTTGACAGCTACCTTAACCCATATCAAAGCATCACGATGGAAAGTCAAAGCAACATGCCTTGAAAATCAAAACATAAAGAAGCTCGAACAACGTGATATTAGGTGATAAAATATGAGTCTGTATGAGCAAGGAGATGATGCTGAAAGATGTTTTTGTAATGAGAATACATTGTTTGGAGTTGTGTACAGTACTCTTTTACTCTCAGTATTGTTTAGTATTGTACTCTACTACTTCATGATAGAGTGAGAGGGTACTGTACTCTCTAATAGGTGGAGGAACTGAGTGCCAGTACTGTCCCTTTACTAATAATGTCATTTTGATTCTGTATATTTTTCTGTGGTGAATCGTGAAATCACAAAGTCAAAGCCAAAATGTCAATGAAGAGTCTCAACTGTCTCTCCATGATAGTGTAGTGAGTCACGCACATGTGCCTGATGTCGGTCACTTGCAAGCGGCCATCTGATTAGCATTAGCATTCAGCATCGTAGTAATTGCCAGGTGTGATTTTCGTCTTCATAAAACCTCGCCACCATCCGGGTCTTTCTGTCACTTCAGGATTTCTGAATAAATGTGAATGTCGCTGCAGGAAAGCTGTACGCAGACGTACATGAACAAATCAGTTTCAGAAGCGTCCTCTACGGATGTTAGTGTTGGAGAGAGTGTAATTGACAAAACATGAAAAATATTGAAACTTGTGTTCGCTTCATATTTTATGTTCTGCATAAACTTTTATGCCAAGCATTGTGACTAAATTTCGAAGTTGGGACTCCAACTCCATACTGGCTATGTTTTTAAGTTTACCTATTTTTATGAGTTTGTTATTGCTGTGCAGCGGCTAATAAATGCTCATAATTTGTCCAACGTTAAATTTTATGACATTTATTTGACTATTGTTACAGCTTGATGTTATTGTGTGATGTACCGTTTTTAAAGCCTGTAAAGTAACTTTCTGTAAATGCTGTCTGGGTCTCTGTTGCTAACACATCAGAAGGTATAGTACGGCTAATTCCTGTTTGCAGACGCGACAGGGGAAACCATCAGCTGTAGGCTTGTGGGCTGTTATAACAAGAGCATCCTTAGTGTAGTTAACTGTGTGTGAACAAGTCTGGGTTCTGTAGAATTCGTTATGGGGAGAACTGGATGAGGTGTTTGGGCCACAACTACCGATTTCCCACCTATTATTTGGGTACTGGCCCACCTTAATATTATTGTCTGGATCCTGCCCTGGTTCTAAGCATTCCTCTGCTTTGATGGTACAGGAGTGAAGGAGCGTGTATAAATTATATATTGAAAAATGTGTTTATATTCATATAGACACAAGTAACCGTAATGTTTTGTTACACAAGCTTACTTTTCTTGATAGAAAAAAGTGAAAACAACGACACAAAGAAAAGAAACCACAAAGTGTTGAGAGAATGTCTCCATCTCTGACTGTTAAATATACTAAATAAGTGCTCATAGAAAGAGCACTTATTTAGCTTTTTCCATCAATGAAGCAAAAAAACAAAAATATGTATACCAAGATGACATTCTGATGCTTACAAATTGTAATTTATTCAAATAACAAAACATCTTAATTGTATATAATTTGATTTAAAGAGTCACGATTATGTTTCCCTGATTGAACCATCACCATGGAAACAATGAGGTATTACAACATAAACCATGTCCGAGTCACGCTGTTAATCAAAAATAACTCGCTCCGTCTGTCTGACCAATCAGATTTCAACAGTGGACCCTGCTGTAGTTTAATCAGTATTAGTTTCTTGTTCAAAAGCTCACATTAGTGATCATTTAAAAGTGAAGCAAAACTAAACATCAAATGGCATTTGTACCTTGGCCGATGTTTAGGTATGATTTATGAAAGGAGTCTCTTGCACTTTGTTAACCATCAGTAAATTCACTGTCGAGGAAATTCACATGATTGATGACATTGTGCGCCCGATTTCTCAAACACAAAAAGCAGAATGTTTTTTTTTGTCTTATGAACTTCAAGACAGGAAAAAAAGGCAGACAGGCAAAGGGACCAATGTTAACATCTAATTTATATCTGATAACCCACAAGCAACTTAACATCGCACTACATGAATTAGGAATAAATCTGCTGGTCGATAAGTTTCTTCTTCAACATATTATCCCTTTATTATAGGATGCTCTGAAACACTGTGAGTTTAAGTCCTTGACTAACGCATTTAGATTTCTATACGAATAATACAACACTGACGATGTGCTAGAGGTTGTTTTTTTTTAAAGAGAATAATATATCGATTGATAGACTCAACACATAGCGTAAAAAAAAGGCTTGAACCTCAGTTTCCTAACTGTTGTGATAAAGAGTAAACAGCAGTCAGCAGACCTAACTTTACTCTGAGAGCAGATAGATGTTTATTTTAAACCTTCTTCCTCACGTGTGAATCCCTTTCGATATTCATATAACATATAAATATACTTATTTCACTTGCTGGACACGAGCGACGCAGAGTGACTTTAGTGCACTCTAAAGTCAATGCAATGCATGTTCGTGATAGCACAGTCAGATTTTACAAGGAGATGGAACTCAATGGTCTTACCTTTAACCGTTTGACCACTTCATCGTTGCTGATTTTGTCCGTGATCTCCTTCACTCCCAGCGGGTAAATAATCTTGCCGTCCGCCGGCGGCTTCTGGTGTTGCGGGAACTCCATCATGCCGCTGTAACGTTAACGCTAATTTTCCACACAGTCCTCTACTGGCCTCTATGGGTGGGAAAACAAAAGTTCAGCGAGCATACGACCCGTACTTTTACCAAAAACACGTTTTAAATAACATATACGTTATGGAAATTAATCACCGACTGTATACTGCTAGAATAAAACGTCGACAAACCCGAACACATTTCGGGTCGAGTCAAAACACAGCCGTGTAGCTAAAGGGCTAGCCATGAAACTAGCCCGAGTGCTAGCTAGCAAGGAACGTTAAGGCACCGCATTTTCTAGACTATTTTAACTAGTTTTGGCTGTTTAAGACCACTTTGGATAAAACTACACACAAAAACCCATCGGTTCCTAATACAGCATCTAAACAAATTCCTCGGAAACGTAGCTAGTTAATTCATAGCACGACAACAAAGATTTAAGTTCATGCTAACGTTAGCTGCCTAGCTTCCTATAGAAACCGTGGCCTAGCTATTACCGCGCTAGGCCTCAAACTATTAGCTTCGGTTTCACACAACACTGACGTTCGCAAAGCGCAGAACACGAAAGCCTTCCAGTTCTCGTCAAGAAAAAGAAATCTCCATTCACAATCATAATTCAAATCCACGGTTTAAAAAAGTACCTCAACTTTACAAAGCAGAAAACGAGAAAACGAACAACTATTTACTTGTTTGCTGTTACAACTCCAACTCGAATGGCATCCTCGCTTTTCTAAACGCTGATAACTTAAAAAAAAAAAAAAAACAGCCGTCCCTCACGAAGCAACTTGGCGACATCCGAACATCCCAAAACTACCCCCAACAACAACATGAGCCCTTGCAGAGATGAATTAAAACCTCGCGCTCGTATTTACCTAACGAACAAGTTGCTTTTTTTAATTCATTGGTCAGTTTCTGGTTATGGGGAGCTTTTAGTTTCACCACACACAAAAAAGCGGCTTCTCTTTTCACACAACGCTCTTTCAGGGGGAAAAAAGTGGAGCCGCGGCGCCCCCCGTCGGGCTGAACGGAGCTTCTCAGAGAGGGCGGGAGGAAGAGCAAGCAGAAAGAAGCACACTCTCGAGCACTCTGACAGAATTTCATACCACTCTGAAGAGAGTAAAAAAAACTCAAAAGAACCAAGGTTGCCAGGTCCGTGTAAAAGGAGAATCGCACATTAGTTGATATTATTATTATTATTATTATTATTATTATTATTATTATTATTATTATTATTATTATTATTATTATTATTATTATTAATTTTATTTTTTAAGCATTCTGTTTGTGAAGATTATAACAGTGATTTGAAAAATGATTACATGATTTTAAAAATGATTTACTGTTTATAATGTTTTTTATTTTCATATTTACCACTGTGAAGAAAGTTAAAGAAAACAACACACGGTTCAAAATAACCGAAGTTTCCAGGTCCATGCAAGAAGAGCATCATTAGTCAGCCTATGAGTTGGGCGTTTCAAAACCATCATGAAACATGATGAATCCTAAAATACACTACTACTACTACTACTACTACTACTACTACTATTATTATTATTATTATTATTATTATTATTAGTAGTAGTAGTAGTAGTAGTAGTAGTAGTAGTAGTACTTTTTTATTTTTTTATTTGTTCACAGTGGTTGCCAGGTCTGTGTAAGAGCATCACACACTAGTCGGTCTGTGAGCTAGACACTTATTATTATTATTATTATTATTATTATTACGTTGATTATTATTTTAAGTCGTTTTGAAGCATTATAAGGGTGATTTGCAATTACTTTTTACTGTTTATAATTACATTTAATATTATGAGATATCCGAAAGGCAAATTATTTCACCTGTTTTATAACAGCTATAAACAGTCCTTCCCTACAAGCCTCTGTTTTCCCCTCAAAAAAGAGTTCCAAATCACTGACACTTACATCTCTCCATAAATGTTAAATAAATGTCTTATAACACTAAGTTTAATAAGGTAAAGAATTATACTTTTTTGTTAAATTTATCTATTTTTTTTTTATCTTTTATCTAGTTTTTATATAACAATAGTTAAAAATAGGTTATTAATGTGCGTGATGTAAAATGTGTTAGAAAAAGAAACTTGGAAAAAGACTTGGATGTTTACAAATATTTAATCGCTCAAAAGCAACATGTTTGGAATATTTTATCTATATATTTCTACAGTAATTTATATCTAATAACTCAATTTAATATCGAGTGCGTCTGATTTTACTAGTATTTTGCCTTATCAAATAATGAGACAATTCTAAAATGAATCGACTCTTCAGTCCTAACCAATCGAGAGTCGATTCGTTTACTGGACTAAACGTCTTCTCGCTTAGTGCTAGTGTTAAAATTTCCTGCAGCAAATCAAAACAATATACCCGTAATGTTTAAACATCCGAGTTATACGGTTGGTTGTATAATCCAATATAATTCAGTCATTTGAAAAAGACGAGTTAAATTTTACTCCAGAAATGTTATTTTCAATCTGGCCGCTAGACGCGCTGTTACTTTTCCTTCCCGTAAAACGTTGTTTTTTTGTCACTTGGCCCAAATGCTAATGTCTGCTTGCTCCGTGTGTCTACAAACTCGTATACAGTTGATCTTTTTTAAGCCAGAATGCCTAAAAAAAAGAAAAACGGACATAGCACACTAGCAGGCCAGTCAGGAGAAAATACCAGCGCTTATTATAATCCCGGGCCAAACGGAGCAGCTGCAGTGACACGCGATCTCTCGGGACGTACTATGTCTGATTTGAGTTTGCAGAACAAGGATGAGATCGTGAGGAGCATGCACGATATGTTTTCTCACTTGGACCCTGATGTGATTTACATAGTGCTTTCCGAGGCCGATTTTAAAGGTAGGTAAATGTTGGTGGACATCAGTGTGGAGTGAAGTTAGCGAGCTCACACAACCGCCCGAGCAACTTTTCGACAGCACAGCACAGTGATGGCGCTTTAAAAACAGACTGGATTTGAACCTGCTGGCTGTGGCGCAGATCCCATGTCTGCTTGTTGATTTAATCATGAAAGTGCAACTGATTACATATAAAATAATCAGTTGATCTATCTACATAACGAGTAGATAGTTATGCTTAATAGCCAGGTTGCTACACTGACTGCGTCACGTGACACCATCAACGCTAATAGTACTTACGGTCAACATCATTATTATGACTGGGACAAGTTTTTTTTTTATTATTTATTTATTTTTGTCATTATACTTTTCTTATACACAGATACAAGCAGGTATATAAATAAATGGATATTGAAAGTTTTTCTTGACTACTACAACGAGTAGAAATATTGAATGTACTTTCACTTTTATTTGGAGAATATTTGTAGGTCTCACTATGACTACATCAGGCTATATAGTGCTGCTAAAACGAATCTATGTCTCTCTGTGTCTCTCAGTGGAAAATGCCATGGATGCTCTTCTAGAGTTGTCTGATGCTGCTGAGGGCAAGACCAGAACTTCTCCTTCACTTTCAGGATTTGAAATGGCTGCTGCTCTACTGGCACCATGTCCATCTCACAATAAATCATCCACAATAAGATCAGTCGTATCAGCAACATCCAATTCTGAAGGGTCACATCAGGAGCTCAGCTCGGAAACTCGCCTAACTGAAGAATTTGATTCTCTCATTGACCGAGAACTGGAATCTTTAGCGATGGTCCAGAGTACACCGTCCTCTATTTCTTCTATCTTGCCTCTACCTTCTGACTCAGTTCCCCATTCATCTGGAGCTCCAGCAAGTCCTCTTCTTGCTCAAGAAGCTTTGATGAAACTTGATCAGCTGGATGTGGAAAATGACTTCAAATCATTGTCTTTAAGTGAGCAGAGTTCATGCTCCACTGCCAAGATTAGTGATGCTCAAAGAAATTCTTCACCGATAAACAAGCTCAGTTTGGGGGGGGTGTCTTTGCCCCAGGACACTGGCATCTCTGTTGATTTTAGTCACTTGACACACGATTCCACCAGCACTGCCCCAAGACCTTCAGCTTTTAAGGCCTACCGCAGACCTGATGAGTTTCTGAAGCAAACATCAGCAGCGGTCCCACAGTCTCATGGTCTGCAACCATTCTGGAATTTTCAAGCTCCAGATTTCAGGCACTGCGTGGAGGGAGCATCTTTTATCACACCTGTTGTGCAAGCTCCTAACCACTGGACAACAAATCCTCCTTCTAGGACTCAATGGATGCCTCCCAGTCAAGCTCCCCTGAAACCATCAGCTACTGTTCCTAAGTCTTGGATGGTTTCTTCTCAGAGTCGACTGAGGCTAGAGGGGCAGATGCTGGTGCTGCTCAGAGGAGCTCCAGGATCAGGCAAAAGTACACTTGCCAGGTAGTCATTTATTCATGATATCATACCAGACACAATCATGCATCCAAATAGAATGGTTTGTAATATTTGACAGTATCTACTTATAGATTTGAACGTTGAATAGTATCTTTACAATTAGGTTTGTGGAATTCAATTGTTAACACAAATGCTAATCCACCTCTTTAAAAATAAGAGACATTACTTGTAGATGAACTCTTACTGCTCCATGCGGTCGAGATGTTTTCCGTATCGTTGGGTGACGTGGGCTGGTGGAGCGTTCGTTTAGCCCTCAGTTGGACAGTTTGTTTGTTTTTGTATTTTGCTTGTTTGCTATTTCAGTGAAGTTTCCTGATAATATTGCATCATTTTAGGTACCCAGAAACATCGCATTCAGTTACATTTCCGCCATTTGGCAGATGCCCTTATCCAGCAACTTACATTTATCTCATTTATACAGCTGAGTAATTGATGGTTAAGGGCCTTGCTCAGGGGCCCAGAAGTGGTAGCTTGGTGGCCTGGGGATTCGAACTCACAACCTTGTGATCAGTAGTCCAGCAACTTTAGCACTGTGCTACAACTTCCCTATGTTGCAATGTTATTTCTGCCATATGCTTTAATTTTAATTTAATTTAAGATCTACTTCATCATATGTTTCAGTTCATCACATAATTTTATTATACAACTTTGAAGTACGTGACCAGAAACAATAGATTTGGCTTTGCAACGTGGCCATGTGTAAATAATGAGTGTTGCGTTGAATCAACAGCATGTGAAACATTCTCTGTTTGAAATGATTCTAAACTCTATGCCTTTTGAATTTCCACATTTTAGCTTTGACCTGGTGTGAACTTGTACTTTGATGTTCTCCAAACATTTATCGATATGCCTGGGCAATGCGTGGATTCTCTCAGGCTTAGATGCTGCTCAGAACAGCAGACTTCTACCTGACAATGACTTTTAACTTCTTTGAAAGAGGTCCACTGGATGCTGCTGTGCCAGACTTCATCCTTCTTTCGCAAGACTTGCCAGACTAAGGAAGTTATTATTAATTCACAAGCTACGCAAAACCAGTTCATGATGAACAGACTCACCTAAACAAACCTGTGTTAAACCTTACTCCGTTAAACCAATGACAGAAATGAGGTGCAGAACTACTCAGTAAATATCCCTGTGCGTGTGTGTGTGTGAGTGAGTGAATGTGAGACCATAATGTGGTTTTTCTTGACCAATGCAGTGCAATGTTGGAACAAAACCCAGGTGGAGTAGTCTTAAGTACTGACGAGTATTTCACCCAGGATGGAGTTTATCTTTTCGAGCCACACTTACTTGGAGAAGCCCATGCGTGGAACCATCAGAGAGGTAAGCATTACCATACGTTATGTTTTCATAGCATTTGTAGTCTTAATTTACTTATTTTCTATATAAAAAAAGGCAGAACAACATACTTTACACCAGAAGAGTAAGTTGAGTCTAAATCTCACATAGATTGTCTCCTCCAGAAGTATTGGGATGACAAAACCGATTATTTTATTTGTTTCCTATACGCTTGGTCTTAAAGTCCTTTGGGTTTCCCTGATATTTACATCTAGTTAGGTTTAACAACTTTAACGCATGTCCTTCGTAGCGCATCAAGCCGGTGACATCACCAATTTCTTTCAAGTTGCTGTATTAGTTGTTTGTTTACGAAGCAGCTATGCAACCCCAAGCCTTGACCATGACTCCACCCCCTCCACCATGTTTGATGGAAGAGCTTGCATGTTTTGCATCATGAGCAACAGATCCTTTCTCCCTCCATGTCGTTCATTCTTTGGCCTTTCCATCTTGGTTCTAGTGCTTTTGTGGCTCATTGCTGTACTTCTTTGAAAATTTCAATCTGGCCTTCTGACTCTTATGGCTGATAAGGGGTTTGCATCTTGTGGTATGGCCAATATATTTCTGATCTCAAAGTCTTCTTAAAAGGTGGCTTGTGATGCCTTCACTTCTGCCCTGTGGAGGTTGTAGAAGTCATTGACTACTGTTGATTTCTTTGGCTAACCTGTTCAGTGTCTGGTTGTTAGTACACCAGTGGTTTCAGTCTTCGAGGAAAAAATGAAATATCGTGTTCATCATTTAATCTGAAATCCAATTATTTTCATTTTACAGCAAAAATGAAAGAACTGTCCTTGAAGTTCCATTGTGTCTGTGGACAGTCATCTAATCAGTCAATCATGTGGCAGTATATCAAAAAAGGGTTTTTTTGCACCATTCCATGTAAACTCTAGAGACTGCTGTGTTTGAAATTCCCAGGCTATAAGCATTATTTAAAATACTCAAACCAGCTCATCTGTTAGCAACAACCATGACATGATTAGTCACAGAGATCTTTTTTTTTCTTTTTCTTTTCAATATAATATTTGATGTGGATGGTTTGTGTACATTACCACGGTCTCCTCCTAATGTATTGGAACAGCAAGGTTAATTCTGTTGTTTTTCCTGTCCAATCAAGACCTTTGTACTTGAGTTCAAAAGAGAAATATGAACTTTTAGTTTTCATAAAAAAAAAAAATGTATCACATGGGTCCGAATTTAAATCACAGCAAAGTCTTAGCATTACTTGGTGTCAAACATTATTAGTCATTAAACATTAACTTTCACTTTTATTTTCAGCAAAAGAAGCTTTTGAGAAAGGTCTTACTCCTATAATTATAGACAACACCAATTTGCAGTGCTGGGAGATGAAGCCCTATGTTGCATTGGTAAGCCTGTAGCATAAACATAAATAATTTTGCTGTACACATTTTAAAAAATAATGTGCTTATAACACATTTGAGCTGTAGTACATGACCTTATATGGTATTTTGATGCTGCTCATACTATTAATAAGAATATACAGCTGCTAACCATACACAAATTTGCAAAGAAATGCAAAAATAAACATTGCCCAAATATGTGTTTTAGGTTTCCATCGTCATCATTAAAATATTCCTATATTCAATCATTTAAATTTTATAACTCTTTTTGATCCATTCAGACTCGGCAATATATAACAATACAGAAGATGTACAGCAAGGCTAATAAAGTGGCTAAACTTTCACTGTTTATATAGTGAGCGTCGATTTTGTTAATTGGTTGCACTGAATGGAATACTTAATCCCAAGTCTTATAAAATTGCACGCACTTCATTATTATTCTTTTCTTAGCATAACCCAACTGAGGTGGTTGGGGTCAGAACACAGGGGCAGTTATGATGCAGCCCCCATGTAACTAGGAGGGCTAAGGGCTTTGCTCAGTTGCCCAACAGCGACAGCTTGGGATTGTTGAAGCTTGAACCTTGACCCTCATATCAACAACCCGGGGTCTTAACCACTTGAGCCACCACTGTACCATTATGTTACTTTTCTGCAGTGAATAATTTCGGAAGCATTTGTACAAAATGTCACAGCATTCCTGTTGTAAACACAGAACTGGGGTTGTACCACTATTTGACCAAATTTTTGCTTGTTTTTTATTATTTATTTATTTTTCTTCAGGCCCTGAAGCACAAATACAGAGTGCTGTTCCGTGAGCCCAACACCTGGTGGAAAACCAAACCCAGAGAGCTGGAGAAGTATAGTAGAAACAAACACAGAACAAAATTAAAACAAAACGCATAATACATCATAAACAGTAAAATATACAGTAATTAGAGAATACTAGAGAAGCTGGGACAGTTAAGTCATTGTATACATGTTCTCGGTCCACTTTATTTTAGGAATCTACACCTGCACATTCATTCAGTTATCAGTGCAGTGTAAAAAATCATGCAAATAGGTCACAGGCTTCGGGAAAAGTTGAGATCAAACACCAGAATGAAGAAAATGTATTATCTCTGTGATCTAGACCATGGCATGGAAGTTGTTACCAGATGAGCTGGTTTGAGTATTACGGAAACTGATGATCTTCTGAGAGTTTACATAGTAGTGTCACAGAATGGTGTGGAAAAAAACAGACTAGTCATTCAAATCTACCCTTGACCTGGACATTCATGTTTTTCCAAAAGAGGTTTTGGAAAGCCTGTCCATCATCTGCACCATTTATATCATACGGGGTCAAGGGGAAACCTCGAGAAGTTGATCCCAGGAGAATCAGGGTACAAACCAGATAAAACAGTGGAGAAGATTCCAGTCTATTACAGGGCATAATTACACATGCTCACAAACTACGGACAATTTAGAGATGCCAGTCAACCTACAACTCATGTCTTTGGTCTAGATGAGGAAAACACTCTAGAGGTGTGAGCCAAGTATGCTATCCACCAAGCTATCATGACTGGAAATATATCTTGGAGCGTTCTAAGGTCAAAGTTCAATAGATTGCTGCAAAACTTTGACAAAATGAGTCCAAACAAACATAGCTAGCTAAACTGTAGCTGTACGTACTGGCTACTAGTTAGTTCAAGAAGAAAAATCTAGTTCAGTGACCGTTGCTACATATCTAGATAACATACTGCTGTATGTTGCTTTAGGAATATCAGTTTATTTCAAAATGTTTTTAATCGTGAAGTAATAGTGTTGATTAAATGATTGTGGATCTTTTTAAGTATTCCTGTCCAACTGTTCTTCTCTTTTTGTAGACGTACTAAACATGGAGTAATGAAGGAAAAGATTCGACGCATGCTGGAGAACCAAGATCGTTATGTATCTGTCCAGAATATAATGGCTTCACAGCCCAAACCCACAGCCATCTATGGTGTGGATGTGTGTCATACACACCCATCAGAGTGAGTTTGTGTACCATTGAGACCTAAGCAGTTAATTAGCTAGTAAAATACATAACTATAGTGGTATCTGTGGTTGATTGGGGAATTTCTGGACACACCTATACCCTGAAGGTTTGTCAGAATGATCAGATTTGAGCATTAACAATCAAAAATACTCTACTCCTGTGACCTCACGGGCTTTACCCATGATGCAAGGCACTGATAATCCTCCGAAATAGATTCTCAGTCCCAATGGTGATGAAGCGTGTGTAGATGTAGATGCCAGCTTCTGGTGAAGTCATAGTTAGGTTCCTAGGATCTTTATAACTTATCTTTGATTGCTTATGACTACAAGGTTCATCTTCAATTTAAATGATTGTGTATTGGTGTCATAGCATTTTTACACTGTCAAGAATGAGTAAATGAGCAGTATGGATACCTGTATTCAGGCATAACTGTTTAAGTCAAGTTTCACTCATCACTGATTTCCATGAAGAGACTAAACCATGAACATTCTGCCATTGTGTACAATTACCTGACTGCATATATGCCCCTTTATTCTCCTGATTAGTTATTTGCTTATTTTGTCTTGCAGGCATCCTTCAGTAAGCCGTCCTGACTTAGTGGGTGACCCTGGGTTTGTTAAACCTGGTAGCTATCTCTCCTCCTCTCTGCCTGATGTTTCATCAGTTGGTTGTAAATCTAGTTCTACTTCAGGAAACACAGGTTCAACAAAAAACAACTATGAATCACATGGTTCCCAGGAATGCATGTCCTCCCAGGAAGATGTTACAGAACAAATTGAAGCACCACAGCCTGAGCATCTAGATGGAGCTGTCTTGGAAGTGGATGCCTGTATGGCAAGGAGCTTGGAAGAGCCTGTGTTGTTTGCAGAGTCGATTGGCCAACGGGTGAAGAGAGTGAGGGAGCAAACTAGAACTGTAGATGGATATGGTAGTGCTCTGAACATTAGTGATTCTGTATGGAAAGCAAGTCCGGATGATTCTGTGGATGATTACACTGGGGATGCTGTTAGTTTGAATACAGAAAAGCTTACATTTGTGGGAGATTGGCCCTCTGAAAGCCTTGAACAGCGAGGGAAACAGAGTCAAAAGTCAGGATCTCAAAAAGTGAAAAACCCAAATGAGGAAACATCAAACTTTGAAGAAGATGCACCGAAACCTGACAATAAATTTGTAGGACATTTTACTTCTGACACCCCAAATAAGACAGAGTTCCAGAAGCTTCTAGAGCTTCTTCAAGAAGACAATAACCAAATTACCCAAGAAACAACTCAGAACTTCCTATCTTTAGTTGGTGACACAAATCACTCAGTCTTACCGTGCAAGGCCCAGCCAGTACTCCCTGACTGTGTCCTAGATTGGAAGTCTGAAATTACCAGTGATCCAGGAAAAGGTAACACTCATACCCCAAGCCCCATCAAAGAGCTTGAAACCAGTCAGGATGAGTCTTCCAAAAGGGATATAAAAGAGGCTTGTGCAGATGTAGATACTCCAGCAAATGGAGTAATGAGCCTGGAGAATGGTCCAGAGCAGAAAGATGAACCAAACAATAAAGCAAATATGTCCCTAAGCACAGGAGGTGAAGTGGAATATGGTTCTGGATCTAGCCAGGAGAGAAGGAAAGTTCATAGTCGGAGGGCAGGAAAATCCTGCAAGTTGGCACTTACATTCATGCATCAAAGCCCTTCATCTTCTCCTCATGCTGGGTCTCTAGTCACCTCACTGCAGCAGTCAGAGCTGAGTCCTTCATCAGAAATGATTTTCACAACATGCCCAAGTTCCTTTGCCCAAACAGAATCTCAGGACTTTGCCCTCCTTTGGCGAATTAACCAGCAAAAATGTTCTGAGCCAGAGTCAGACAGCTCTAAAAGTGGAATAATTATTTTGGATGGAAACTCTTTGCGTTTTCTTCCAAAAATGAATGAACTGAAATCATCTGAACAGACGGTGATACCATACCGTGTGTGTCATGAGAAAAGCTCACAGGTAGAGGAGAATGACTTGAGAGAATTACCCTTCAAACAGAACAGCCTGGAAATACTCAGCCAACATTTTAAACATGTTCCCAAGGAGACTCTGGAGGACTTGTATGAAAAGTGTTACCAGGATATAGAGTGGACCACAAATTTGCTACTTGATTCAGGTGAACATCTTTGTAGGGATGATGATCAAGATGCGGAAGGATACGGTTTAGTTCAGGGTGCTAAGGAAGAATCTTGTTATCATCAGGTGTCAGGGGAGGCAAAAATAATCTGCACAAAAGACAAAGCAATAAAAGAGACTGGCAGTAATTGGTGTGAAAACCCTGCGATTATAGTACCAAATAACACAGACTTGATTAGGAGCAGTGTTGATAAGGAACCTGAGGACATTAATTACCAGAGCATCAAACTTGAAGATCCAGATCAAAGGGCGCATGTAAATGAACCTGGTGGAGAGAATAAAGTCCTTAAATATTCTTTACAGTCAGAGTTACAAAATAAAGTCCCAGAAGCTGAGGTATTTGATAATTATCTTGATGGAGGACTTAATGATGAGGTAGAAGAAAATGGAGAGACAAAAGAAGAAGTAAACACAATGCTGTCACTGCTTGAAGAGTTGGAGTGCAAGAAGGAGGAACAAAGAAAGGAAAAAGAAAAAGAGAAAAGTCAGAGGAAAAATGGGACAATGAACATTCAGACCCTGGAGCTGAAACTAACCACAGAACTTGCCCTGCAGCTCACTGAGTTGTTTGGTCCTGTAGGGATCTCCCCAGGTAATTAGCCCATACTATCAGTACCTATTTGGGGGATTTTACTTGTCTGAAATTGAAACAGACATTCTAAACTGTGTTGGTATGGCCAATTATTTAGTTTTTGCTATATACAGAAGTCATTTCACTTTGCAGCCTTCTGGAACATCAATCCTTCTTTTGCGATACTTTCCCAGGCTGGTACTGCAGCCTACAGTGTTTTAGGTCATTGTTGTGTTGCATGAAGAAGTTCCACTAAGATTTTTTGTAATATGTCTGTGGGGATTTGCCCATTTAGTCACTGATTCAGGCATTAGTGAAGTCAGGCACCTTCTCTTGATCCATCTGACACCAGAAGTCAGAAACCTTCTCTTGATCCATCTGACACCAGTAATTACAGACCGGTATCACTCCTCTCTTTTCTTTCAAAAATCCTT